>CAOKZL010000921.1:0-468020 GCA_948472985.1 Iguana delicatissima | reverse complement strand
AACCTTTTGGCAAAGCTCAAGTGTTGTGCTGCAGTCTCTTCCAGCAGAACAAAAAAGAGCCTTGGGGCACCTTAAAGATTAGGAGATTTATTTTAGCATGAGCTTTCATGTTCCTGAAGAAATTAAGGGAAGTGACAGTACCACTCTGTTCTGCTTTGGTCAGAGCTCACCTGGAGTACTATGTCCAGTTCTGGGTACCACAATTCAAGAAAGATATTGACAAGTTGGAACGTGTTCTACCAAAATGGTAGAAAGCCTGGAAACCATGAAGCCCTGTGAGGAGAGGCTTAGGAAGTTGGGTATGTTTAGCCTGCAGAAGAGAAGGTTAAGAGGCAACATGATAGCTATGTTTAATTATTTGAAGGGAAGTTATGTGGAGGATGGAGCAAGCCTGTTTGCTCCTGCTCCAGAGATTAGGACACAGAGCAATGGCTTCAAACTTCAGGCAAAAAGATTCCATCTAAACATTAGGAAGAACTTCCTGATGGTAAGAGCAGTTTGACAGTGGAATATGCTGCTGCCTGGGAGTCCCCTTCTTTGGAGGTTTTTAAACAGAGGCTGGATGGCCATCTGTCAGGGATGCTTTGATGATGTATTGCTGCATGGCAGGGGGTTGGATTCAACGGCCCTTGTGGTCTCTTCCAAATCTATGATTCTATACTTCTCAGGTCACGTTCCACAAAAGCTCATATTGATCATGTTCCACAAAAGCTCAGGCTGAAATAATTTTGTTAAACCCTAAATGTACCACAGAATTCCTTGTTTGTTTGGTCCCAGCCTCCAAGTTTCCAACTAAGAGGCCTGGATAAAGGAAGGAACTGCAGCAGCAACCTGTTCACTTGGCAAAAGTAACACAAAGACTGGATTCGCAGGCCTGCCCACCAGAAAGGCAAACTCACAGAGGTGTGAACATCTACCAGTTTCGGGATGCTTCACACTACTGAAGATGAGTATAAAGGTTTCACAGCAAAACAACCATACATGTAACAACTTCTTTTTTCTTTCTTTCTTTTTTTTAAATATCAGAGTTTGGACCTATTCTACTCATACTCAGCCTCACTTCCCCCATCTGCAAAATGGGCATAATAGCAATTGCATAATAGCAATCTTCTTTACAGGACAGCTCCAAGGACAAAATGCATAAAAACAGTAGAATGTCTGGCAGCAACTACTAGTTTTATCTTCCCTTGCCCTCTTATTAAGCTGCATATTACTTCAGTCTGGGGGTATTCATTGTTGTTTGCTGACTGTAACATGTCAGCATGGACAAGCACGATATAGACTTTTATAATAAATATAATAAATAAAATGCAAATGAGAAATAGTTGTGGGGCCAGAGTGGGTCTCGAGATGTAGCATCGCTTTTTGCAGGGCATAGAAAAGCTGGTTTTTTGAAGGGTTTTTCCCAGAATCCTTTGCTGACCAGATTCTGAGAAGTATCACCACCAAAAAAAAGCAACTTTCCTGACTCTGAGGTTTTCTTCTTCTCCCCTCCTCTGCTCCCCCTTTAATGGCTTGGAACAAAATGGCTGACACAGTTATGGAGCTTTGCCTTATTTGCACAGCCCTCTCACAACCACCTGACAAGGTAGATTGCTTTTTCTCCTTTTTACAAACAGGCAGAAGTGACTTGCTCAAAGCTGCATGACAAACCTGCCCTAGTCTGCCACATCCAGCACCCATCTCTTTCACCCACTGTGAACAGTGTGGACTCTGATCCCTACAGCACTTCTTTGTTAGCAGTATGGGCTTCACTATATCATTTTGCATAGATATCGAGGCTCTCCTGCTGGAAAAAATGCCCTTCTGCACCACAGCTCCCAGAATTCCTAACCCACAGGCCAGGTAGCCCTACTGATCTGGGAGATTCTGGGAGTTGTAGTTCAAAACAAGTTCCCAAAGCTTTTTTTTTTAAAAAAAAATGGGGATGAGGGTAGGGAACAGTGTCCTGCTGACCCTGCCTGTGGCAAAATTTATGTCAACATTTGACTAAAAACTCCAAGAAAAGACAGTCAACTCTTGTCATTCCCACATCTTCCTTTCGTCCCTCGGTTCAGCCTTGTGTCAAGGGTCCGTGAGGTGGCGTCCGAGGTGGAGGGTGTGGGTGCGTCTGGAGCTGTGTCCTCCCGAGGGCCATCTGTCGTGGACGGTTCAGGGACTGGGTCACAGATGCCACCGGGGGTGGCCAGAGGAGGCACCGGACACGGAATCACAGGCCCAGTCGTGGGCTCTGAAGGCATCCCAGGCACATGACTGGATAACAACGGGGCTCCGGATTCTGGTGGGCCCCAATGGGGGTTATTGTGACCCTGATAAGAACTGTGGCTGATGTGCGCTCCCTGTGAGGGAGACCTGCGACCAGTAAATACTGCCGCTATGGCTGCCATGGTCACGGTTTGTCTCCCCAAGAACTCCCCCAGGTCACTGTGGGAGCGTTCAATGGCATTGACCAGCAGCTGGGCCGTGGCTCGGTCTTGGCGCCTTTCCTGTTTGCGGTGCTGCCTCTCCTCCTGCCTGGCCCGGTCAAAGGCCTTCAGGTCCTGGCGGTGCAGCCCTCGCATGGCATCCAAAAGCATCGAGGGAGCCCTCGAAGCCGACTCAACGAGCTGCATGCTAGTCTCCAGGCGCTGCTTCCGATTCCGCATCCTCCGGTTCCGCATCCGCTCGGCATTCGTGAGAGGCCTCCGGAACTCCTGGATCGGTCCTGCGTGCAGAGGATTATGAGAGAGGTAGATTGGGGAAGAGGGAAAAATTCACACTCATTCAACTTCCTGTTTGTGACACAAATTTTACAAGTTTAAGTCATGGTGCTGCCAATTCTACACTGCCAAAAGATGCTGTTACAATGAATGCAATATATAGTCAGCCTTCCATATTTGCAGGTTTCACATTCATGGATTCGATTATTTACAAGTTTCTTCAACTCCTTCCCTCCACCACCTCAAGTGCTTCTTTTCTGAGGGAACCTTCCCTCTTGGTGGCTCCCATCAGCTCTTTAAAAACTTGCCTCAAGTTCCTCCTCCTCTACCAGCCACTGCCTGGCCAGCTAAAGACAGGTCACAGCCTGATTTCTCAGCACCTAAACTCTCTCCTGATGCCCCCCACACACCCAAGGAAGGAGATGGGCAGGCAAGAGGGCCACCGTGCCAACCCACCCTCTTTTCCTCATTCTGGATTTCACACTCCCCCTCCAAAAAATTATAGAATGGTGAATTCTTACTAAAAATCAAGTGAAGCAACATATTGCACCTTCAGCTCAACTGAGATATCAATGAAACAATAAACAAGTGACTCATATTTATAGAATCATAGAAATGTAGAGTTGGAAGAGACCACACAGGCCATCCAGTCCAACCCCCTGCTATGCAGAAACACCCTCAAAGCACTCCCGACAGATGGCCATCCAGCCTCTGCTTAAAAACCTCCAAAGAAGGAGACTCCACTACACTCCGAGGCAGCAGCATATTCCACTGCCGGACAGCCCTGACCATCAGGAAGTTCTTCCTGAGGTTCAGGTGGAATCTCCTTTCCTGCAGCTTGAATCCATTGCTCCTTGTCCTGGTCTCTGGAGCAGCAGAAAACAAGCCCACTCTCTCCTCTACATGGCATCCCTTATGATCTTTCTGACAACAGTCAAAGAGAAGTGCAAGTATACCTTCAGACCAGCTGTCATCCTACTAATGCCTCATGCATCTCTGCATTCCTCTATGGAAGTAGTTGAACATTTTCTTTTTCCTAACAAAGAACGTTTGAGCTCAACTCAAGAGTGTGAAAGCAGAGTTATATATGAAGTACCACTGTATACCTAGATGTTCATGGAGTTAAATGTGGTATATGTACGAAATCAAATGATTTTGCAAATGATTTTGTATACATGGAGGAACACACCCATGGCTTGACCACAGTACATGTGAACGGCATCTAAGAGACTTAGTAGACTAGAAGCTGAACAGGAGTCAGCAGTGTGATGTGGCAACTAAAAATTCCAATATGATTCTGGGTGGCATCAAGAGGAGTCTAGTGTTTAGGCCAAGAGAAGTAATAGTATCCTCTATTCTGCTTTGGTCAGACTCCACCTGGAATATGGTATCCAGTTCTGGGCACCACAGTTCAGGAAGGATATGGACAAGCTGGAACATATCCAGAGAAGGGCAACCAAGATGGAGGGGGCCTCTCCTGAAGCCCCCCACACACCCAAGGAAGGAGATGGGCAGGCAAGACACGGGCCACCGTGTCAACCCACCCTCTTTCCATCTCCTTTCCCTGGCCTGGTTTGGAGTCTGGGTGCCCCCCCTCTCCACTACAATTTTTGTGTGGGTCTCCATGGCTGAATGAGAATCGATCACTGATCTCCCGGTGTCCTAGTCTGACATTCAGCATACCATGCTGGCTCTCATTTGGAACTGTAAAGGTCATTGATGGCTTTTAAAAAGTAACTTCTCAAACTCTGCTTGCTTCCCCAGCACATTCAAAAGTCAGGGCCAGTGAGACTGCTCACCATAAGGCCTGAGGCTCCTTCCACCCTCTGGCACAGGTTCCCGGCAGATCAGTGTTCTCCCAGCATGCAACGGCATTCTCTCCGACATGATGGGATTCGGAGCCTGCTGTCCAATGGCGGGATACTGGGTCTGCTGGGCCGTGGGCGGGTACTGGACCGGCAGCGCCACGGTGGGGTAATGCACTTGCTGCGTCACAGCTGGATACGGCACCTGCTGAGCCAAGGGTGGGTTCACCAACACCTCTTCGAATGTCCACAGCACCTGGAAATAAGCAAGAAGGAAGTCAGTCCAGCAAGGGCATGTGGCAGTACGGAGAAATAACTTGTTTTCCAAGGCCAAGCGGGGAATCAAACGCTGGTCTCCAGGGTCGTAGTCTACTGCTTAAACCATTATATGGTAATAGCAGCAAGGATCATGTTTCCTCAAACCTGGAAATGGACTGAAGCACCAATGATGGAAGAATAGATCGTTAATGTTGCTGAGTTAGCCCAAATTGCCAAATTAATGTGGATTTTAAAGAATAAATGAAGAATTTTTTTTAGAAAGACTGGAAACTGGGTTTTTTGAGCAATAAGAGATCTAACAATTCAATAAGTTGTGGCTACGGTTTATTCTAGTAGGATTACTTAGACCAGTGGTTCTCAACCTGTGGGTCCCCAGATGTTTGTGAACTTCAGCTCCCAGAAGCCCTGAGCATTGACCATAGTGGCTGAGGCTTCTGGGAGCTGAAGTCCACGAACATCTGGGGACCCACAGGTTGAGAACCACTGACTTAGACGGATCTGTACTGGGAGAATAATATATTTTTTTAAATCTTTCTTTTTCTTTCATTATAGTTTGGCTTTGGAGGTCAGAGACCTTTTGTGTTTTAGTAAGTTACTGTTTAGTGTTCTAGTTAGTTACTGTTCAATGTTTGGGTTTAGTATGTTAGTATTGTGTTTATAGTTGTTCTCTCTCTTCTTTTTGAATGTGTATTTCTCTTACTGTGACTTTAAGTGTGACTTTGACTGTTCTAAAATAAATAATCTGGGAAGAAGAAGAAGGGGGAGGAGGAGGAGAAGAAGAAGAGGTAATGATAATAATAATAGCAATAGCAGTAATAATAGTAGTAGTAGTAGTAGTAATAATAATAATAATAATAATGGCTTGTTTTTGCCTGGCTGTCTATTCACTTGCCACTAGATCTGCTTCAATAAGATACCAGTCCGGTGTCATGGCTAGAATGCAGGACTTTACTTGTAAAATCCTTTGACTGTGTATTCCTTGCATGCCAGGGAATTGGACTAGATGGCACTTGTGGTATGTTCCAGCGCTATGATTCTATGATCCAGGTTCTAGGCCAGATAAAAATGTCCTCTATTTCCTCATCCAAATCATTGCTACTCAACATCTTTTTATCAGTGACTTGGATGAGGGAACAGAGGGCATTCTTATCAAATTTGCAGATGACACCAAATTAGGAAGAGTAGGTAACAACCAAGAGGACAGGATCAGAATTCAAAATGACCTAAACAGATTAGAGAGCTGGGCCAAAACTAACAAAATGAATTTCAAGAGGGAGAATGTAAAAATTGGGCAAAAATAATAAAAATAATAAAAATAATAAAAATAAATGAAATGCACAAATATAGGACGGGTGATACCTGGCCTGAACACAGTACATGTGAAAAGGATCTAGGAGTCTTAGTAGGCCCCCAAGCTGAACATGAGTAAGCAGTGTGATGCAGCAGCTAAAAAAGCCAATGTGATTCTGGGCTGCATCAATAGGAGTGTAGTGTCTAGGTCAAGAAAAAGTCATGCTACCACTCTTTTCTGCTTTGGTCAGACCCCACCTAGAATACTGTATCCAGTTCTGGGCACCACAGTTCAGGAATGATACTGACAAGCTGCAACATGTCAGCGGCAGTCACAATCATAATGGGAGAAGGACTGGACACCATGCCCTATGAGAAGCAGCTTAGGGAGCTGGGTATGTTTAGCATGGAGAAGAGAAGGTTAAGGGGCAACATGAGGCATTGAAGGGGTTAAATCCAGGGAATTGCTTGAACAGAGAAGTAGAGCCCCCACAGAGGTTTTGAAGCTGCAGCGGCAGCTCGTTAGGAGACAGCCACGCTTCACCCTACTGGTTTCTTTACTCAGGTGCCTGCATGCTTGTTTGCCTGTCCTTCCCTTGAGGAGACAGATGAGGGGGAGAATGGAAGTGGCAGCAGATGCAGTGGAGGCTGGGAGAGACAGAGAGGGAATAGGTGGCATACTCTTCCCCATGAGCGGCGAAGACTGGAAGGTATGGGCACCATTAAGCCTAACAATAAGTAGCAGGAACAGAGGAGTCAGTCCCGAAAAGTGGGGGGTTCACCCCCTCCCTTCCTTAGTTCGTCTGATGTTTGGAATTTTAGAACCGGGCGGAAGAGAAAATAAAATGCAGCAGAGTCAAGCGGCTGACAGAAAAAGCTAGCAGGGCAGCCAAAAGTCCAGGAGCTGCAAGGGGCTGAAGAGGGCAAAGAGGAGCAGCTCAGCAGCCTACAGCCATATCACCCTGAACACGCCCGATCTCGTCTGATCTCGGAAGCTAAGCAGGGTCGGGCCTGGTTAGTACTTGGATGGGAGACCACCTGTGAATACTGGGAGCTGTAAGTTTTTGTAAAATCCAAAATAAGGTAGAGGTCAGAAGATGAGAAGGTGGTAGGAGACCCCAGAAGAGGAAGAGGGTCTCTGGGAGTGTGCCAATGTGCCCAGTGTGGGCAGAAGAGGCACAGGCGAGAAAAATCTGGACAGATGGTGAAGACAGTCAGAGAAGGATGTGGATATGTGGTGGATGTGAAGAGGACAGCAGAATAGATGGTCCAACTGGCATATGCAGGGACCAAGTGAGAGGTGATGTATGGTGAGAATCCTTTTGTGGAAGACGACAGCAGAACTCCATGAATAATGTCAGTGGTCAGCAGTTAAGAGGAAAAGTTTTGTTCCTCACCCCATAAACAGCACAGGGCAAGGGCTCGGAGTTGTGACATTCTGGTAAGAAACGTTGGCAGCAGAAGTATGGAGAATACGGGAAAGGGCCGAGTCAGAACTGCAAAGTGGCGCCCCCTCACCAGTTCCCGATAAGGTGGAAGCTGGAAAGGCTCCCTGGCGCAGTCCCAGCAGGATGGAGGAGGTGATGGAGCACCCCTACAAGCAAGCTGGGAGAAGAGGTGATGGTGCACCTCTGAGTTGGGAGGGAGAAAATAAGGGAGCATTTCTGAGAGGCGATAGAGCGCCTCTCCAGTTCGGAAGTGGAATTGCAGTTAAGGGACTCTGGCTGAAGAAGGCAGAGGAGAAGGAAAAGAGAGGTGCAAGCTGCGAGACAGCTAACAGACCGACAACAGCCCTGAAAAAGCCCACACACCATATAGGCTCAAACAACAGACCTGCATTTGTCCACAAGATCATCAAACATTAAACCACTGTTCTAGGAATCACCCGGAGGAGTCACATTGTACCTGCAGACCTCAGAATTTAAGGAAACTGGAGAAGATGAAACAAAATCCTGAAGACACAGTAGTTCAACGTGTATGGCCCAGATAACAGCCCTGGCTATGTTTTTTTTTGGACTGGATGCCAGCACAGGGCAAGTGGCATGATACCACATTCATCTTCTTAGCCCATTTTATAGAAACCTCTCACTCTCATTCCACGTGCAGCCCACAACAGAGAAACCAGGAGTGTTTTTGTTTTTCCCAGAGCCCCATTATGATGGGGAAGAAAGATGCAGTACACACCTCACAGAGTCATAAAGTTGTCACCTTTCAGCAAAAGCCCTTTTGGGTGGATTAAGGGAACATAACTCTACAGGAAGGAGTTAGTGCGTTAGGGAAAGCTCTGAGTACGACAAGGGAGGAAATGTTAAAACAGGGGCTTCTTTCCCTACAAGCACAGGCACACCCTCTCAAACCAGGAGACATGGGTGAAGGATTGGGGGCAACCTGGACATGGGTGAAGGAGACCTATCAGGTAGTAGTGACAACCCCCACTGTGGTAAAGGTGGCCAGGATGCGGTGGTTGCAACTCAGGACACATGCATAATTTTATGCATGATCATTGGTTGTATTGAGTTGTGTGAGAAAAGGGGGGTTGGTCCTCCATAGTCAGTTCTGGAAAAGCAACCAGTTTTTACAATGGTAAATAGGTATATGGTTCATCTTCTGGGATGAACTGATTTGGCCACTGAGGAAATCACTTTTCACTCAGTGCACAAAAAAAATGAGTTGAATGCAAAAAAAGGGAAAATGCATTTTGAAGTATACAATATTAGAAGATCATTCTAGTGGTCTGCAGGCATGTGGACATGATTATTGGGTTCCCTAAGTGAGTATGGGTAAAGGCACTGTATGCAGAAGTACTTTGTACTAACGTAATGGCCTTCCTAAATCTGCCTGTCTTTACTCTGCATGTTAAAGTGTTTTCTAATCTGTAATGTTCAAGTCAATGGAAGGAGAAAGCTGTTGTGTATGCCTAAATGGTGACTGCAGAAAAGGGGGGTCAGAAGAATTCTGGCACTCCGGAGGCTGCCAGGCGTCGTACATCAGACCCAGCAACTGCTGAGGAATAGAAGATTGGGGTTAGATTTCTGCTGGGGTTACACCAGGAAGCTAACCTCTCTACGCACAAATCAGACCCCCTCCGTTATTGGGAACAGCGTGTAATGTGTGTTAGTGAATCCTAATGCTGCTATGTATTCTGCTGCTATGTATCACTTGTGCTATAAGGAAATAGGAAATAGTACATGCTTGAAATTGCAAAGTTTTGAATTTAGCATGAAGGGGGGAATAAAGGGGTTAAATCCAGGGAATTGCTACTTGAATAGGAAAATAAGCGAATTGAATTGAGTTTCTGAGTGAAACAGCGGATGTAACCTTGAAAGCTTGCTCTCCAAAAAGGCACACTTTGTACTTTTAGCTAAGAATGGCTGAGAGAATATGTCGGGAGGATCAGTTGGCCATGAGCTATAATTTGTATCATTTTCTAACTAACTCTTTGTTCTCTTCTGTACACGTGTGTGCTAAGTTAATGATGTAATGGAAAGTTAACCAAAAATCTTTTTCTTCTGTGATGGGCTGGCTAAATGAATGATTGATTGCTGACATGGAAGACCAAAGGTATATAGTGATGCTACCTTAATTAATCGGCACGACAGTTCTGGGATAGCTGTCGTCCTTGCGCAAGTGATTGGAAAAATAAAAAGGCTTTTTGATTTTTCCCTGAAAACCTGGTCTTCGTCTCTTTTCTGGCCACAACAGCATGATGGCCACGGAAATCCACTGGTTGATCTTGGATGCATCACACACTCTCAGCCTGAGAAAAGCCCTTCAAGTGACTTGACGACACACAACTACAGCAACAAATACAAACTGTTCCTCCTCATGATGTTTCAAGATCACATGCAGAGCTTGTGACTTTAAGATCAAGCTTTTCACACATTCCCCCTCCCACCCCACCCAGCCTGCTTTCATAATATCTCGCCTGGCCCCAACTTATCTAGAGACTCCAAAAACTCACATACATTTTGTCTGGCCCAAAAAGGATACCAGTACAATATACAGCTATCCCTACACATTCAGTGGGATTAGGGACACAGGAACCCCATAAAAGTGGAAAAACTACAAATAAGTCTAGGCTCTCCAAACCATATTTAACACACACAAAAAAGTATGACTGGCACATTCAACCCACCATGGACGCTTTTGAGGTGCTGGGTTTAGTTCACAAGGCAGAAGAGGGCAGCTGGTGTGGCTTGCAGCTGCCTCTACGTCATTTTTAACAGAGACTTACAACCCTCGTTCTCAGTCTCTCAGTCTCATGAGGTTTGCAGTCCCAAAAAATGACATAGGGTAGCAGCAGAAGCAGCAGGAAACAATCCATGAATAATCAAATCCACCAAAGCAAAACCCACAAATGTGGAGAGCCGACCATATATTGGAAGTAAAGGGAAAATAGCAACAGAAGTAATAATCGAGCAAGTCAGAGAATTAAAGCAAGCTAAAACCAGCAGTAAGAAAACACCAGCAGGATTAATAAAGCAACAACAGTGTTAAAACATAATTTCCAATTGTAGAGATGGATGGCTACAACAGACAGAGCCTTTTCAGTGGTGGCATTCTCTCTGTAGAGAGAGCTCTCCTTTTGGATAGAAGCATACCTAGTACATAGTTTAAGCTTTTTTTCAGGAGATTCCTTAGGGCTTATTCTAATCCTCCACACATGTTGCTAGACTACATCTCCCAGCATTCCTTGAGAATGGTAGTATTGGCTGGGGACACTAAATGTCTTAGCTCAACATTTGACGGGCTGCACAATTCTCATCCCCGATCCGTCCCTGCATGATTCCCATCAGTGAAGAATGTCTAAAATGCCTGGTCATCTTCACCAGGTGTTGGAAAAAGCAGGTCCTAGGCAAGGATCTCCATGGAGAGTATTCCACAGAGAGGACACCACTACTGGAAAGGCCCTGTCTGCTGTAACCACCCACCTCACCAAATAGTAGTAGTTAATCAAAATAAACCACAAGTTGGAAACATTACTGCAACAGGGTTCTGGGGGCGTGGCTATCCTGAGTGCCAATAGTTCTTCAGGAGACACACCCAGCCCTGTAGTGTGTGGGAGGGGCTGGTGGTTGAGACAAAAAGATATATAAAGGCAAACACTTTGTCTTTTGGGCAGTCCTTCAATGTCAGAGAGAGACCAGGGAGGGTGACTGTGTGGGAAAGGTTTAATTCTCAAGGGAAGCCTAGTGAGGAGCAGAAGATGTAATTAAACCATTATATAATATGGTCAGAAATTGTGGCCTAGTTTGGGGGTTTAGCCTTTGGTGAGAGGGTAGCCAAAGTGTCTACGATACTTGTACTTATACAAGAGGTTAAAGATATAAGGAAACTGACTAGAAGTACTCTGAAGAACTGTATTAATTCTGACCTGCGTGTGAACTCCAATACTTTATTCTATATGTTATCTCAATAAATATTACAGTTTATTTTTATAAATACTGACTTAGCAGAGTGGTATACAGAATTTAAAGACACACAGACCAATGAGAAGTTATACTTGTTAGCGCCAATATACAGTATTTAAAGACACACAGAAAACATGCCACCACAGAACTATAATGGGGTCCTAAATAACCACTGAAGGCTTCACACTTTTACACAAAGGTGGTGTTATAGGAAGGGGTGGCAGAGCTGTGTGGAAAAGACAGGGCACTTTATCAGACTGGAGAGCTGCCATACCAATCTGAGAGAAAGAAAAGTAAGCCCCTGCCACAGTTATCAGAAGGGTGTTATTTTTTCTACCTGCTGCTCTTTTCTCTGGGCCTCGCGCTGCCTCATCAGGAAATCTTCTGACAAGGCCACTGCCTGGGCGCAGCTCTCTGGTCCGTGTTCCCTGACCCAGTTCTGAAGCTCTTGAGGCAGGATGGTCAGGAACTGCTCCAGGATCAGGACCTCCAGGATCTGCTCTTTGGTGTGTCGCTCCGGCCTCAGCCACTGGTGGCAGAGCTCTTGGAGCTGCCGGCAGACTTCCCGGGGCCCCTCAGTCTCCTGGTAACGGTGATGCCTGAAACGCTGCCGCCGGATCTCCAAGCTGACAGCATCTTCGTTAGGAACCTCCTCTTTCACATTCCCGTAATTCCTTCGCTCCCGATGCTCCTGACCGCTATAGACAGGCTGAGAGTCTCGGCTAAGGCCGGGGAGGCTTTGAGGCACCCAGCCTCCTCCAGAAGGCCACTGGCTAGCATTAGGTGGAGACTCATAAGAGGCTGGAAAGGAATTTGTGTCCCATGGCAGGGGCTTGTGTATTGGGGGGTTTCTCCATCCGGACTGGGGATACTGTACAGTCTTGGGAAACTCCTGCCTTCGAGATTCCCAGTGCTGCTGTGGTTGTTCTTTTTGTCGTTGTTGTTGCTGCTGCTGCTGTTGAAGCCCTTCATCTGGTTCCTGCTTCACCTGTTGAGGAGCCTCCCTGGCCAAAAACTGCCGCATGGACCCAGCTGGGAGGAAACGTGGCACCCCTCTGCCCTCGAGTTCATGTCCAGCTGGATCTTGCTCCTCCATTTTCAGGGGCGGCTGCAACCCTCGCTCTGGAGCCCCCTGGAACTGAAGGTGAAGGGCAGCTGTTTCCCCTTTCCCCATCGCCATCTTGGATTCTACCACAGTGGCCTTCACCCAACGTCAGAGAGGAGGCCAAATCCAGCCTCACTAGGGGGTGAAGGTCAGCCCTTCCAGACGGGCAACGAAGAGGTAAACAAGAGGTGCGGAGGGAGCTGTGAGGAGAGGAACGGGGTATGCAAACCGCTCTCTGAGAGGGTGGGGGAGAGTCCAGCCTTGGCCCACCCACCCCCACAAATGTCTCAAAGTGGCCTTCCACGAAAAAGGAGAAGGCTAAAGGAATCCCAAGTCTTTGTCTTCACACCCCTGGAAGGAAAAGCATCTGCAGTCAGAGGCACTGTCTCCTACCAGTTCAACAGGGGAGGTGCCATATTCCAAGCAAGAATCTGCATGCCTTTCATGAGAAAAAGTAGGACCTGGTGATGTTTCTTAGTTTCTTCTATACCTGGGGAACAGAAAACAACATTTACTCAGAGTCTCAAAAGAACCAGCTAAATTCACCATGCTATGTGATATTAAGCTGCTGCTCTCCTCCAACACAAGGCTTAACAAGTTAATTTGATGGTCAACAGCACTTACCTCCAGCAGTTAGAAGTCACTGTCTGCCTATATGTTTCTGCCTATATCTACCATCTGCCTGTCTCTGTCTAAATCAATCTTTCTTTCTTTCTTTCTCTCTCTCTCTTTCCTTCCTTCCTTCCTTCCTTCTAGCTGAACATGAGCGAACAGCGTGATGCAGCAGCGTAAAAAGCCAATACAATTCTAAGTTGTATCAATAGGAATATAGTGTCTAGTCAAAGAAAGTAACATCACCCTGTTCTGCTTTCGTCAAACCCCACTTGGAATACTGCGTCCAGTTCTGGGCACTACAGTTCAGGAAGGAGACTGGCCAACTGGAACATGTCCAGAGGAGGGTGACCAAAATGGTAAAAGGCTTGGAAACAATGAAGGCCTATGAGGATCAGCTTAGGGAGCTGGGTATGTTTAGCCTGGAAAGAAAAGGTTAAGAGGTGACATGATAGCTATGTTTAAATATTTGAAGGAATGATATGGGAGATGGAGCAAGCCTGTTTTCTGCTGCTCCAGACACTAGGATGCAGAGCAATGGCTTCACACTTCAGGAAAAGAGATTCTATTTAAACATTAGGAACAAATTCCTGACGGTAAGAGCAGATTGACAGTAGAATGTGCTGTCTCAGCACGTGCTGGAGTCTCCTTCTTTGGAGGTTTTCAAACAGAGGCTGGATGCCCATCTTTTGGGAATGCTTTGCTGGTATATTTCTGCATGGCAGAATGGGGATGGATTTGATGGCCCCTGTGGTCTCTTCCAACTCTATGATTATATCTATCACCAGAGAATCCACCACCTTCTGGGGCAATTTATTGTACTGTTGAACAGCCCTTACAACAAAGAAGTTCTTCTTAATGTTTAGGTAGAACTTCTTTTCTTGTAAATCTAAATGCTGCTTTTCATCCCGGAGAGAAGTGGCTAGTGGGGTGCCACAGGGTTCTGTCCTGGGCCCAGTGCTATTCAACATCTTCATCAATGAGTTGGATGAAGGAGTGGAGGGCATGCTGATCAAATTTGCAGATGATACCAAATTGGGAGGAGTTGCTAATACCCCAGAGGACAGGATCAAATTTCAAAAGGACCTGGACAGATTGGAGAGCTGGGCCAAAGCTAACAAAATGAATTTCAACAGAGAGAAATGTAAGGTCCTACACTTAGGCAGAAAAAATGGAATGCACAAATATAGGATGGGGGACACGTGGCTGGGTAACAGTACATGTGAAAGGGATCTAGGAGTCTTGGTAGACCACAGCTGAACATGAGTCAGCAGTGTGACGCGGCAGCCAAGAAAGCCAACGTGATTCTTGGTTGCATCAATAGGAGTATGGTGTCTAGATCAAGGGAGGTATTGGTACCTCTCTATTCTGCTTTGGTTAGACCTCATCTTGAATACTGTGTCCAGTTCTGGGCTCCTCATCTCAGGAAGGATATTGACAAGTTGAAACATGTTCAGAGGAGGGCGACCAAAATGGTGAAGGGTCTGGAAGCCATGCCCTATAAGGAGCAGCTTAGGGATCTGGGTATGTTTAGTCTGCAGAAGAGAAGGTTAAGAGGGGACATGATAGCCATGTTTAAATATTTGAAGGGATGCCATGTAGAGGGATGAGAGGGCTCGTTTTCTGCTGCTCCAGAGACTAGGACAAGGAGCAATGGATTCAAGCTGCAGGAAAGGAGATTCCACTTGAACCTCAGGAAGAACTTCCTGATGGTCAGGGCTGTCCAGCAGTGGAATACGCTGCTGCCTCAGAGTGTGATGGAGTCTTCTTCTTTGGAGGTTTTTAAACAGAGGCTGGATGGCCATCTGTTGGGAATGCTTTGATGGGTGTTCCTGCATGGCAGGGGGTTGGACTGGATGGCCCCTGGGGTCTCTTCCAACTCTACAATTCTATGATTCTATAAACAGTTTTATCTATTTGTCTTTCCATCGGAGTAAATATAATTAAAAAAAGATAATAAATCTGAGGAAGTAAAACCTTCAGAACTTAAAAATAACTGTGATCTGGGGAGTGGGAAGTCTACAATACAGTGTTTGATGTATAGGTATTCATTTTTTTATTAAATAGATTTTGTAGGGTGTTTTTTCTAGTGTTCTTTCAATATTTGAATGTTTAGTAATGTACTGTTTTGGTTTTTTCCCTTTCTTTCTACACTGTTTTATTCTGTACGATGTGTTTTTTTCCTTTTATTGCCATTTTAATAAAAATTATTAATTAAATAAACACTGTGTCAAACAAAACAGTACAAGAGTCAAATAAATAAATAAATAAATGCAAGCAATTGCAATAGCATGTGTATTTCTATACCGCTTCTCAGTTAAGTGCTCTCTAAGCGGTTTACTGTGTGTTAGCTAATTGGTCCCAATAAGCTGGGTACTTATTTTACCGAACTGCAGAAGGATGGAAGGCTGAGTCAACCTGGAGCCCAGCAAGATCGAGCTCACAATCTTGTGGCTGCACTACTGGCATTTAACCATCGCACCACCAAGGCTCCTTTAATCTATGACTAAATAACAAATAACCCATGACTAAAATAATAACTACTCACTCGAAAACCACCTGAAACTAGAATGGGTATTCAAAGACTGTTTAAAAGCAAGATCCAATTAGGCCAACCAAATATTACTGGGGAGAAGAAGAGTTTCACAGCCACTGCCTCTAGCACCGATGAGCAGGGCCCGTGAAGCTCATCTGCTTTGCTCTTTTCTTGGATTGTGGTCCCCAGAGACTTCTGGGACATCAAACTCAACCTGAAGAAAGTTCCCCACCTTTGCCCTCTACACTCCAGCCCACAGCCTCTATCTATTCATCTAGGACAAGGATGCATCTAGGAACATTCCCCTAATTCAAACATGGCTTAAAACAAAAGACAATTTTCTCTAAAACAGGCTGCATTCTAACCTTGGAAATGTTAAAATTTTTCAACTACACCAAGTCAGTATAATCAGTGGGTCGTGCTGGGTGAGGGATTCTGGGAACTGTAGTCTTTTTAAAAAAACAACTTCCAAACCTGTTGTTGTGTGTCTTCAAGTCGTTTCCAACTTATGGTGATCTTAAGGTTAACCTATTGCAAAACTTTCTGGGGCTGAGATTGTGTGATGAGCACGAGGTCACCCAGTCGGTTTCCATGGCCAAATGGGGAATTGAACTCTGGTCTCCAGGATATAGGCCAGTGGTTCTCAACCTGTGGGTCCCCAGATGTTTTTGGACTTCAGCTCCCAGAAGCCCTGAGCATTGACCACAGTGGCTGGGGCTTCTGGGAGCTGAAGTCCACAAACATCTGGGGACCCACAGGTTGAGAACCACTGTATTACATCATACTGACAGGAAGAAAATTAATGCATTTGAAATGTGGTGCTGGAGAAGACTTCTACTGATACCACAGACTTCTAAGAAGACAAATGAATGGTACCAAGAGCAAATAAGGTCTGAATTCTCAGTAGAAGCCAAGATTACTAAACCAAGGCTGTTGTATTTGTATGTGACTCCTTAGAAAAATGCTTGGTAAAGTAGAAGACAGTAGGAAAAGAAGAAGATCTCCTTACAGATAGGTAGATTTAAGAAAGCCACAGCCCTGAGTTTGCAAGATCTGAGCAAGGCTATTGATAACTAGGGCTCTTGGGAGTCTCTCCTACACTGGGTCACCATAAATCAAAGTCAACTTGATGGCAAATAACAACAACAAACTGAAAAGCAAACACACAATTTCCTTACAATGCAGAAGAGTGTGAATTACCACACAAAGACCACAAGTGTCATTTAGTGACTTACAACCAACTGCGTCAACCCCTTGCATTCAGGATGTTGTGAGGGAGATTCAAACATGCTCAGCCTCTGCTTTGCAACAGCTGAATCACACATGCAAGTCTTTGCTTGCTGCTGAGAGTCTCTGAGCAATAATCATGCAGGCATGAGGTCATCTGTCATACTCAGGCCAAGAACTGGGCCTTCTCTAAGGAGAAACAGGCAAGGAAAGAAGACTTGACAGAATTTGGAGACTTTACATTTTGGGGATTACAACTCCCACAATCCCCAAGTGGCCGCACTGAATGGGGGGAGTTCTGGGAGATGTAATCCTCCCAACGTAACTTTTCTAAGCTCTGAGTGCCATCTCGCTTAAAACACCCTCAAGTCAAACACCCTGTGTTGCCAATGCTAAGCGCCTTCAACCCATTCTGCAGTCAGGGAAACTTAAAATAATGCAGGGATACCGACCACTCTATTGGCATTAGGACGTGTGTGAGAGGAAGGGGTCCAAATGTACATTTTGAAGAACTGGAGCTCATTGAGATGATCCTCATAGCGACACTGCCAAGACAACCCAAAAAACTGAAACCCTCAAAACGAAATCATTTCTCCACGTTTTCAGCTCTCACAGAAGTCGGTCTTTTGTACAGCCAGTGAGTCTCAACTACCAACTCAGAGATAAATCACAATAATGTGTTGTTTCTGGGGAAAATCGGTTTCTCTCCCAGTAATATTAAGGACTGCAAGTAAGCTCAGAGGAAAGAGAGAAAAAAATGAAAGAATCACAGCGAAGAGGGCAATTGACATAATCATCCTTGCCTAATAAAAATTCTTTGTGTTTGCACCCTGTAAGTCCTGGGTTCATTATACCATCAGTGACAGCCACCCCCACCTCATTACAGTGCAGAAATTTTGGCCTACCCATCAAGGTCTTTATAGCAGCTTGAAAAGTGTACCTTTTTTGGACTATGGCTCTGAAACTCTCCCAGACAACTCCTCAAATCCCTCAGTACACAAGCCCACTTGTGATGCACCAAGGAAAGAGGGAATTGGGCCCTCCATGCCTATATTACAAAGGACGTAGAATCATAAGAGTCAATAGGAGTATGGTGTCTAGATCGAGGGAGGTATTGGTACCACTCTATTCTGCATTGGTTAGACCTCATCTTGAATACTGTGTCCAGTTCTGGGCACCCCAATTCAAGAAGGATATGGATAAGCTGGAGCAGGTCCAGAGGAGGGCAACCAAAATGGTGAGGGGCCTGGAAGCCATGCCCTATGAGGACAGACTTAGAGAGCTGGGTATGTTTAGTCTGCAGAAGAGAAGGTTGAGAGGGACATGATAGCCATGTTTAAATATTTGAAGGGATGTCATGTCGAGGAGGGAGTGGGCTTGTTTTCTCCTGCTCTTGAGACCAGGACAAGGAGCAATGGATGCAAGCTGCAGGAGGGGAGATTCCACCTGAACCTCAGGAAGAATTTCCTGACGGTCAGGGATGTCTGGCAGTGGAATGTGCTGCCACAGAGTGTGGTGGAGTCTCCTTCTTTGGAGGTTTTTAAGCGGAGGCTGGATGGCCACTTGTCGGGAGTGCTTTGAAGGTTTTCCTGCATGGCAGGGGGTTGGACTGGATGGCCCTTGTGGTCTCTTCCAACTCTACATTTCTATGATTCTATGATTCTATAGAGTTGGAAGAGACCCCAGGGGCCATCAAGTCCAACCCCCTGCTATGCAGGAACACCCATCAAAGCGTTCCCAAAAGATGGCCATCCAGCCTCTGCTTAAAAACCTCCAAAGAAGGAGACTCCATCACACTCCCAGGCAGCACATTCCACTGCTGGACAGCTTTGATTGTCAGAAAGTTCTTGCTGAGGTTCAAGTGGAATCTCCTTTCCTGCAGCTTGAATCCATTGCTCCTTGTCCTAGTCTCTGGAGCGGCAGAAAACAAGTCCACTCCCAACTCAACATGACATCCCTTCAAATATTTAAACATGGCTATCATGTCCTCTCTTAACCTTCTCTTCTGCAGACTAAACATACTCAGCTCCCTAAGCCAATCCTCATGGCTTCCACACCCTTCACCATTTTGGTCGCCCTCCTCTGGACACGTTTCAGCTTGTTGATATCCTTCTTGAGTTGAGGTGCCCAGAACTGGACACAGTATCCCAAAAGAGGCCTAACCAATGCAGAATAAAGTGGTACCATTACCTTCCTTGATCTAGACACCATACTCCTATTGATGCAACCAAGAATCGCGTTGGCTTTCTTGGGTGCTGAATCACACTGCTGACTCGTGTTCACCTTGTGATCTACCAAGACTCCTAGACTCCTTTCACACATACTACTATCCAGCCACGCATCCCCCATCCTATATTTGTGCATTCTATTTTTTCTGCCTAAGTGTAGGACCTTACATTTCTCTCTGTTGAAATTCATTTTGTTAGCTTTGGCCCAGCTCTCCAATCTGTCAAGGTCATTTTGAATTTTGATCCTGTCCTCTGGGGTATTAGCAACCCCTCCCAATCTAGTATCATCTGCAAATTTGATCAGCATGCCCTCCACTGCTTCAAAGTAAGAACTTGTGCCTCCCTGTATATACAGCAATGAGTCATGCAACCACAGGTCCATCTTACTTTATGTCTGGCTCTGCATATTTGTATAGAGATAGAATAATAGAATCATAAAGTTGTCTCTACCATTGGAACCATTGAGTCCAACCTTCTGCCATGCAGGAATATACAATCAAAGCATTCCTAACAGATGGCTACCCAGACTCTCTTTAAAAACCTCCAAAGGAGACTCCAACACACTCCAGGGCAGCGTATTCCACTGCCAAATCACTCTTACTCAGAAATTTCTTCCTAATGTTTACGTGGAATCTCTTTTCCTGAAGTTTGAATCCACTGCTCCATGTCCTAGTCTCTGGAGAAACAGAAAACAAGCTTGCTCCGTTCTCTAGATGATATCCCTTCAAATATTTAAACATGGCTAACATGTTCTCTCCCTTCTCTCCCCTATGCTAAGAATGCCCAGCTTCCTAAGCCATGCCTCATAAGGCATGGTTTCCAGGCCTTTTATGTTTGGTTGCCCTCCTCTAGACACGTTCCAGCTTAAGGCTCAGTTGGTATAAACTGATTTCAGAGGGCAAAAGTAGTTTGCTCTCAGTTAACTCAGCAGCAGGGAGAGGAGGGGAAGGGATCCTGCCCTTCCTGCTAGAATCAGACAAAAAACAAACTGCTGGAGCCTTTCCTAGCTTGTATGTTCTGCCTCACTCATAACTTTTGTTGTCCTGACCACACTCTGATGTTGCTTGGGCACACGCATCATGATTTTCATCTGTGAAATGATGGGGGGCATGACACGCTCAGGCCATTTCCATACTACAATATTACAGTGCCATTATTCCACTTCCAACCTCCTATGGAATCCTGGGGTTTGCAGTTTAGGGAGGGACCTTTAGCATTCTCAGCGAGAGAGCTTTTTGGCCTCAGGAAACTACAAAATTCCACACGGGTGTTGAAAGTGGAATAAGAGCACCATAACACTGTAATGTGGAAATAGCCTCAAGCAGACTTCTTGGGGAAAAGCAGGAAACAAGGAGAAGAGATTCATCAAATTTAATACTATTGGGGTGAGCATATGATCATATGGCAAAAAAGGTTGTGGTGGAAGAACAAAAATGAGCAAGGAGTGAAATATGGAGGCAGATTTTCAGCAAAAGCACGCAAAGAGCGGTCAATTAGTAGCAAATTCTTATTGTTCCTTCCCTCTTGCCTTTAACCTTTTAGGCCACAACCTTTGTTTTGTGCTATTGATGCTCAGAAGGCAGAGGATTGAGGGAGGAAAGAACATTAAAAACATTCCTTCCAAAGAGGGTAACCCTGTTACTCTGATGCAGCCCCAACCGTAAAGGCCATTTCTGCCCTACGCTGTTACAATGCTTTTATTCCACTTTCAACATCCTGTGGAATTCTGGGGTTGAGTTTCCTGAGGCCAAACAGCTCTCTGGCTGAGAATTATAAATGCCCCTCCCTAAACTGCAAACCCCAGGACTCCACAGGACTCCACAGGCTGTTGAAAGGGGAATGATAGCATTATAACAGTGTAGGGCAGAATGGCCTAAGAGACCTGTAGCATCCTGAAGACTGACGCATATTGCATATAGCACAAACTTTCCCATACTTTCATCCAGCTCATCAGACACACTGGAGGATTATTGAGAATTTTCAGACAGAGGCATCATACAATGACTGAAATTCTGGGGAAAAAGCTTGAGGCATCAGAAAACATGGATAAAAGAGTCCATGAAAACTTGGGGGCGTGTGATCAATGTGTTAGCCTTCAGGGCACCACCAGAGTCCTGCTTATTTTTGGAAGGTGTGGGACAACTAACTCCCTTTCAGGACCTGAGAAATACTGCTGGCAGCCATAGGCCAGACACTGGAGATCTGAGTCCTTCCTTTGTTCCCAAGATTATGCCACTCTTGTCTACCCCCATTTCTGTTTCCCCACTGCCCTCCCACCAATCGCTTGGCTTGGCTTTTCGACTTGGGCCATTTTGGCACTGTACTGTTACAATGCTTTTATTCCTCTTTCAGCACCCTATGGAATCCTGGGGTTTGGAGTTTAGGGAGGGGCCTTTAGAATCCTCAGCCAGAGAGCTCTTGGGCCTCAGGAAACTACAAACCCCAGAATTCCACGGGAGGTTGGAAGCGGCATAACAGGACTATAACAACGTAGTGCAGAAATAGCCTGGGATGCACATTTCGCACCCTGGGGTGGATCGACAATGCAAGAACCTCGAACAAGCCCTGGGTAAGATTTTGTGGAGGGTGGAGATTCCCCCGCTTTTGGGGGAGAACTACATGCTCCCCCAAGGCCTTCCCTTCCCTCCCTCCGCATTGCCTTCCCTTGCTTGCCTTGTGATCTCTCCCCCCGCCTGCCCCTATCCCCCCCACCATGGCACCTTCCAGGTCTCCTCCCAACTCACCCCGATTGTCAGTTGCAGGCTCCGGAACTGTGCAGCCTTTCCCTGCAAGGTCCCAATTTAGGGATTCCAAAAGGCGGCTTCTTTTTTCTTTTTCCTTTCCCCTTTGCTGCTGCTGCTGCTGCTGCTGCTGGTTTTTCCTCCTAGACAAGCCAAGGGGGGGCAGGAAAAGGAAACGCACCGCGGCACCCATTTCCGGGCTTGTCTAGGCACCGGCGTCCTGTCAGTTTTAACCCCCTCCAGTGAGAAGGGAGGTGAGAGCACCTTTTTTTTTTGTAAATTTTTGCACGCGGCTCTGAGCGTCTGAAATGCTTGGTCTGCGAAGGCGGAAGCCGTCCCAAGATATTTTGCTGCCCGAGGCAGGGCAGCAATTGCCCTTCCGCTGTCGCCCAACCCAAAGGAGCCCCAGCCAAGCCAAGTTAACTCCAGGACTGAAGGCAGAAGGGGAAGAAATCCCACCAGTGCCTGTCCTGGGAATAAAACACCGTGCAGGCATACATGCACGCATCTATCTATCTGTTTATATACACAAGCATATTTACCCAGCATTGCTCGGGATTTTATTTTCCTCTTAAGAACTCCCCAAACTGTCTTTCCCAGTACCTGTCCTCATATTTTCCAGTGTAATCTGTGTTTAGAGTTATCTACATACACAGTTTGGGATCCTGAGGGAATACGCTGTCTTCCTCCTTGCTGCTAGGCCTTGTCTCCATAGCAACTGGCCTTTTCCAGTACCTGAAACTTTTCCCCACGTTCCCCAATCCAGTCAGTATTCAGAGTGCTTAACATACAGAGGTTGGGTTCCTGAGGGAATACACTGTATTCGTCCTTGCTGCTAGGCCTCATCTCAATAGCAACTGGCCTATTCCAGTACCTGAAACTTTCCCCATATTCCCCAATCCAATCTGTATTTGTAGTTGTTAACATACAGAGGTTGGCGCGGGCATACACTGCTCTCCTCTTTGCTGCCAGGCATTGTCTGCATAGTAACCAGCCTATTCCAGTACCTGTAACTTTTCCCCATAGTCCCCAATCCAACCTGTGATGTCTGACGATGTTGATGTACTGGCTTTTGATTTTTTGGCTTTCTGTTGAATTTGTGCAATGGCTTTATGTTTTTCTAGAAGCATTTTTTGTTTTGAATTTCAACTTTAAGATTCCTCACATATGGAACCCATACAGTCTACTGTATGAGGCGAGAAGACCTTGTAATTATGTTGTCTATGTCACTTTAATTTTTCTCACATAACGCCTCCCAAAAGTTTTCTGGCGTCATTATTGATGGTAGGCCTTGTCTCCATAGCAACCGGCCTGAGGCCCAAGAGCTCTCAGCTGAGAATTCCAAAGGCCCCTCCCTGAACTGCCAACCCCAGGATTCTATAGAATCTTCACAGCCAGCCAATCATATGAGGTCTTCTGGCTTCACTCAGCCAATCGTATGAGGTCTCCGCCTGCCTGACACAGACAAACAGATAAACGCACAGGCAAACATTGACTTTTATATAGTAGATACATATACATATTTTTTTAAAAAAATATAAAATAATATTTATAATAATATTTATATATATATAAATCATAATCTCTCTCTCTCTCTCTCTCTCTCTCTCTCTCCATATATATATATATAATAAAATTTTGTTACTCACCTCTCCCCCAGCCTCCAGGCAGGGCACAGCACAGATAAAATTAAAAACAAGTCAAATACACTAAGACACAAACCATTTAAAATGCAAATATATCACAATTAAAATAATTAAAAGTAAAGTACAGTTAAAAGTACAATTAAGAATACAATTAAACAGTACAATTAAAAATACAGCTATTTACTTTGACCTGCATACGAACTTTAATCCTGTATATAAATACAATATATAAAAATAAACTGTAACATTTATTTGGATAACCATAAGAAGAAATGTTACAGTTTATTCTTATAAATACTGACTTGGCTGAGTTGTATACAGTCAATAAGGAAATACAGAAAACACGCTACCATAAAATTATTGAGGGTTTTATTTTTTACTAGTCTAAACAAAGACTGAAAAGCCTCAACTTTTTACACAATGGTAGTGTTGTAAGGGGGAACACCAATCTGAGAGAATTAAGGGCCTGTCACACTTTGTTTCCAAAGAGGAAAACTTTTTGGCCTGAAAAGACTTATTATGAAGGCACATGCATAAACTTGGAATGGTGAGAGGACCCTTAGAGGCCATCAGGTCCAACCCACTGCATGAACACACAGCTAAAAACAGATGCTTCAGAAGGAGTGTTACTCCGGTGGAGAAACCCTATCCCGGGGTCTACAATTTTAATATTAAAATATGATTCTGTGGGCCAGAGAGGTCCCCTGAAGGGGCACGTAGGCAGGCAGCAATGGTCAAAAGACTGAAAACCAGGTCAGGCCAGGAAAACCCCCAGTCACGTAGCCCCAGGAGACCTCAAGATGTGTAAACCCACAATAAACAAAGGGTCCACAGCCCCAGGAGGCCGACTTGAGGGGATTAGCGTGTCTGCCCCAAGTTGAGCAAATATTCCATCAGGCGAGGACCATTTACATGAAGTCACACCACAAACGAACACAGCCGAAGATCCTGAGACTTTGGCGACACCTTGTAATCCCATCACACAAAGGAAATTACCATGGTGGAGCTTCGTTATCACTCCAACACCCATTGTTCTCCCCGGGAAAGGATTAGTCCTCCAGGTACTTTTTCCCCTACAAATAGTCCCAGTTTTTGAGCAGTTCTTTGGATCACTCCCAGTCATCCCAGCAGACCGTTTCTCCGTCTGTTGAGTAATCCCCTCAGTCCTCTCCGTGCCGAGCCCCACTTCTTTGCTGCCTTCTCGGACCCAGGAGTTCAGGACAAGGTGCAGTATTATCCCAACTACACCCCTTCAATACTCCCCTATCCAATTTCCTCTCTTTTGTTTCTTGATAGCTTCTTGGGTGAGCATGTGCGTGAGACTTACATTCAGTAAAATCATTTATTAGGCAATTGGGTGTGGTTTTTGGCTTGGCCTGACCCCGTAATAACTGGATAAAAAGACCCCGCTAGGTTACCCTGCCTCTCGCATTGCTATTGCTTGTGCTCTGGCTAGTTTCCATTCCCCATCACCTGGAGCACATTGAGGTGTCCCCCAAGAGACCCCAGAAATCAGGGTAACAGATGAGTGGAAAATTTCCCATGCCACAAGGCAGCTAGTGTCAAGTCCTTTGAATCCAAAGGTCGTTCTAGGACAGCATCCTCAAGTGCAGAGGACCAGAGCTTCAGAAAACTTACTTTTTAAAACAATTCCCAGAATCCTCCAATCATGCTGATTGAGGGATTCTCGTCATGCTGGTTGGGGGATTCTGGGAATTGTGGTCCAAAGAGGTAATTTTTTCTAAGTTCTACAAAGATGGAAGCGTTGCTGGCCCTTAGGGCTTCTGCTCTCCCAGGGGGGTCTAGGGATGGGCCCAGAGCTTGGATGTAACAAGCTGTGATTCTAGGCTGCATGAATAGACGTATAAGAGAGAAGTAATAGTACCACTCTATTCTGCTTGGTCAGCCCTCACATGGAGTACTATGTTTCATTCTGAGCACCACAGTTCAGGAAGGAAATTGACAAGCTGGGAACATGTCCAGAGGAGGACAATGAAAGGCCTGAAAATTATGTGCCATGAGGCCTGGTTTAGGCAGCTGGCTGTGTTTAGCCTGGAGAAGATACGGTTAAGAGGTGACGTGATAGCCGTGGTTAAATGCCAGAAAGAGTGTTGCATTGAAGATGGGGCAAACTTGTTTTCTGCTGTTTCAGAGACTAGGACAAGGAGCAATGGATTCAAACTACAGGAGAAGAGATTCCACTTAATTAGGAAGAATTTCATGATGGAAAAAGCAGTTCAACTGTGGAATGCACAGCTGCCTCAGAGTATGATGGAGTGTCCTTGCTTGGAAGTTTTTTAAACAGAGGTTAGATCAGTGGTTCTCAACCTGTGGGTCCCCAGATGTTCGTGGACTTCAGCTCCCAGAAGCCCTGAGCATTGACCATAGTGGCTGGGGCTTCTGGGAGCTGCAGTCCACGAACATCTGGGGACCCACAGGTTGAGAACCACTGGGTTAGATGATCATCTATTGGGAACTCTTTGCTGTGTCTTCCTGCATGGCAGAGGGTTGAACAGGATGGCCTTTCTGGACTCTTCCAGCTCTGCGATTCTACGATTTACTTGGGAAGTAACAAAAGCATAATGAAATCACCTTTGCAAAATTAGTAAGAGCAATATTAGAGTAACGTTTTGTATTCACTTTTAAAAGTAACTTTTAAAAATAGCATTTTTAGAAGTGTTTTGGCCAGAATTGTGCATGTTTTAGGCTACTCTTACATCAGTCCTATGGTCTGTTTCTCTTGTATTAAAGGAAAAGGTAAGAGAAAATGATGGGAAAATAACATGCAGTGCCACAACAAGTTGTGGCAACAAATCAGTTTTTAACCACTGCGCCCAATTAATGGAACAAACTACTTTTAACAAATTTTCCAAGTGTTGCGTGGGAAGACCACTGTCACATATCTGGACTTTTCCCTCATTGGCATCAGCAGTTCCATCTCCCCAGATGCCCACTCCTTTGAGGAAACAGTAAACAGCTTGCCCACTCTTTCTGAAGAGATTCACAGCCATTTTCAGGAAGGGTGGCAAGGTTATCTCTAAAGATGTTCAGAGCGTCCCACAGCAGCGAAATAATGACTTGACTTCTCATTAATTCCCTCTCTAACAACATTAACACTACATTAAATGAAATTAAATTTCAGAAGAAAGCTTGCCAAGAAAACAACTTGACGGCACACACCAACAACAAATAGATAACAAGGACATTGGGAACTGGGGTTCCAAAAATCAAAAGAACCAACATTTGAAACCTGCAGCACTAGAGCAAGGAATTCCCCAAACTAGAAATCCCAAGATTCCATAGAATGGAGTGCTGGCCCTTAAAGTGATACTGGACAGCAGCAATTAAAGTGCAGACATCCTCTTCCTCTCCCGCCCACCCACAAAATAGAAAGGAGCTGAGGGAAGGTATTTTATATCTTATTTCCAAATGCTTTGTATCTTGTATCAAAGAATCCCACATATTTGTATTATATAATAAATAACAAATAAAGCCAGTAATATAGTTACAATAAAACCCTACATTGAATTGTAGCTGTAACTTAACAAGGGAGCGCTTCATTCCACTTGCAATCCAACTGTGACAGCTTTTATCACTTTTCTACTCTGCGGGATGTAGCCCCATTAAATGGTGGAGCAGAAATATTGTTTAGTTCACAGGGTGTTCTGTGTGTTGATTCAATAAGAAGATAGAAGTTAAGGCGAGAGGGGGTTGTGCCACCAGTCAGGTGTTTCTGTCAGTCAGATCACCGAATCATAGAGCTGGAAGAGACCACAATGGCCATCGAGCCCAACCTCCTCCCATGCAGGAACACACAAAGCACCCCCAGCAAACTTCCAAAGAAGATGATTCCATCACACTCTGAGGCAGCATATTCCACTGTTGAACGGCTCTTACCATCAGGAAGTTCTTATGTTTAGGTGAAATCTTTTTTTCCTGTAGTTTGAATCCATTGCTCCATGTCCTAATCCCTTGAGCAGCAAAAAACAAGCTTTCTCCATCTTCAACATGACATCCTTGGACATTTGAGTAACTAACAGAAACAATTTAGTTACTTTCAATAACTAGGAAAGAGGTACTTTTTACATAAGTAACTAGAATACTGTCCATTTCGCATGAGGAACCTTGAAACTGTAACCAAAGCTACTGAAAATTCCTAGCTTTGATCTTTGCTGTGAAACGTGTGTGTGTGTGTGTGTGTGTGTGCGTGTGTGCGTGTGTGCGTGCGCGCGCGAGAAGAGAGAGAGACTGACTTCAAGTCACTTGTCAATTTAAGACAACTCCATGAATTCCAAATGTTTTTCTTAGGCAAGAAATACTCAGAGGTGGTTTTCCTTCCTCTGAAATACAGCCTCCAGCAGCTCATATTCACTGACTGTCTCCCATCCAAGTACTAATCAGGGCTGACCCTGCTTTGTTTCCAGGATCAGACAGGATAGCCTGCTTTTAGGGTAAGACTTATACTTACTCTTTTATTTATGCAGTTCCTTCAGTGAACAGCACACAACTTTACAGCAAAGGTGGGAACTGTGTGACTCTCCAGATATTGCTGGATTGCCGCTCTCAGAATTCTTCACCACTGGCTCTGCAGGCTGGGACTGCTGGGAGGTGCAGTCCATCAACATCTGGAGGGCGTAGTGTACATTACAACTCTGGAGATGAGGGTTTTAATCCCTGCTTGGCCATGGAAACCTACAGTGACCTTGGGCCTCAGAGTGTGGTGGAGTCTCCTCCTTTGGAGGTTTTTACACAGAGGCTGGATGGCCATCTGTTGGGAGTGCTTTGATGTGGGTTCCTGCGTAGCAGGGGGTTGGACTGGATGGCCCTTGTGGTCTCTGCCAACTCTTCTATGATTCTGTGTCACACTGTCTCAACCTCAGAGAAAGACAAAGACACACCCCTCGCTGAAAGAGTCTTGCCAAGGAAAACCCAAGACGGGGTTAGTTTAGGCTTCCCATAAGTTGGAAATGACTTGAAAGCCCACAACAACAATTAAACAAGACCACTTTAAATTCTACTGAGATTGATACAAGTTTTTTAGTTATGCAGATAAAAACGACAGTCTTCTCACTCCCTGTCCCTCACCTGTTGATTTTTGAAAGATCCTCTATTATAATGGCTCATGAAGATTTCTCAGCTGAATAATCAGGAAACACAGATTCAATACACTTCATTGTACTAATCTGAGATGCATTGTTTGCAAATTATGTTTGCTACTGCACAATCTTTTAAAAGCTAATAAGAACTCAACTCCACTTAAACCACATTCACATTTTGAATTATCTTCTTTTTCCTCTCCTTCATTTTAAAAATGCAGGACTCCGTTCCTGGCTGAAATTCACAACATCTTTAAACACACACATGCATACACACACCCATAAATTTACCAGAAAGGTGCAATTTGTATGCTGAACATATCATATGTAAAGCTGGATTAGCCTGTGCTTTATAGATCATACTTGTGTAGATCATGAAAGTGTAGATCTGTTACCACACCATAAACCCGCACTCTGTGGGATCTGCTATTTTCATAATCAGACATGTTTATGGCTGAAACTCATGTTTGAAAGCATGCTGGATGGAAGCATAAATTCAGAGAGGGTTAGGCAGGAAAGCCTGATGCTGATGGGCTTGTGATAATACTTTCAAAAACTGTAAGTTGATACCACTCCCAAAAACAATAGCAGGCAAAACTGCCCAGGTGAAGCAGTCAGGGACCCCTACTGTAAGCATATCCTACAGAGACCTTCCCCATTCACACTACCTGACCAAAACATTAAGAGATTGTCAAGATCCCCATCAATGTTTTGTCACCTAAAGTTAAGACAATTAGCCAGTTCCAGACTCCTTTGTCAACCCCATGGTAAAGCCATTACTGCTTTGTCCATGAACCCTCATTCAGAGCGGTAAAAAGGGTATAAAAACCCCAGCTCCAGCCCAAATAAACTGTAGTACTTGGATGTAATATGTGGTGCCCAGACCTCTGTTTGTTCTTGCTACCCTCAGATGTGCTGTCCGAGCCACTCCGCTTCAACCTGCTGCTTCAAGACTGGTAAATATCACCCTTTCCAACCAGTCTCTCTCTATCCAATCTTTCTTGCCTCACTTTTTGATAGCCTGCTATGGTTCTTAAGAGTGTCTGATTTCTTCCACATTTGTTAATTCCAAATAAAATATTCTGTTTAACTTTTAACTGATCCTGCCATTACTCTCCTCTCACAGACCTCCTTTGAGCTATAATTCCCCAAATTCTAAGGAAATGCTGGCATTGCAGGTGGACCTCAAAGTCCTCCACCTCTTAGAGTAACAGATTGCTCTTAAAGAAATGGGTTGCCAACAATGCTTGATTGTCCTGAGGTACTCAGGACACAATTACGGAGAAAGAGAATGGTGTCCAATTGGCAAGGGAATAATGCAAAGCTGTATTTTATCACTCTTTTAACTTGCACATTAAACATATATGTAAAGCAGAATTAGACTCATAGAATCATAGAGTTGGAAGAGACCCCAGGGGCCATCCAATCCAACCCCCTGCCATGCAGGAACACCCTCAAAACACTCCCGACAGATGGCCATCCAGCCTCTGCTTAAAAACCTCCAAAGAAGGAGACTCCACCACACGCTGAGGCAGCATATCCCACTGCCAGACAGCTCTGGCCATCAGGAAGTTCTTCCTGTGATTCAGGTGGAATCACCTTTCCTGCAGCTTGAATCCATTGCTCCTTGTCGTAGTCTCTGGAACAGCAGAAAACAAGCCCGCTCCCTCCTTGACATGACATGACGTTCCCTCCTCCCTCAGAGGAAAGAGGCATGAAAATTGGAGGAAGGAACATCAACAATGTAAAATACACAGATGACACATACTACTAGCGGAAAACAGCAAAGACTTGGAATGACTTACTGAAGAAAGTCAAGGAAGAAAGTTTAAAACTAGGTTTACAACTGAATATTAGGAAAACAAAAATAATGACCACAGATAATTTACATGTTAAATAAGACAAGGCAGACATTGAAATAGTCAAAGATTTCCTATACTTTGGCTTAGTCATTAGTCTAAATGGAGAATGCAGTCAAGAACTCTAAGGGCTTTATCACATGCGGTAAGTAAATTGTACTTGGAGCAGGATAATAGCATCATTGCCTGGGAATTACCATATTACCTTGTGCATCATCTTTTGTTCTCCTAGTGGGAGACCATTTGGAAAGTGTTTCCTTTACAAAGGAGGTCATCAATGGATCAATCATGTGATAATTGATAACTGAGTTATTATTATTTCACCATTGTTTTAATCATTTCAATTGTTTAATTATGTTTTAACTTTTGTACTTTATGAGTTTTAATTATGTCTTTTTTAATTTGTAACTCCCTTTGTCCCAACCTGGGAAAAAGCAGAGTACAAATAAAGAGGAGAAGAAGAAGAAGACGGAGGAGGAGGAGGAGGAGGAGGAAGAAGAAAAGGATGGGGGAGGAGGGGGAGTCCTAGCCAAAGCCACTACTATCCTGCTACAACTGCAGTTCACTTTGTCTAAGGCTTGGAAGACAAGCAACGAAGGAACTAGATAAGATTCTCAAGTGTAAAGATATCCTTGAATACCAAAGTCAGGATTGTCCCTGCCATTGTATTTCTGATTTCTTTGTATGATTGTGAAAGCTGGACTGTTGGGTAGCCCTCCATATTTTAGTTATAGCAGCTTGCTTGTAACAAGGTATGAGAACCAGAGACCGTTAGGTAAACAAAGCTAGGAATGTAGTGATAAGCGCAGCCAGGCTACACCAGAGACTTCAAGGTCTCTCGCAGGCGGAATGATGTATTCTTTGCCTTTTATGTTTCGAATCTTGCTAATTGCCCCCAGCTCACTCACTGAAGTCCTGTACAATGTATCACGCTCCTAATAAATAGTGTTTATGCACTGTTTTATTTGTGTGTGTGAATTCAGTTCCTGACATGGACAGTGAAAAAAAAACTGCTAAGAAGAGAATCATCTCATTTGAACTGTGGTGCTGAAGGAGAGTTCTGCAGATACCATGGACTGCCAAAAACCCAAAACAAATAAATAGGTCCTAGAACAAATCAAGCCTGAACTACCTCTAGAAGCCAAGATGACTAAGCTGAGACAATCATACTTTGGATATATCATGAGATGACATGATTCACTAGAAAAAGATATAATGCTTGGAATGGTAGAAGGCAGTAGGAAACGAGGAAGACTGCATTGCAGGTATATAGACTCCACCAGGGAAGCCATGGCCCTGAGTCTGCAAGACCTGAGCAGGGCTGTTGATGACAGGGTGGCTCGGAGGTCTCTCATTCGTAGGGTCACCATAAGTCAAAGTTGACTTGATAGCAGTTAACAACAAAAGTGCAATGGAATCAGAAACTGTTAAAGATAATATGCTTAGATGGGCACAAAATACTGGACATCCAATTAAATTGGATACATGGGCGAGGGCATGGAAAACAGAAATAAAATTTGCACCAAGTTTTAATGTAAGAGAAAATTTTTATAAAATGCTACATAGATGGTATATGACACCTGAAAGGTTGCAGAAAATAACTAAAAATGGAAATGAAAGATGTTGGAAATGTGATGAAAAGGTCGTTTTTTCATATGTGGTGGACTTGTAAGATAGCAAGGAAATTTTGGAAGGAAGTATATGATGAAATTCAAAGAATTTACAGTTTAAATTTTGAAATGAAGCCAGAGTTTTATTTGTTAAATATGTTGGGGCAACAAAGAGAGATAAGATGTCACCAGAAGACATTGTCATATTTGATAACTGCTGCAAGACTGACATATGCACAATATTGGAAAGAAAGGAACTATGCTGATATAAAAGAATGGAAATTAAAAGTTCTGGATATGATGGAGATAGAAAAGCTAACATTTTCACTGAAAAATAAGCCTATCCAGAACTTTGAAAGGAAATGGAGAGAAGTCTTGAATTGGATATAGTATAAGAAAAGAAAAAAAGAATAAAGCAAGATTGTATGTAATACAAGGCAACAATGTAATAAGGCAATGTAACAAAGCAGCAATGTAACAATGTAAGATGCAACAATGTAAGATTATCTTTTAAACAGAAACTATGTATGAATGGAATGTAAACAAGCAGACTCAACTGGAAAAAAAGAAAAAAGCTTGGAAGTGGGGAAGGGTGTTTTTTTAATTTTCATTTTAAACCTTAATAAAAATATTTAAAAACAAAAAACAAAAAAACCCAAAAGTGCAACCCCTCTCATCCAAAATAAAGCAAGAAACGAATGGCCATTTCTGAGCAAGGGCTTCAATAGGAAAGAGCTTCCATCTTCCGCCTCCCCACTTTCTCCAGTTTCTTTGGCTGACCTGCTCTAGGCGTGGAGAGTTCTTCACATGTCACCCTCAGAATCTTTCCAAGAAAAGGAACTGCAAGACCGAAGACAAAACATTCCTCAGAACTCCCAAGACTTCACCAAGAAAGCGACCTTGTTTGATTCTTTTTTGCATAACCTTGGCCGTTTGAGTCCGAGAAAAGATAGGAAGGATCAGAATGAATGCTGGGAGTGAGTTTTCCTCTGTTGCTAACTGGCTTGTATAGCTCTCATAGTGGATAGAAGATAGGTCACCCATGCATGTTTTTTCTCTGTTTCCTTCTGCTCTATATAACCCTTGGGAGTCCATCTTCCATGGACCTGTCTTGTGGAAGGGGGTACACCTCAGCCCAAGGACTTCCCATATATCCAGCAATGGAGGTTTGAATTTAGTTGTGGCCAGATGATAGATAGTCTGTCTAGAACTTGTTTGGGGACATAGTTCTACCACTGGGTGTGAGGGGGTGCTGGACCCTATCGGCAAAATGGTTGGAATGCTTCCCTGCTGTACGTCATCTGCTGCATTGCTTACTATCAGTAAAGTCTGTGCTATAACAGAAATGGGTCAGTGTCTGATGCCAAAATAACTCTTGGAGAGGCCTGGAACTACACCCAGTTTCAGAGCAAGGCATATGAATCTGTCAGAGAAAGGGGAGAAAATAGGTGTCAATTCTTATTCAGCACCACAAACATGGCTGAATACTCAAAGGCTGGAAAAGTTACTTTTTTGGACCACAAGTCCAAGAATATTCCAGCCACCATGCTTATGAGAACTGTAGATCAAAACAGTAAGTTTCCCTAGCAGTGCTGAATAATAGAGATTCAAAGGCAGGTTTGTTGAGAGTGAAACATTGGAAGGTCAGGACCTGGTTGGGTGATCTAGCCTATTTCACTTTCTCACATATTTAAAACTTTTAAATTTCAAGTTCTATCAAATTGTGTGGTGAGATCTGAACATTTTAAAATGTTCAAACAAAATTCTCATCCATCTCTCCTACACACCAGATCTCTCAAGTTTGAAATTTTCACATCTCCTGCAACTGTTGTTGTGTGTCTTCAAGTTGTTTCTGACTTACGGTGACTCTAAGGTGAACCTATCACAGGGTTTTCTGGGACTGAGAGTATGTGACACACTCAAAGTCACCCCATGGGTTTCCACGATCGAGAATCGAACTCTGGTCTCTAGGGTCGTAGTCCCGTGCTCAACTACACCACCATACTCTATATCCTCTGCAGTACTCCAGTCAATTTGCCCCACAGCTGAGGAATTTAATTCTTTTTATTTACATAGTGCTTTACAAAGGCAGCCAGTGTATTCAAAAAAAGTTCCCTGCTGCTAAGTTTACAATTTTAAACTTTGAAAAGGACAGAGAAGACTAAAAGACAGGTGGAAGCAGAGAGGTATGTGGAATTAAAACACAACATTTCACAGTCTCTTTCCAGTGTTGGTTTTCCTCTCCCACATGTCACAAAGGGGAGAGACACAGCAGAAAGTAAACAAAACAGTAACATTTCCCACCAGGCAAAGATGGTGAGGGTTTTTTTTATTTCTTCTCCCCTGTGTGCGTTCTCTCATGTACCACAAGCATACCTCTCTCAGCAAAGCTCTGACCACAATACATGCAAAGGTAGGGTTTCTCTCCTGTGTGGACCCGTTCGTGCCGTATAAGGTTATACCGCACATTGAAGCTTCTCCCACACGCCGAGCAGTTGTACGGCTTCTCTCCCGTGTGGGTCCTCTTGTGTCGGACAAGGGCTGACTTCCGATTGAAGCTTCTCCCACAAGTTAAGCAGGTGTAGGGCTTCTCCCCTGTGTGGATTCTTTCATGAATGACAATATTGGCACGGATGCTGGAGGTGGTCCCACAGTAAGAGCACTTGTACTTCTGCATTGGCTTTTTCTGATGCTTGAAGGGGTCCAAGCTCTGAAAAAGGCTTTTCCCAAAACCAGTCCCCACGCTGCTCTTGGCAGCAGTTCTCTGGGATTTGTCATTCCGACCTGGGAATGCGTTTTCATGGAAACCATGGTCCCTGCCTTCACAGAATAAAGACTGCTCCATTCTCTTCCACAGATATCTCTTTGGGGGCATTTGTGACCCCAGCAGGGTTTTAGGATTCTCTTCCAGCTCAAAACCTGGGAGCAATTTCCCTTTGGTTCTCTCTTCTTTGCTGATTCCCACTTTTTCTAGCGCAGGTCTTTCCAGCTGAAAGGGCTCCTCTTTCTTCTCCAGGACTGGATCGTTCACTCCTAAGAACAAACAGGGAGCCATTATCAGTGTGTACAAGACAGCACTTGTAAATCTGTAAAATGGGGTAGGTAACCTTTAGGGCAGGGGTGGGCAAAAAGGGTCCCACGGGCCTGCATCTGCCCTGCCCTATAGAATGACAATGCAGACCCTAAAGCTCCAGAAAGCCTCCAAACTCAATTGTTTTTTCCACAGCAAAAGTTTAGGTGATTCTTGTTCACCCCTAAACCAGATAACAGCACCACAAAATAGCTATAAATGCGGTGGTTTAACTCATCCACCCCCTCAGGGCACCACACCTCAGCAAATAAATAAATTGAGGAAAAAAGGTCAAAAATTGCCCAAAATGACAGCTGGAAGTGACATCATGTCAATTCTGAAATGCCGAAAAGAGACTGTGCAATTTGGAAGGGAAAATATGCTCCACCTCCTCTGCAGCTTCCCGCTTGCTCTAAGGCTTCCGGGGTCAGTTTCTGAATTTACTTCATGCTAACCTCAAGGGTCAGGGTCAGGACTTGCCCGGAGACCTCTGCAGTCCAGATGGGGAAACTTTTGATGGCCAGATTAAGCCTGCAGCACAAAGGTTTCCACCCCATACTCCAAAGAGCTTCCTGAAGCTGGAACTCCTAATGCTGCAAGCCAAGGGGAAGGTGGTGAAATGAACCTCTTCAGGCAGGGAGCTCCAAAGTTCTCGGTACAGAAAAAGAGAAAAAATCCACAAAAGGATTCCTCCAGGTTACCTTAATTCTGCAAGGAACCTCACACAAGATGCCCTACAGTGGTTCTCAACCTGTGGGTCCCCAGATGTTTTGGACTTCAGCTCCCAGAAGCCCTGAGCATTGACCATAGTGGCTGGGGCTTCTGGGAGCTGAAGTCCACAAACATCACAGGATGACAACTCCTATGATACTCAATTATGGAACTTGCTGGTTGATGAGAATTGTAGCACAGACCAATAAGAAGGCATCATATATTGCAAGAAGATACTATACTTGTTAGAGTCAGTATACAGTATTTAAAGGCACACAGAAAGCATGCTACTATAGAACTAAAAAGGGGCTCTAAATAACCATTGAAAGGCTTCACTCTTTTGCACAAAGGTGGTGTTGTAAGGGGAGAGGCAGAGCTGTGTGGAAAAGACAAGGTGCTTTATCAGATTGTGGCAGCTGCCATACCAAGCTGAGAAAGAAGTAAGCCCTGTCACACTGTCTGAAAGCCAACACGATGTAGTGGTTTGAGCACTGGACTACAATCCTGGAGATCAAGGTTCGACCACCACCCTCATTCTATACCTACGCATTTGCTTTTTGTTCGTTTGCTTGTGGTCTAAATGAAATTTACATTTTGCATTTGTCCCTCTTGAATTTCATTTTATCAGTTTCTGCCCCATTTTCTAGTTTATAGTTTGGGCATATGAAAGCAGAAAAAAAAATCCCACAGGACCTCTCAGCCTCCCTGACAATAAAAAGAAATTAAATGACAAACAATTATCATCCCATGACACCCAAACATCCACTGCTTGAAGTATCTGTCTCATTCTGCCTAATGCTAGTGATACTCAAGGGTGAAAGCATTGTGGGAATGGGTGGGAACATCTGAGGTGTTCTCTAACAGCAAAGACAGCCAAGCAGCCTTTACTCGAGAGGATCTTGGAGTCTCCAAAATAAAGTAGGCCAACTACATGAAGCCTTACCTAGCAAGCTGGCTTCCAGAGAGAGTTGCCTCTTTACAGAGTCTGACTTAACTTCCTCTACCTTGCAGATGTTCGTAATGGTCTCCCCTAAGGGCCCTGAATCCTGTAGGAAAGAGGAAACAGACAACATTACAGATGGACAGACTCAATCAATTAAGACACGTCCCTGAATCTGCAAGACCTGAGCAAGGCAGCTGATTATAAAATGGCTTAGAGGTCTCACACCATCAACATCAAAATTTCAACTCCATTAGCAACAGAACTAAAGGCATTTGTTGACACATGTTTTGCCCTTTTATGCCCTTCTGATTATGAAGTCAGCTAATTTGGTTTACTCAATATATTTGCACCCTGTCCTTCCTCCAATGAACACAAGGTGGCACACAGGGCTCCCTTCTTGTTCTGTGCCTTCAAGTTGCTTCCAACCTACCGTGACCCCAAGGTGGGACTATCATGGGATTTTCATGTCAAGATTTGTCCAGAGGGAGAGGTTGCCTTTGCCTTTTTCTGAGGCTGAGAGCGCATGATATGCTCAAGGTCACCCAGTGGTTTCTTTGGCCAGAGCAGGGATTCAAACCTTGGTCCTCCAGAATCTTTGGCCATTTCTGCACTACACTGTTATAGTGCTACTATTCCACTTTCAACACCCTGTGAAGTTCTGGGGTTTGTAGTTTACTGAGGCCACAGAGCTCCCTGGCAGAGAATTCTAAATGGCCCTCCCTAAACTGCAAACCCCAGAGTTCCACAGGATGTTGAAAGTGGAATAATAGCACTATAAGAGTATAGAGCAGAAATGGACATAGTCTAATGCTCAAACCACCACTATGCTGTGCCAGCTGACATATGGTTTTTGTCTCCCTCCCTTTATTCATTTTGCCTTCAAGTCAGCTTTGACTTTACAATGGCTCTGTGCTAGGCTTCCCCCAGTAGGATTTACTGAGTGGGCTTTGCCACTGCCTACCTCTGAGGCTGAGAGACTGGCACTTGCCGAAGGTCACCCAGTAGGTTTCTACAGCCAAGTAGGGATTAGAACCCTGGTCTCCCAGACTCCTAAGTCCAAAACTCAAACCACCATACCATGCTGGCTGTCCTCATTTTCATCAGAAAAACAACTCTGTGAGTAAGCCAGACAGGCTGGAACATGTTCAGACGAGGGCAACCAAGATGAGAAAAGGTCTGGAATCCGAGGCTTATGAGGAACGACTGAGGGAGCTGGGTATGTTTAGCCTGCAGAAGAGAAGCCTGAGACATGATAACCATCTTTAAACACCTGAAGGGATGTTATGAAGAAGATGGAGTGAGCCTGTTTGCTGCTCCTCCAAGGATTGCAACCCCAACTAATGGATTCAAATTACAGGAAAAGAGACGCCACCAAAACATTAGGAAGAACCTTTTTACTGTAAGGGCTGTTCAACAATGGAATGGGCTGCTTCAGAATATTGGCAGATCCTGATCTATATGGTCTCGGTCACAAGAATTAAATTTGCTAAACTACAAAAATCAGAGATGCTCTTGAATTAGACCAATGGTTATAACTTTAATTGAGACGAAAGATCATGATGTGTTATCTCATTACATAGAAGGAAAGTCAACTGCAAATTTAGAGGAAGACTGGATGCCACTGACAAATTACACTAGCAAGAGATGAGGTTTTACCCCTTAATTATTTCCTGCAAGATGTTCCTGCATGGCAGAGGGTTGGATCTGATGGCCCCTCTGGTCTCTTCCAACTCTATTATTCTATGATTCTATTTATGCAACATAGTTGAAAATCTATGTGACCTTAGTGCCTTGTTATCTAGAATATTAGCATTTATGTCATTAGGAGCTTGGTAACAATAAAGAATTGAATATAATTTGAGTTATGGTTTATCCACTTTACTGTAAAAGGTAATGCAAATATATAGTGAACTGAACTGTAGTTAAAATTTATGAATAAGCAAACGATATTTTGTGAAAAATATAAGAAAAGTAGCTATAGACAGAAAAATTATGGATCAACAAGACTGAGGCCCTTTCCGCACGGTGTAGTCACTGTGTAGCAGCGACAGCTTGAGGAAGCTTGCATGTGCACACCGTCATCGCTATTAAGTTGATGTTAAGTTGCTGGCGCGCCTTTGCATGTTGCTAAAGTGTCATATTTGAGCAACGGAAAAAATGCGTTTTCACTCTCTGAGACTGCTTCTACTATGTTTCTGCAACTACACGCAGCACCAAGTGCATTCTCGCAGGGGTGGGCGGGTTCAGGGCAGGTCCAGCTCAGCACACGTGACGTCATGTCTGTGTAGGGGCATCCTTCCCAAGATTTTAAAAAAAAAAGGGATCCAATGAAATGGGCTGGGGTGGGCCATAGGAAGAGCAGGGGAGTGGGGACGAATGCTGTAGTGCAGAATGAGAAAGTGGTCTTCGCCGCCTCACGCAGAGGATGGCGTGGAATGCCATGTCGCAAAAATGCAGCCATAAACTCCGCTCCTACGATGCCATGAGGCATTTCTGACAGCTCGTGCAGAAAGGCCCTGAGTTAAGCAAATCGAAAGGATGAAGACAGATAAGGGAGTTTCTTATATGTTTTGGATTAACGTTTGTGTATAACGTCTATGGAAATGGGTAAAAGGAAGTTTGTTTAAATTGACAGAAACAGATATAGAAACTGAAGTTAATTCGATTCACTATGCTAAATCAGTTTCTCTTATTCTGTAATGTTTTATAATGTAAAATTTTGGGGGGTTTTTTTCCTAATAAAAGTAATTTTTAAAAAACATGGTAGACTCTCCCTCTTTGGAAATCTTTAAACAGAGATTGGATGGGTACCTTTCTGGAGAACTTTGCTTGTGTATTCCCGCATGGCAGTGGTCTGTGGCCCCTTCCAACTTTAGAATTCTATGATTCTGTGATCACTTGGATCACCACAGTGTATTTATGTGTGGGAGAGGGGTGTTCTTGAAGCAGGCTTTACTATGTTCCCTGCCTAGGTCCTAATTTACTATTTCTATTTCATTTTTGAAGAGCCAGCATGGTGTGATTTGAGCATTAAATTATGATCTTGGAGACCAGAGTTCAATTCCCCACTTGGGGAATTCAGAGTGGGTAAGAACAGCTGCGTCTCGAAGGAAAAAGGGCTATCAAAGAAAAAGCAGTGGAATTGCTTAGACATTAATACTATTTAGTGGTCTCTTTATGTTCTTGTTGTGTGTCTTCAAGTCATTTCTGACTTATGGCATCCTAAGGTGAACTTCTGGAGACCAGAGTCCAATTCCCCGCTTGGCCATGGAAACCCACAGATCTTAGCTGTTTCACACACTCCCAGCCTCAAAAGACACTGTGATAGGTTTGCCTCAGGGGTGCCATAAGTTGGACACGACTTGAAGGCACACAACAACAACAACAATTTCATTTTTGATATATTTAATTTATATCCAATCTTTCTCCTGGTACAGGACTCAAGGCGGCTCACAAGAAATTAAAACAAAGTACAGCTAAAATTTGCTTGGTACAGAAGTTTTTAAAACCATTAATTAAATAATTCTAGTAAAAACACTAAACTAACACAATCTAGTACATAGCAAAAAACGACAAAAGAAGAACACTTTCTATTAAAAGATCTTTCTGCCACAGTAAATAGACCCAAAGGCCTATTCCTGGGGTTTGCAGTTTAGGGAGGGGGCTCACAGGATGCTGAAAGTGGAATAATAGCACTGTAACAGTCTAGTGCAGAAATGGCCATAGTTGACAGCTCTAAATTCTTCTTCTGAAAGGATAATAGTTTGTGTGTTCTTTGTGCCTTCTGGTGACTATGATTATAAACAGCACACCCAAAATACCAGTTAGGAAAGACATTTGACTCAAGAAAGTGGGAGAGGGAAGGAATCTAGCAGGATCCTTAATTTGTTTTGGAATGAGCTTTTGTGGATTTCAGTCTACCCTCCCACATTTCACAGATGAAAAACAGGACTCATGTGGTCAAACAACATCAGAATGTGGTGAAGATGGCAAAAATTATGAACAAAAAAGAGTCTGCAGCACTCTGCTTTTGCCTAAGTTTACTGGGAAGGCAAGACTGTCCCCACCTCTCCTCTTCCTCCCTTCCCACTGAATCATTTTTATTTTTATTTATTTATTTTGCACTTTGAACTCCATTTGCAACAGACTAAGCAAACTGTAGACAAACGTGGAAAGCAGGAGGAAGACAGAAAAGCTGGGACATTTTAAAAGCAGCTGAAAAACTGGGACAGCAATGGTCATTTTTATTCCAACAGACATTCAATGTGAGATTGTGGCCTGTCTGATAAAAGGTGCTGGCAATTGTTAACTATGCAGAATTTCTGAATGTCTGAGTTTTATTCTGAATTTAACTTTTGTTTTAATTCTTATTTGATTGTCTGATTTGGGTTTTAACTTTTGTATTCTGTGATTTTTAACTTGCTTCTTCTTTTGTAATTATTGTAAGCCACTTTGAGTCTTTATCAGGAAAAAAATCTGGTATAAATAAAGATAATAACAGTAGTAATAGTGGTAATAATAGTAGTAATAATAATGATGATGATAATATGCAATTAATACTAAACAGCAGGGGTGGGCAAAGTGAAGTGTCTGCAGACCACATGCTGCCTCCAGAGCCATTTTTTGGTCCCCTAAGCCCACCAAAGAGTTAAAAAAAGGGGGCAAAATGACCCCAAATGTCCTCAGGTGCAGTGGAGGCAGTTCTACCACATTTTTGCCCCCCCATGCCAATTTAGGGCCAACAGAGGGCCTTTTTGAAACAGGAATAAGAAATTAATTCTCATTTCATGTTGGTAAAAAAAAAAGGCCTCTTCTGTGCCTGAAATGGCTCAAGAAGGCCCAAAAACATGGTGATAATGCCCCTTGTCCTTAGAGAGCATTTGGGGTGAAAGAGTGATTTTGGGGGGCAGATATGACAGGTGTTTATAGTCCTCCAAGGTCTCCTGGGGGATTAATGTGGCTCACTACCCTTCCACAGTTGCCCACCCCTGCTATATGTTCGTATGTGGCTTCAAGTTGCCTCCTGACTTACGGCAACCCCATGAATTTCATAGTGTTTTCTTAGGCAAAGAATTGTCAGAGGTGGTTTTGCCAGTTCCTTCCTCTGAAATATAACCTGCAACACCTAGTATTTGTTGGCGGTCTCCCATCCAATTACTACCCGTGGCTGACCCTGCTTAGCTTCCAATATCAGACAGGATTTGATGCCTTTAGGATATTTAGGCCCTACCCCTGCATGCAGCTTTGCAATAAAAGGTTTGCAATGTGCACAGGAAGGGCATCTCCTTCTGTGAACAGAATTTGTGAAATATCCAGTGCTGACATTACTGCAGCCTTTTACAAAGTGCATTACCATTCCTTCTGGCTTCTCAGGCCCTTGAAGCATCGAGAGGAACTCCTCGGCCAGACCCACAGCCTCGGCACAGGTCTCCGGCCCTCGTTCCCTGACCCAGCTCTGCATTTCCTGCGGCAGAATGGTCAGGAACTGCTCCAGGATCAGCAGGTCCAACATTTGCTCTTTGGTGCACTTCTCTGGCACCAGCCACCGGCGGCAGAGCTCTTGGAGTTGCCGGCAGATCTCTCGGGGGCTCTCGGCCTCTCGGTAAGAGAGCTGCCGGAACTGCTGGCGCCACACCTCCAGGCTGACAGTGTCGTCCTCATCCACAACCTCAACCTTCACTGTATGAAGGGACTCCATGTCTCTACAGGCCTGCTGGGCCTCTCCAAGGAGGTCCGGCAAATCCCGAGCCAGCCCTTCACCTCTAGGCTGCCGGCCCACTTCAGCGGTTCCATTTAAGGAAGGCTCCTGAGCTGACTTTGAATTCACCTCCGAGACGGGGCTGGGCAGCCTGAAGTGCTGCCATTCCGACTGCAGGGATTTGCACATCTTTAAGAATTCTGGCCACTGTGTATCCAAGCACTGCTCTGGCCCATCATCTGGCTCCTGTTTGATTTTTTGAGGAGCTGCTTCGGTCAAGAGCTCCTGCACAGCTTCCATTTGGGTGACGTCAGGTTCTCCTCCTTTGCTTTCTGACTTCTCCCCAGAGTGGGGTTCCTTTGCTGGATTCCATTTCTCCATTTTTATTCCTAGCTTTATCTCTGAGGTTAGGAAAGAAAGAAAAAAGAAAAGTCAAATTGGCATGTTTTTATTTATCAGCGTGTGGCTATGCTGTTTATTATTACTTTATTATATTTATTATTTATTTATTACATTACAATGATCCCTCCACATTCGCTAGGGTTAGGGGCACAGGGCCCCTGTAAAAGTGAAGAAATTGTGAATCATTCTAGGTCCTCCCAAACCATATTTAACACACAAAACAAGTATGATCGCCATATTCAACCCACCATTGATTCCTTTGAGGCACCAGGGTTCCTTCACAAGGCAGAAGTGGGGGGCTGGTGGGGCTTACGGCCTCCTCCACTGCTGCCCCACACCATTTTTAATAGGGATTTAGAAGCCTCGTTCACAGTTTCTCAGTCTCATGAGGGTTGCAGTCCCTATTAAAAATGGCATAGGGAGGCAGCAGTGGTGATAGCAAATGATCTGTGAATAATCAAATCTGCAAAAGTGAAACCCGCAAATTTGAAGGGCTGACTGTATATTATTATTTTTGGATGTATTTATTGATTGATTTTAATGTCACATAACATAAACAAAAACTGACATATTTCAACATGAACTAAAGTTAAAACACAATACTAAATAAATAAACACAAAACACAAAACCCCTCTGGCTCCCCCAAACCAAACTGTAACGAAAGAGAAAAAAAAATAGAAAAAGAAATAAAAAAGAGTATTATTCTACTGTTACAGATCCCACTATATGGGTCTTACTAAGGTTAATTGTAACCATATTCACAAACTATTGCATTGTTAGATTTCTCATTGCTCAAAATGTCCATAAAGTTAATATGTTCACTATTAAAATGAATAGTATGAATATTAAAATCAATAGTAAACATAGGCACAACTCCCCCCATCAATCAATCCATGAGCGCAAAACAAAAGGCAATCAATCAACCAATCAATCAATGATTTTACTTATATCCCACCTTTCGCCCAAAGGTGGAACTCAAGATGGTTAACAGAATAAAAAGAAATATCAACAAAACCATACTAAAAGCATACAAGAATTAAGATTAAAATAATATTTGGCTGCCTATATAACTGTCTGTGATGGAGCTCTGGGAATGTGGCTATCCTAAGTGTCAGGGCAGCCTAGCAACAGGTTGCCAGGCAACCAGAATAGCTCTTCAGGAGAAAAACCCAGCCCAACAGTGTGCGGGAGGGGCTGGTGGCTGAGAGGAAAAGAGACATAAAGGCAAACACTGATTGTCATTTGGGCTGTCCTTTGTAGTTAGAGACAGCTCAGGAGCAAAGTTGCCCCATCAGCCACAGAGGTTGTCTGTCTGGGAAGGGAGGGGCTGGTGATTGAAAGGAAAAAAAATATATATATAAAGGCAAATATGTATATAAAGGCAGTCTTCAGTGAGAAAGAGCTCTAAAGTCAGTCCTTCAGCCAGCCAGAGCTCTGGAATAAAGTCCCTCAGCCTGCCAGGGAGGTTGTCTCTATGGGAAATGGGTTTAATTCCCAAGGGAAGCTTAGATAGAGGCAGAAATTAAGGCCATTTCTGCTCTAGACTAATATTTAGTGCTATTATTCCACTTTCAACATCCTATGGAACGATAGCACTATAACAGTCTAGTGCGGAAATGGTCTAAGCTGCTATAGAATCTGGTCAGAAGGTGTGATCTAGATTGGGGGTTGAGCCTTTGTTGAGAGTATAGGCAAAGGGCTGTTTATGTCACTCATGCTTATATGAGAGTTTAAAGTGATAAGGAAACTGACTAAAAGTACTTTGAAAAACTATATTAGCTTTGACCTATGTCTGAGCGCCAGTACATTGTTCTGTATGTTATTTTAATAATTACAATTTATTTTTATAAATACTGACTCAGCTGGGTAACATGCAGTATTAAAAGTCACAGAAACACCCTACCATAGAGCTATGAAGAGGTTCGCAATAACCACTGAAATGCCTCACTCTTTACGCAAAGGTGGTGCTATAAAGGGAGGGAAGGCAGAGTTGTGAGTGAAGTGACAGGGCGCCTTATCAGATACGGTAGCTGCCATAGCAGTCTAAGAGAAAAAGAAGTAGGACCTGTCACACATGTTTATAAATTGCTTTTATCTTCTGCTTTTTAAGCAGAATTACGATTTACTTGTTTTTGTATTAATGTATTCATGGTTTTCTTTAAAAAAAGTTGTATCCATTTTTTTGTATTTTTTTTTCCAGTTGTACTTTGGCCATTTCTACCCTGCACTGTTATGGTGCTCTTATTCCACATTCAGCATCCTGTGGAATTCTGGGGTTTGTAGTTTCCTGAGGCGCAAGAGCTCTCTGGCTGAGAATTCTAAAGGCCCCTCCCTAAACTGCAAACCCCAGGATTCCACAGGAGGTTGAAAGTAGAATCATAGCACTGTAACAGTGGAGGGTGGAAAAGGCCTCTGTTTCGAATGGTAGTTCACCATTTTGAAAGCCGTGTTTGGGGAAAAGGCAGGATATAAATTAAAAGAAAGAAAGAAAAGAAAAGGAAAAATAGGAACAGGTCAAAGAAAAGGAAAAATAGGAACAGGTCTTTGATAAACCTGTTGCACCTTAATTGCCCATTCAAGTCCGGATCATCCCTAAACACTCACAAACAAGAACAGCTCACAAAAATGAAACTGTTTTTCCTAGAACAACTATTCCACTCCTTGGCTGTTTCCGCACTAGGCCGTTTTAGTGCTATTATTCCACTTTCAACATCCTTATGGAATTCTGGGCTTTGCAGTTTACTGGGGACCCAAGAGCTCTCTGGTTGAGAATTCAAAACGCCCCTCCCTAAACTGCAAACCCCAGGATTCCATAGGAGGTTGAAAGTGGAATAATACCGCTATAACAGTGTAGTGCGGAAATGATGCTGGGAGGACTACAACTCAGCTCAGAAGCAACTAAGAAGCCTGAGGGCGGTGATGGATAAAACCATTGCTCTTGCCAATAAAACAGCACGGGGTTCTTCTACCCTGGAAGCCCTTTGTGCAATTAGAGAGGGACCCTGGCCTTAAACGACAAGCAAACCTGCTGGTCAGGAGTGGTAAAGGACCGGGCTGGCATATCTCTTCCGCACGACACTCGAACAGTCCTGTTAGTCCACTTTTCAACACCCTGAGGGTTGTAGTTCCCTGGGGTCCCAGAGCTCTCTGGCTGAGAATTCAAAACGCCCCTCCCTAAACTGCAAACCCCAGGATTCCATAGGAGGTTGAAAGTGGAATGATAGCGCTACAACAGGGCAGTGCGGAGGCGGCCTCTGCCTGCAAGCCTGCTGCCCGTCCGGGGCCGCTCTCCTTCCCGCAAAGCCAGTTCTGCGTGGCACTCCGTGGGGCCTCGAAGGCGCACGCACCAGAAGGAGCGGTTTGCTTACCGGGAAGGAAATCGGGGCAGGACAGGGAGGCTTCTTGCAATCCGGCGGGGCGGGCGCGGAGCGGCGAGCTTTCAAGCGCCGTCGGCGGCTCCGGGCTGGCTCTCTCTAGGCGGCGGGACTCGGTGTGTTTAACCCGCTCAGCGCCGCTGCCGCAGAAGGAGCAGCTGGGCTGCGCGGCTCCCTTCGAAAACCAGCAGGTGGGAAAGGAAAAAAAGGAATGGCTGGCTGGTAACTTCTTAGCCAGCGTGGCGTAGCGATTCCAGTTTTAGGCTACGACCCTGAAGACCAGGGCTTGATTCCACACTCAGCCCTGGAAACTCACTGGGTGACCTTGGGCGGGTCACACACTCTCAGCCCCAGAAAACACCACGTTGGAAATTACTTGGGGACACACATCAACAACTTCTTAGTCGGAGGGGGATTTAGAATTTAGTTACAGTTAGACCCAATGCATGCTTAGGGTTGCCAGTTCAGGAGTGTCCTGGACCCTAAGGTTTTCAGACCAAAACCTGAGGCAAAGTCTGTTTCAACACTACCCTATTATAGTGCTCTTATTCCGCTTTCAATATCCTGTGGAATCCTTCGGTTTGCAGTTTAGGGAGAGAATTCTCAGCCAGAGAGCTGTTTGGCCTAAGGAAACTACAAATCCCAGAATTGCACAGGATGTTGAGGGTGGAATAATAGCACAGTGTAGTGCAGAAATGGCCTCAATCTCAGGTATGTGAGTCTCTCTTCCAGTTGACTCTTCTTGCCGCATCAGGCAGGTGGGCAGCTTGTGACGACCAGGGCTGACTCCGCTTCCAAAATCAGACAGAATCTGGTGCATTTTGGGTATTTAGGGCCATGTTCCTTCATAGCTGCCCCTAATTAATTAATTGGAGAACAACCCACCATAACGTCACCTAAAAGCAGCATCTAGGCTAAAAGAAATTTGCGATAACTGGGTTTTTAATTCTTGCCAGTACACGTTTATGGCTAAAGCCATAAAGCTGAAGTATGGATGTGAGGCTATCAAGCAAAGCTGGCCACGCCGGTAGAGGATTCTGGGTGTTGTAGTCTAAAAAATAACTTTCTGCAGCTCACTGTTAGTGGCACATGGCCTTTTGCTGAACAGCCCCTGGATCACAATGTACTTTTATAAGAGTAGCAAAAGAAGGAAGGGAAGAAGATAGCGAGATGGTTAAGTCGGACATGATGTGCCTTTATTTCAACTATTTAGTTATCTCTACCACCTTGATGGGGATGAGAATTAAGCTTTGGCTTTTACCTTCATTCTTAATCTTTTGCATCTCCTGTTTTTAATTTTCCCTTCAATCTCCACCTGCTGTATTGTCACCGCCACTATCATCTGGATATAATACTTTCCTCTAAAGAGTTCAAAACAGTTCACAGGACCTTGTCTTCATGTTTATCTTCACAGTCCCCCTGCAAGGTAGGACAGTGTGAGAGAAATAGACAAAGTCAGCTACAGGAAGACTGGAAGAGGACTCCTGTACTGTTAGTGGTGGTGTAGAAGAGAGGATTTCAGTAGGTGTTACTTGTCGTCTGGTTGTGTGACAATACCTGCTGAAATTCCATCTTCTATGCAACTGTTAACAGTACATGAGTCCTCCTCCAGTTTCACTCTGGTCATTTCCGCACTGCGCTATTATAGTGCTATTATTCCACTTTCAGCATCCTATGGAATCCTGGAGTTTGCAGTTTAGGGAGGGGCATTCAGAATTCTCAGCCAGAGCACTCTTTACCCTCAGGAAACTACAAACCCCAGAATTCCACAGGAGCTTGAAAGTGGAATAATAGCACTCTAGCAGTGTGGTGCAGAAATGGCCTCTGACAACAGATGTGGCAGAAAAGAAGGGAGAGTAGCATTATATGCTAAAGACTCATTCACTTATATAGAAATCAATGAGAATGATTAGAGTGGACCAGTTGAGAGCATTTGGGTAAGAATAAATACAATTGGACCTCCATATCTTTGGACTCTGTATCCATGGATTCAACCAACCACAGCTTGGAAATATATTTTTTTTTAAATCCAAAAATCAAACTTTGATTTTGCTTTATATATAAGGGACACTGCTTTGTTACATCATTGTACATAATGGGGTTTGAGCATCCACAAATTTTGGTATCCATGGTCGGGGGGTCCTGGAACCAAACCATAGCAAATACTGAGGCCTACTGTAGAGAAAATAAATAAATGCAATGTAGAGCTCTCTGGCTGAGAATTTTAAATGCCCCTCCCTAAACTGCGAGTCCCAGGATTCCATAGGATGTTGAAAGTGAAATAATAGCATTATAACAGCGTAGTGCAGAAACGGTATATGACCCTAACCGGGTTTCACAACTGAGTGATGAACGGGGAATCACGCAGATCCTAGGGCCTTTCCGTACTACACTGTTATAGTGCTATTATTCTACTTCCAACATCCTATGGAATCCTGAGGTTTCGCAGTTTCTGGTGAGGCTTTTAGAATTCTCAGCCAGGGAGATCTGTGGGCTCAATAAACTACAAACCCCAGAATTCCACAGGATGTTGTAAGTGGAATAATAGCATTATAACAGTTCAGTGTGGAAAGACTCTTAGTCCCACGCTCTAACCCTTGCACAACACTGCCTGTCTGTAGCCCGCATTTTGAGGTTCAATGCCCTCACTTTAGAAATCAAATAAAAGTTGGCTTCCACACCATTCAGCCAAGGGGCAGGACCAGAAAAGGAATGCAAGGCACAGCTTCTGAGCATCCCAGCCTCCCTAGGAAGCAGCTCTCTCTCAATTTAACCTTTCCAGCCTCTTTGCAAGATTACATTACAACTGTAATATATCAACTATGTTTTCTTCTCTCCATATATTTTAATTACCTTACTAAGCTGTGAATCTATTTCTCAGAAAGGTTTTATTATTTTTTCCTTGCCTAGATACAGATAGAGAGAAATATCATAATTATATTTAAGATAATTTTAATGTTATTTGTGAGTGGTATGTTGGATTCCAGCAATGCAGTTGCAATAAAACAGACAGAAATACAAATATATACTCTCCCTCTAAATCTGTATGTGCGTGTGTGTAAATTACTGTTATAGGTGAGTTTCAGAGGTAACTGGTAACATCCTTCCACAAATTCCTCTGGGTAGATGGAGATCTATTTGCACTGCACCAGGTAACTGCAAACTTTTTGAGTCTTTTCGCTCCAATCACCTTTTAGCTAGAAGGTTAATTTGTCAGAAAGAACTGAAGACCAAGGCCATTTCCGCACTAAACTGTTATAGCGCTATTATTCTACTTTCAACATCATATGGAATCCTAGGAATCCTAGGATTCCATAGCCTTTGAAGCCCCTCCCTAAACTACAAACTCCAGGATTCCACAGGATGGTGAAAGTGGAATAATAGCGCTATAACAGTCTATTGTGGAAATAGCCCAATTAGCCAGGCTCTTTGCCATGGATCCTTTCCACACTACACTGTTATAGCGCTATTATTCCACTTTCACCATCCTGTTCAATTCTGGGCATTGTAATTTACTGAGGCCAAAGAGCTCCCTGGCTGGAACAACGCTGCTCCCTAAACTGCAAACCCCAGGATTCCATAGGAGGTTGAAAGTGGAATAATAGCACTGTAATAATGTAGTGTGGAAGGGCCCATAGATTTTGTGCAAACTCCGGGGTTTTGTTTTTTTACTATTTCAGGTTTAATTGCTATCAAAACCATTCCCATTGGCTGTTTATAAGATAACCTTCTCCCATTCAGAAGAAAAGTGGGAGTATAAATGAAATAAATAAAACTGGGATATAAATCAAATAAATGAATAAATTTTATATCCTCCTCATGCACTGTTCTTAATATGTAGTGTGTATTTTATGCTTTCATGTCTTAACGTTAGCTTTTTAAGGCGATTGACTGTTTCATGCCTTAAGAAAAAAAAACATTTGTATTATATTCAGGTTCTTTCTCCCCTACACTGTTATAGTGCTATTATTCCACTTTCCGTTTCCTGTGGAATTCTGGGGTTTGTAGTTTACTGAGGCCCAAGAGCTCTCTGGCTGAGAATTCTAAATGTCTTTCCCTAAACTGCCAACCCCAGGATTCCATATGATATAGGTATGAATTAGAAATAATAAAGTAGAAATAAAATAGAAGCTGGGGGCTTAGGTCAGAGGAACGGAGAAAGATTTAAGAAGGGTAAAAAGGTCACGAGAGCCAATGTATCACGTAGCCAGGGTGTCGTTTATTGACTGGCTGCGGTAATTGCAGATTGTAGATAAGCACTTTCCGGGGTCTGAGTGCGGGGGTAATTAGCTAGTAACAGCATGTGGTATTTGTGACCCCGGAGGGGCGGACCGAGACATGCCTGCGATCTTTGCCTGTGATCTTTGTGTATGCTGTGAACTTTGTCTATAAAAGAGCTGTGCAACTTGAATTCAGGGCTTTTGGTCTTTTGGAGACATCCAGCCAAAAGCCCGCGTGTAATAAATTACTCTTTTTCTTGCTCTGTGGTCTCTGGGCTCCTGCAACACGTAGGAGGTTGAAAGTGGAACAATAGCACCAGAACAGTGTAGGGTGGAAATGATCAGTTTTAGCGATTTCGTTTTAACTTGTATCGTAAGCCACTTTGAGGCCCCTTTTGGGAGCTAGGCTGAGGAAGATCAAATAAAGAAATTGTATAAATAAAGAAGGGGAAAATAAGAAATTGGATAAATAAGGGAAAATCAGATAAAGAAAGAAATTGGAAAGCAGTAAAAATTCTCCCCAAAGGAGCAAATCCTCAGATTTCTCACGCATGGGCTAACATCTCCCACTCGATTCCAAAACTGCTTCGGTCTAGGGCGCATATACCTCAATGCGACGCACAGAACAGCTCCAATGGACAGGCAAGCCCCGTTTTAGTTCTCTTAGGGTTAAATCCACAGACCTGGGCTTGCTAGAGAGGAAGAGGTTTGGTGGGGGTGGCAAGAGAAAGACGGGAGGGACCTTTCCCTCTATTGAATGCACCTCCCTACCCAGCTGCTTTGCAGATTTGCCAGCTGGTTTTGTTTGCTTGTTCTTTGGTTTGTTCTTTGCGACGTATTGCCTCCCGGAGCGTGTTGACTCCGAAGTCATTCCGCCGAGCGCGCGTTCCTTTCCAGGCGCGCTGCGGAGGATCCTGACTTTGATTTCCATTGGGAGAGACGCTGGAGGCCTGGCCCAGATTTTTTGTAAGTTTAAAAGCCAGATTTGGGGGAGTCTTGGAGGAAAGGATGGAAGGGAGACTTTTGTCCCTTGGGTGCCAAGAGAGCACCATTTCATCCCTTTCTCGGAGTATGATTCATATGTGTACTCTTGCTAAACCTTTGAACTCCTGATCCCTTTGCATTTAACAGGAGGGAGATCTGGAAGCGAGCGCGGGAAAACACCAAGCTTTGCAGAAGGGCAGAAAAATCTCTTAGGGTGGAAATCCCTTGGGAGAGTGTGGAAATGCTGGCAGAATGTAGAAAGGATGAGAGGAGGTGGATTTGGAGTATCACAGGTCCCCTTACACTACACTAGTATAGCGCTGTTATTCCACTTTAACTACCCTGGGTGCACCCTTTGGAATTCTGGGCTTTGTAGTTTGGTGAAGCACTGGAGCTCTCTGGCTGAGATTCTGAGAGCCTCTTCCTAAACTGCAAATCCCATGATTCCATGAGATATTGCCGGTTAAAGTGGAGTAATAGTGGTATAACAATGTAGTGTGATAAGGCCCACAGAGGGAGATCGCTAGCTGGGCTGAAGATGGGAAACATTTTTGGTAGCCTGGGTGGCACCAAGGAGATTCTAAGGCAGAAAACTGGACTAGGGTCCCAGAGATAGACAATTAGATTGATTGAAATAGCAATCTGTAGCTCTTGTTTCTGTATACGTTGGCGAAGTGCCATCCTAGGCCCACAAGTGGCCCCAATGACATTATTGTGGCCCTCAAGATCTCCCTAATCTCAGGTCCAAATGTTTGCTTGCCAAAAAGAAAAGAAAAAAAGGAGAAAAAAGAAGGCGAATGGCAGCTCTTGAAGTTTCTGTCTGCAATGTTTTATCTTTTACATAGATTGGAAAACTTCCCTGTATGTGCAGAAGTATCTGTTTTGGAGAACCAGAAGTGGACTTCCAGTCACTCTGGGGTTTGGTTTTATTTTTTTATTTTTTTTTCAGGATACTTGCAGCCCCCAGAAGGTTGTGCAGCATAATAGTGGCCCCCAGATTTGCTGCAGTTGCTCATCTCCGATGTCATAGAAATCGTAGAAATGTAGAGTTGGAAGAGACCACAGGGGCCATCCAGTCCAACCCCTTGCCATACAGGAACACCCTCAAAGCACTCCCGACAGATGGCCATCCAGTCTCTGCTTAAAAACCTCCAAAGAAGGAGACTCTACCACACTCCGAGGCAGCATATTCCACTGCCGGACAGCCCTGACTGTCAGGAAGTTCTTCCTGAGGTTCAGGTGGAATCTCCTTTCCTGCAGCTTGAATCCATTGCTCCTTGTCCTGGTCTCTGGAGCAGCAGAAAACAAGCCCACTCCCTCCTCTACATGGCATCCCTTGAAATATTTAAACATGGCTATCTTGTCCCCTCTTAGCCTTCTCTTCCTCAGACTAAATATCCCCCAGCTATCTAAGTCTATCCTCATAGGGCATGGCTTCCAGGCCCCTCACCATTTTGGTCGCCCTCCTCTGGACTTGCTCCAGCTTGACCAGGTCTTTCTTGAATTGGGGTGCCCAGAACTGGACACAGTATTTAAGATGAGGTCTAAACAAAGCACAGTACAGCGGTACCAGTACCTCCCTCGATCTAGACACCATAGTCCTATTGATGCAACCGAGAATTGCATTGGCTTTCTTGGCTGCTGCATCACACTGTTGACTCATGTTCAGCTTGTGGTCTATGAAGACTCCTAGATCCCTTTCACATGTACTGCTATCCAGCCATGTGTCCCCCATCCTATATTCCATTTTTTCTACCTAAGTGTAGGACCTTACATTTCTCTCTGTTGAATTTCATTTTGTTAGCCTTGGCCCAGCTCTCCAATCTATCCAGGACATTTTGATCCTGTAGGACTTTCACTTGTAGATAACTAAGGTGGTGTGGTGGTGGTAGTTGTTAAACAATGTGTGTATGCCTTCAGGTCGCCTGCCGATTGGCGACCCCATGAATTTCATAGGGCTTTCTTTGGGCCATTTCCACCTGAGACTGTTATAGCGCTATGATTCCACTTTCAACATCCTATGGAATCCTGGGGTTTGCAGTTTCAGGAGGGGCCGGCGCTATAACAGTCTCGTGCGGAAATGGCCTTGGTGAGGAATACTCAGAGGCTGTTTTGCCAGTTCCTCCCTCTGAAATAATAACCTACAGGATAGGCATAGTGTAGCGGTTTGAGCATTGGACTACGACTCTGGAGACCAGCGTTCAGTTCTCTGCTCAGCCATGGAAACCCACTGGGTAATCTTGGGGTGCATCACACACAGCCCCAGAAAATCCTTAGGGTCTCCCTACGTTGGAAACAATTTGAAGGCACACAACAACAACAACCTGGTATTTGTTGGTGGTCTCCCAGGCCTGAACTTACTCAGATTCCAAGATCAGACAAGATTTATTATAATGGTATTTATTTATTATTTATTTATTGCCTTTCCCCCAGTCCAGATACAGCTTTAAAAAGCAATGTCTTGCCCAAGGTCACTCAGTGGGATTTCCATGGCTGAGCAGAGATTTGAACCCCGGTTTTCTGGAGTGTTGGTCCAAAGTGAAACCACATGAGCACATTATGAACGGTCCTTTCTTCCTGAGTAGTCAGCCCCAAGGCCAGCTCAAACAAAAAAAATCTTCACCTGCCTGTGGAAAGACAGTAGGGCAGGTGCCAGTCTAACCTCACTAGAAAGGGAGTTCCAGAGTATGAAGGCAACCATCGTGAAGGCTTCCCAATTTTTAATTATTTATTCTTTTTTTCAAAAATAAAAACAAGGTTTTTAATTTTCTAATTTTATTTTATTTTTTAAATAAAAAGTAAGGGTCTTAGGCCCTTACTGCACAAAGTTGTCATACTTCCAGAGCAATGCGTTATTCCCAACCAAGACCCATGCTGTTGCATGATGTCGTCGCTAACCAGCTGCTATAGCATTGCCGTCTGTTGGAAATCCGCCCTTTTTTCAATGCCAGAAAAATCCAGTAATGGCTCCAGTAATGATAATGTGAGTGTGGTTTCTCAGTAGTGCTTGATAGTGCTTCCTATTCAAGCCTGGGAGTGGTGTAGGTGTTCCCAGGTTGTCCCTCCCTCAGCTGCTCCCGTGATGTGGTAAGTTCAGAATCTATCACTGTTCTGTGTTTATTTTAAATTTTTAATACAGTTTCTAGTGTTATAGTGCAAAAACGCAATGGTGTACCAGCGTGTCATGACATTACAACGTTGCTGTGCTAGTATGGCTTAAAAATAAAACCAGACCAATCACGAGCTGTGGGGCAGGGAAAAGGACTTGCCACTGTAATACAGTGGGAACACGGGTGACAATAACGCCACTCATCTGGTAAAGTCGACAGGGTGCAGTAGGGAGCATTCAGAACCTGATACCATCACAATAATGGCAGTACTGGGATTGAAATAGAACAACATGCTACTCAGGTATGGTGCGGTAAGGGCCTTAAATGAATATATGACATGACTATATTAGATGATACAATGGTGGGTGTCACATTTGATTCCCTGTCCAGGTGACCTTGGGTATGTCACACACACTCAGCCCCAGAAAACCCTGTGATAGGTTCCCCTTAGGGTCACCATAAGTCAAAAACAACTTGAAGGCACACAGCAACAACTATATGTGTGTGTGCGTGCACACGCACGCACACTGCAGTTGCTCTCTCTGTGGCATTACTGGTGATTTATATCTGTATTTTCTTTAAGGAAGCAACCATAAGGCAAGGCCACTGATGCCTAAACAACATTTCCTTTGGCCTGGAGGTGCATCACATCACAGAAAAAGTGCTGCGGCTACTCACCGTTGTCTTGCCGTGATTACTGGGACAAAAAATCAGGAGCTTTCTGCTATCATATTTGCAGCTGCTACATCTATGCAGAAGAAGGATGGAGGGAAAGAGCTGAGCTAGGCTGATAAGAGAAAATGGCTACTGGGAAGGAGACAGAATTCTCAACTCTGGGTCATTGCAGGGTCATCGTAGAGCCAAATGGGAAGCCTCAAATCAAAACGGAGTGTCGAGAACTGGAATCAGAGAGACAATTGCAGAGTGCTGGCGAAGACTGCCTGGCAGCCATCCCTGCAGAGATGGCTCCTCAAAGAGTAACAGCAGCTCCAAAGCAACAAATTAAACAGGAATTAGCCCAAGGCCCATTGTCCCGGCAATGGGAAGTGCAGTGGCCAGAGTTCCTGCACCCGTCACACTCCCCGACGTCAGAACAGGGCAGCCCACGGCTGGCAGAGAATAGGCTGAGGGATGGCACTGAGAATTCTCCGCCACATTTTGAAGAACTGGTGGCCACCAGGTGCTGGGCTCGAGAAGAAAACCTGAGCGGGCTGAAGCCGGGACTCAGTAGAACCGCCGAGGAAGCTCAAGGCTTAAATTTTGCAAGTGCAAGAGATGATGACGAAAAACCAAGAGAAGATGCCCCCACTGATCCCCTGAGTTCGGAACGCCAGCGCCAGCGGTTCAGGCAGTTTGGCTATGAGGAAGCCGAGGGCCCGTGGGAGGCCTACTGCCAGCTCCGGAAGTTTTGCCACCAGTGGCTGATGCCAGAGAACCACACCAAAGAGGAGATTCTGGAGCTGGTGATCCTGGAGCAGTTCCTGGCCATCTTGCCCCAGGAAATGCTGAGCTGGATCCGGGAGCGAGATTCGGAGAGCTGTTTCCACGCCGTGGCCCTCGCTGAGCATTTCCTCCTGAGGCAGCGTCAGGCTGAGAGGGAAGATCAACAGCAGCAACAGCAGCAGGTGGGAGCCTTTTTCGGGGGATTCCCAGCTCCACACTTGAGAGATTTCAGCCAGGGATGGGGAAAGTGCGGTCCATAGGCTTCATGTGGCCCTAATTTTTTTTTCAGATTTTTTTTTTTTTTTTGCCCCCAACAGGGGTTTTTGTTTGGCCTTCCCATGTGCCATTTTAGGCTCAGCAGAGGCCATTTTTCCCACCTGGAAATCAACCATCAGTTGACTTTTGGCTTGGAAAAAAGACCTCTCTTGACCCTAGCAAGAAACACAGAGAAATTAAAAAACACTCGAAGTTAATCTTATACAGGGGCCATTTCCACACTACACTATTATAGTGCTCTTATTCTACTTTTAACATCTTGTGGAATTCTGGGATTTATAGTTTGCAAAGGCCAAAAAACTCTCTGGCTAAGAATTCTAAATGCCCCTCCCTAAACTATGGACCCCAGGATTCCATAGGATTTTAGAAGTGGAATAATAGCACTGTAACAATGTAGTGCAGCAAAAATGGAAGATAGAAGAAAAACCTTCGACAAATGACTGGATAGTGAAAACGTTAGAAATGATAGAGATGGAGAAATTGATACTCTTACTAGGGATGGGATGAATCCAGAATTTTTCAAATCCGAATCTGGATCCGAATCTCTGGAAGTTTTGGGAATCCATGAATCTCACGAATCTCGGATCTTTCAAATCCTTTTTTTTAAAAAGGGTTTAAAAAGCAAGGGATAGAAGGATAATCTTGGGCAAGACACACTCTCTCAGCCTGAGCAAAAGCCTAGGCAAACCTCCCTATAAAGAAATCTGGCCAGAACAATTGGCCTAGTTTTGCCTCAGGTAGTTTGATGATGCACCAGCACACTTTGGCAGAGAAGGCTGTGAGACCTTGTAAAAGTAAAAACCTGAGAATTGTGTATGAAAGAGCTTTGCAAGGGAGCTATGCAAACGAATGTTTCAGCTGTCCTTGAAATCTCAAGCCTGTACCTTCCAGTCAAGTGCTGAACTTAAATATTAAGTGTTCAATTTGAATATCATAGAATACAACTGCAGATGTAACTTCTGAAATTGGTAGCAAAGGCCACTATTACTCCAAGGGAAGAACTCACCTACTTGCCATCTCCTCTTGTGTGTCTGGTTTCCTTGGTTTTCAGGCTTCTCGGTCTCCCAGGTTTTCAGGCATCCCAGCCTCCAACAAACTATTTGGTTGGTGAATTCGAAAGATTCGGTTTGCCTATTTTGGCCCAGGGATTTGGATTTGTGAATCTCGAACCCTTGCCCAGGATTCAAGGATTTGAGGATTCGGTTGGCCCATCCCTAGATCTTACTGAAAGAAACACTTATTCAAAGTTTCGGGAGAGAATGGGAACCCTTTCTAACTTTTATTAAAGACTAAGATGGAAAAGAAAGGGTTAACGTAAATAATTGTAATAATATTTAAAATATCAATTATAATAGATTATAATATATTTTAAATTATTCATTTGAAATTTGGAGACAATGAAACTAAAATTTAAGTTTAGAGGAACAAACACAGTTGTTATACTAATAATTCCAAGTGAAAAGTGGGAAAATGGAAGATGGAAGATAGAAGCGGGGGATCTAGGGGGGTGAGGAATAGGAACTTTATATATGACTAGCATATATACCCAGCATTGCCCGGGATTTTATTTTCTCATTGGTAACACTTGTTAGAAAGATTTGAGACCCTGTGTCTCTAATTCACCAAATTGTCTTGTCCAGTACCTGTAACTTTTCCCCATATTCTCCAATCCACTCTGTATTCAGAGTTATTAACATACAGAGGTTGGCTTCCTGAGGGAATACACTGCCCTCCTCCTTGCTGCTAGGCCTCATCTCCCTAGCAGTCAGCTAGGCCCAAGAGCTCTCTGGCTGAGAATTCTAAAAGCCCCTCCCTAAACTACACATCCAGGGATTCCATAGAATCTTCTTAGGCAGCCAATCATATGAGGTCTTTGCCTGACACAGACGAACAAACGTTGACTTTTCTATATTAGATAATATAAGAATAATTGTAAAAGATTGAAATATAAGAACGTATGTTGCCGTATGTTTTTGTACTTATTTTTTAATTCTTAATAAAAATATTTTTTAAAAAAGAGTGAGAAACATAGAGAAATTGAGTTTCACAAGCCAGGTGTTGGGAAACATTTGGCAGCTTAAACAAATACATGTATACGTATGAATTTTTTTAAAAAAATCAGAGGGTAAGGCCTTTCAGAGTCCCCTGGAGGAGCCTGTGCAGTCCTCAGATTTCCATAATGACCCACTCTGGCCCACTTCTGTTGATGAGATCGAGCTGGATTACTGGACAAAAGTGAAAGTGCTGCATGGCAGTGGACTGCCGTTTTGGTAATTAGTGGCATTTTGTAAACTGCCTTTCCTCCAGTAAGCCCAAGCCCACGGTTGTTCATGGGTCTCCTTCTCCCCATATTATCCTCACAACAACCCTGTGAGGTAGGTCAAACTGAGAGACAGATTGCAACCGGTCAAAAGTCATAGCTCATTGGTGACCGGAAACCAGATCTCTCAGGTTTGTTGGAGGGGAGACTGGATATAAATAAAAGCTTGGAAATCTTGGAAAATAGTTTCTTCCTGTTACAGAGTTTAAAAATGTCATTCAGTGCTCCTTAGAGTAAGAATGGAAATCATATTGCCCTCTAGATGTTGCTGGACTGCAACTCCCAGCATTCCTCACCATCAGCTATGTTGGTTGGGGTTGCTGGGAGGTGCAGTCTGGCGACACCTGGAAGGCCGCACAATTCCCACATCTAGTTTAAAAAGTAGTTTGTTCTGTTGCTGGCTTGGTTTTGTTGTTAAAATAGTGGCACTAATTCACATTCACATTATTATTTTGAGGGAAGGGAACTCCTTGAGATTGATATGAACATGGCATCAAACTTCAAAAATTTATTTATCTATTGTATTTTTATGCCACCTTTCTCCCAGAGTGGGACTCAAGGCAGCTTCCAGAAAAGTTGAAAACATTCACAATACAATTTAAAACAACCATATAAAAACAGTGTAAAATCATTATAAAAATATGCAGTCAGCCATCTGTATCCACGCATTCTGCATTCACAGATTCAACCTGCCACAGCTCGATAATATTAAAAAATAATAATTCCAAAAGGCAAACCTTTCAGTTGTTCAGTATTTTATATAAGGGACACCATTATACTACACTGTTGTACATAATGGGATTTGAGCATCCATGGATTTTGGAACTGAATCCCAGCAGATACTGAGGCCCCACTGGACGAAAGTTTTTAAAGAATAAATAAAGAATTCTTTATTTAAAGAATTAAATAAAGAATAAATAAAATATTTATTTAAAGAATAATCAAATATAAAGAATATTTTATTAAAGAATAAATAAAATATCCCAATAAAACAAAAGCTCACCTGCTCACACATTAAAAGCATGCCTGGGTAGGAATGTTTTTGCCTTTCAGCAAAAGATTAAGAATGCCTCAGAAACAGCATAAAATGCCCTTTAAAAGGAGCTCTTAAAAGAAACTAGAAAAAAAAAAATGACTGGCTGCACCAGTAAAGCAACTTTGTTACCCTAGGTTACTGTGTTTTTGAAATGTACTTTTGTCACAGCCTTTCTGCCTCCCCAAAAGTAAAAATAGCACCACATTACTATCATTACATTATAGGTGATTCATTCTTCGCAGCTTTCATATAAATGCGACAAATAAATAAAATATTCTTGTTTGTCACAGGTGCCAGGGATGATGCAGGAGGACGCTTTAGATTATTCGGTGGAAGAAAATGCTTCACTGGATGTGAGCCTCCGGCTGCTCTACAAAGAAGTCAAACAGGAGGAGGAAGAAGATGCCAGCGTCGTGGGTATGGACTGAGTGTAGCTGAATCGGTACACTTGGTGTATCTTTTACTGCGTAGGAGAGCCAGTGTGGTATAGTAGTTCGAGGGTTGGACAATGACCTTGGAGACCAGGATTCGGTTCCCTGCTTCACTGGATGACCTTGGGTGCATCACGCACTCTCAGCCCCAGAAAACCCCATGATAGAGTTGCCATAAGTCAGAAACAACTTGAAGGCACACAGCAGCAACAACAACAACAAGAAGAAGAAGACAACTTCAAAGGAGAATTGGCTAGGGGCCAGCTTTGCCCTCCCTCTATGGCAGTGGTTCTCAACCTGTGGGTCCCCAGATGTCCGTGGACTTCAGCTCCCAGAAGCCCTGAGCATTGACCATAGTGGCTGGGGCTTCTGGGAGCTGAAGTCCATGAACATCTGGGGACTCACAGGTTGAGAGCCACTGCTCTATGGACTACATCCATTCTCCACTCCCAGTGTTCCAAAATACCTCCATTTACCTACCATTTTTACTCCAGAAGGAAGGCCAGAAATAACACTGCAGCAGTTCCTGTTGCCCTTTTGGAGAGGAAACTGAGGGAAATTGAGCTATTTGCGGGAGCAGGGGTTCGGGGGTGTTTGGGGAAATGGGTGAGGGTCTTCTCTGCGTGTTTGTGAGCCTTTGGAGGCTTTGGGTGTGATTACTAGTGAAGAATCCCAGTGGATTTTCTTCTTAATTGTAAGGCTCAGGGGAGGCTTTGGGGGAGTGTCAGGGGCTTTGAGGGCCCACAAAAGTGGGTTCCAGGGGCTTCATGTGACCCATAGGGCACACTTTCACTATTTTATTGATTTCCTTGTCAATCTTTCTGCTGCTTGTTCCTTTGCTGGCTTGGGAAGGAACCATCACTCTGTAGTTACCGGAGCACATGGTTTGCACACTGGAGGTTTCAAGTCTTACTCCTGCCTCAGGTTGCCAGGATTATGATAAGGGATGTCCCTTCTTAGAGGGCCAGTTAGCTTGTCCCTTTATAGGGCTGGCCAGGAGCCCTTATTATGAGGTATGTCTCTGGTTTGAGAGCTGGAAAGCTCGTTCCTTCATAGGGCTGGCAGGTGTCCCTTATTTGAGGGTTGGAAAGGGTCCTTTCATGTAGATGGAACAGGATGCCAAAAAATCCTGTATTTCAGGCTGTGGGATAAAAATTTATGATTTATGAATAAGGACAATATATAATTTTACAAAGACGGACATGGCTAGGTTAACTGAAATAGTGATTTCATTTGGTATTTATAATATATACTTATGTATAAGTCTAGAAATTTTAGTCAAAAGTCGACCCAAAAAACCTCGATCAGCTTATCCATAGGTCAATGTAAGTACTGTATCTTAACTCTCATTCATTCATTCACACACAAATCTCCTTCTCTGAATAGAGTGGCAAAAGGCGAGAGCTTAGTCTGTCCCAGGAGACCCTAAAAGAAGGACCAATCTTGTCTCCTCGGCTTCTGGCCTTTTTAAATACCTGGGTGGGAAAATGGCAGCAGCAGCTCTTTGATGCTTCTCCTTAAAGGGCCTTTCTGCACTACACAGTTATAGTGCTATTATTCCATTTTCAGTGTCCCTGTGGAATCCTGGGGCTTGCAGTTTAGGGAGGGGCCTTTAGAATTCTCAGCCAGAGAGCTCCTTGGCCTCAGGAAACTACAAACCCCAGAATTCCACGGGTTGTTGAAAGTGGAGTAACAGCACTATAACAGTGTAGTGCGGAAAGGCCCAAAGGTAAAGTAAAGGGGGTCTGTGCTTCTTCTAGGTTCTCTTAGGTATAGACTAAGCTCTTACTTTTTGCCACTCTTCTCAGAAAAGGAAATGGTTCCTTTTTTGGTAAGAATTAATATGGAACTGTAACTTTTTTTTATCAAAAAAAAAAAGAACCATCCCCTTCTCTGAGCAGAGTGGCTAAAGGTCTTTTTGAATGCCTGGGCAAGAAAATGGTGGTGGATGGGGGCAGTTGTCCCCTTGACAGCACTGGCGCTTTCTCCTCTTTCCAGAATGACACTCGGCTTATCTGCAGTTCATATCAAAATCCGTAATTTTGGCCCTCAAACCTGCCCTTGACTTATACATGAGATCAACTTAAACATGAATATTTATAGTTTTGGAATACAAGCTTGTTACAGATTGAGTATCCCTTATCTGAAATGCTTGGGACTAGAGGTGTTTCAGATTTCAGATTTCTTTTGGGTTTCAGAATACTTATATCATCTTCTTTCAGCATAGGGTCCACCCTTTCGTCAGTTCTTTTCCTCTTACCTTCTTCCTATACGGAATATGAGAGAATTACAGAGGCTTGCTTGGGAGCACACACACGTATGTAATTTCATCACCTTCCCTACAGGAAAAAGACTGGGCTCTGCTTTTCAAAAGTTTCAAATTCTGGATCTTTGGATAAGGGGATCGTCAACCTGCAACAGCTAGTTCCTGATTGTTGACCCTGCATGTCATGAAATTGGACTTTCCCTTATTTCTGTTTTGAAAACCTGGCAACACTGTTCTAGGCATCTCACATTCCAAAAGGAGGAAGTAGCAGGTGTTGGAGAGAACTGGCTTCAGGCAGGCATTCATCCTTCCCAAGGTTTCCATGTCCAAATCCAGCCTTCAGGCCCCGTCTTCCCTCTGGTTGCCCTCTATTATTCCTGGGGTCACCAGGACAGAGCTTGGAAATTTTCCTTGTTTTCCCTAGAATCCCACTGCCAACGTGGCTGCGGGATTCTGGGAGTCGCCATTCAGAAGAAGAAAAAAAAGAACTTTTCCAAGCTCTGCAATAAAGGTAGAGGAAGCAGCAGTGGCAGCTCTCCCTTTAGGCTTAAATGTAGCACAGTGACCTACTGAACTTATTACAGATTGAAGCTGTGTAACAAAGAATGTAGTGCCTGGATGTAGTTTTTGCCATCCTCCTTCCCAATCTGTTTCATGTGGTGTTACCTATTTTAGATGGTAAGCCTGTGGGCAGGGGCTGTCTCGTTTCTGGCTGTCAGGGTAACAAATGGGATAGAAAAGTGGTACAAAGTATAAACAACTGGAAAGACTTCTTCTAGACAGCCTGGGACACAGCTTATCATGGGGTTTTCTGGGGCTGAGAGTGTGTGACATGGTCAAGCTCACCCAGTGGGTTTCCATGGCTGAGCAGGGAATCAAGGTCATAGTCCAATGCTCAAGCCACACATCACACAGGATGGGCTAAATGGACAAATTATCTTACTTGGAAGAACTACTTCCTTATGTTCTTGTGAAAATATATATTACCATGATTACAAGTAGGACCTGCAACAGAATGTTGCAGTGTGGAATGCTGCAGGCTTTCAGAATTTCAAGCCATCCCATTCTATGCCATTCATTTCCAACTTGTTCCCCGTTTTCCCCAATCAGTCAACATTCTGTGATCATAGAGAGTATGCTTGGACTTTGTTGCTCTATTTTTAGGGTGTCTTGTCCCTCCTTGGAGTTCCTCTCAGTGTAGTTATTTATTTCACCTTTTTTAATACATAAACAATGAATGGATGTATATTACAGATATATATGGAAGTAAAATACATATATTGAAATACTACATTTTAACATAACAAGTTTCGATGTTACTTCCTACTTTCCTTTGTTGGATACAGAGTGCTTATATGTTAAAATTGTACTTTTATATTTTCTCATCCCGTCCCGCCCTGATGCAATCCATGCAATCCTATGTAATTCTCTTTTGTTCTTAATTAATCCATACTGCCACCTTAATATTACTAAAGTTTTGAAATGACATTAATAGTTCAATCTACTTGCCCATAATTCCACAGCTAATTTGTCCCTGATCATGTTTGAAAAACTACATTTTCTGCTAATTCTTCAGAAAAGTTATTAAGAGAACCCATTCGTCTATAACTCTATCATCAAATGTCCCTTTAAGTCTGTAAGTTAAGATATCCAACATTTTCATTTCTAGCAATTCGTGCAGCCACTGCTCTATATCTGGATTTTCTTTACATTTCCAAGCTCTAGAATGTATTTATTTACTAATGTATTTACCCAGCGTTGCCCGGGATTTTATTTTCTCATAGATAATACTTGTTAGAGAGATTTGAGATCCTGTGTCTCTAATTCCCCAAACCTGAAACTCTTCCTCATATTCCCCAATCCATTCTGTATTCAGAGTTGTTAACATACAGAGGTTCAGGGTCTGAGGGAATACACTGCCCTCCTCCTTCTTGCTGCTAGGCCTCATCTCCATAGCAACCAGTCAGGCCCAAGAACTCTCTGGCTGAAAAGGCCCCTCCCTAAACTGCAAACCCCAGGATTCCATAGAATCTTCACAACCAGCCAATTATATGAGGTCTTCTTGCCCTTCACAGCCAATCATATGAGCTCTTCACCTGCCTGACACAGACAAACTCACAAACTTTGACTTTTATATATTAGATTTCATTTATATGACACTGTTCTGCCAGAAATTACAGTCAAGACAGCAGATCCCCAAAACTATGTGATATTTTCCCCCTTGGTGCATGAGTGGTACTCTTTTAGGTATGTAAGGAATGGTAGTCATGCCTGGAACACTGGAAAATGAAGGAATGATGGTCATTTTTTTTTGTCCATGTTTCAGGAGGTGATGAAACTGAAGGTGAGAATGAGGACATGCTGCAGGAAAGAGAAGACTCTCCAGTCATGGAAGGAACCATTTCAAACCTGGCAGAGCCCAGGGGACCAGAGGGGCAAGAAACAGAAATGCTTAAGAGCAAATCCAGCACTTCTGAGGTGGAGGCCCTTGGTGAAACAGTGGTCCAGCAGACGATGCCCAAAGGAAAGAGGCCAAGTGACAGGCTGTTCCACAGCCTCAATAAGCTTCAGAAAAGCCAGACAGGAGAGGAACTCTATGAGTGCTCTGACTGCGGAAAAGCCTTTATCTCCAGAGCTGGCTTTATCATGCACATAAGAATCCACGGCAGAGAGAAGCCATATGAATGCTCGGATTGTGGCAAGCACTTCCGGCGGAGCTCCCACCTTAACAGCCATAGCAAGATCCATGCGGGAGTGAAGCCCTTTAAATGTACAGACTGTGGGAAGGGATTCAGCCGAAGCTCCAACCTTATTTCGCATCAGAGAATGCACACGGGGGAGAAACCATACACCTGCTCCTCTTGCAGCAAACAGTTCTGTGACAAATCGAGTCTGGTCCGGCATGAGCGGCTTCATACTGGGGATAGGCCATATAAGTGCACTGAATGTGGGAAAAGTTTTAGCCAAAGCCACCATCTCATCACACACCAGAGAAGCCACACAGGGGAGAAGCCATACAAGTGTTTGCTCTGCAATAAAAGCTTTTGCGACAGGTCGACTTACATCAGACACCAGAAGAACCACACAGGGGAGAAGACATTTAAGTGCATGGACTGTGGTGAATGCTTCAGTCGGAATAAACACCTGGTTCGGCATCGGAGTATCCACACAGCAAGGGAACTGTATACCTGCTCAGACTGTGGAGAAAGCTTCTGCCGTCGGTCGGGTCTTAAGATGCATCAGAAGATCCACACTGGGGAAAAGCCGTTCGAATGCCCAGACTGTGGGAAGAAGTTCAACCGCAGCACAAATCTCATTAGCCATCAGAGAATCCACACTGGAGAGAGACCCTATGGGTGCCCTGAGTGTGGGAAGAGATTCAATAGGAGGACCCACCTTGTTAGCCATCAGAAAATCCATGGGCCAAGGAAAGAAGCAACAGAAATGCTTGGAGCAGGAGAAGAGCTTCCATCTTCAGAACTCAAGGGAGGATATGTTCCCCCATCTTATATCATCACAACCATTGTGTGAGGTAGGTGGGTTAGGCAGAGGGAGAGAGTGACTGGCCCAAAGTGTTTGACGGTGGGGGAGCTTCATGGTTCATGATTCTAGCACTCTAGGTAGGAACGAGGAAAGATTGCTCTCCAGGTGGTTTTCAGCTATAGTGCCCATCATCCCAGCCGGGGGCTAATGCGAGCTGGGATGCTACATCTAGAGGTCACTCCACTCTTGCCTGTAGTCATTGCAGCAACAAAACCTTAACATCCAAATTAGGCCTCATGCATTCATTACATCATGGCTTGAATCCTGCTGCTACTAGCAGCTACAGGGGGCCCATGGAGTCAGTTATTGAGTGGTGAATCAAGACTTATGTAAAGGCCATTGAGTCAGTGGATCTACGCTAGCGGGGACTACAGAAAGATTCAGGCCCATCTTTCCTGGGAAACAAATGCTACAGGAAATTTTTTGCCTATTTTTTTCCTTATGCTTCATGTATACCTTCTCGGGCTTTTTGATTCCTTCCCATTTTCTTTTCTTTAATTCTCTGGTTCCTCTGCTCTCAATTCCTCTACCACTGCATCAGATCTACAGGTTGGAAAAGTTACTTCTTTATTGTAGTTCCCACAAACTCCATCCAGCATGGCCAGTAGTTTTGCTAGCTGATGTATTCTAGGAGTTGTAGTTGGGGGAAAAAGCACCATTTGCCAAGCTCTAAGACCTCCAAGTTGCACCTCAGATTCAACTTACCCCTGCTAATAAAAAAAAAAATTAAAGCTCCCCACTCCCTGTTCTGTCTTTCAATTCAGTCTGCAAAACCTGGCTATCTGAGCAGCCTTTCCCAAACTTAGTCCCCTGATGCTGTTGGGCTACAAGTCCCGTCACTGTTGGCGTTTGTCCAAGCTGGCTGGGGAACAGTGAGAATTGTAGTCTAACATCTGGAGAGCTGTGGTTGGGAAAAACTGAGTCAGAGTGTCTCTTTCCCAAACTCTGATGGGTATTGCATCCCAAATGCAGGGAAAAGAGATTTCCAATTATAAAGAGAAAATAGCATTCTTTTGTTAATCCAGAGTCTCATCAGGCAGTGTCACTGTTGGAATAAAGGTAGCCAAGCTGCACATTCTTTCGTGCAGAATTTTCCAAACTCATATTAGCCATGGCATTCTAGTTTTCTTAGGTAAAACTGGAGAGATGCTATGCACTGCCCTGAGTTTTGATCTGGGAATTTGTAGCAGAACCATCCCTTTACATTCATGGAAGTTAAGGCTGCAGGAGCCCCCGCAAAAGTGGAAAAACCATGAGTATCTGTAGGTATTTGAAGCTATTTGAATCCATTGTGGGGAGCATGCCAGCTGCTTGGTTCTGCCTTTGAGGCAGCAGGGTTCCTTTGCAAGGCAGAAGTGGGTGGGTAGCAGGGCTCACTACCTCCACTGCTGCTCTACACCATCTTAAATAGTGATTTATAAGCCTTGCCTCCTGTTCGCAGTCTCTCTCAGTCCTGCCAGGCTTGCAGAGAGACTGTAAATACAAGGCAAGACTCATAAGTCACTACTAAAAATGGCACAGGGCAGCAGTGGAATTGATGGCAAATAATCTGTGGATAATTGAATCCACGAAAGTTAAAACCCCTGGATCTGGAGGGCCAACTGTGAAAAGATGTTGGCCACGTTGATGTGGCTGGATAACAGTACATGTGAAAGGGATCTAGGAGTCTTGGTAGATTACAAGCTGAACATGAGTCAGCAGTATGACGTGGCAGCCAAGAAAGCCAACGCGATTCTTGGTTGCATCAATAGGGAGTATGGTGTCTAGATCGAGGGAGGTAATGGTACCACTGTAGTCTGCATTGGTTAGGCCTCATTTGGAATACTGTGTCCAGTTCTGGGCACCTCAATTCAAGAAGGATATCGACAAGCTGGAGCGTCTTCAGAGGAGGTCGACCAAAATGGTAAGGGTCTGGAAGCCATGCCCTATGAGGAGCGGCTTAGGGAGCTGGGGATGTTTAGTCTGCAGAAGAGAAGGTTAAGAGGGAACATGATAGCCACGTTTAAATATCTGAAGGGATGTCATGTTGAGGAGGGAGCAGGCTTTTTTTCCACTGCTCCAGAGACTAGGAGAAAGAGCAATGGATTCAAGCTGCAGGAGAGGAGATTCCACCTGAACCTCAGGAAGAACTTCCTGACGGTCAGAGCTGTCCAGCAGTGGAATACACTGCCTCGGAGTGTAGTGGAGTCTCTTTCATTGGAGGTTTTTAAGCAGAGGCTGGATGGTCATCTGTCGGGAGTGCTTTGATGTGGGTTCCTGCATGGCAGGAAGTTGGGCTGGATGGCCCCTGGGGTCTCTTCCAACTCTATGATTCTATGTGTCTATTCTTGACATACAGTCACCCCTCAATATTTGCAGGTGTAACTTTCACAGATTTCATTATTTGTGAGTTTCTCCAACCTCTGCCACCCTGTGCCACAGGTCTCAGGCACTTCTTTTCTGTGGGAACCTTCCTTCTTGGCAGCTCTGATCAGCCACGTGGCCCTTTGAAAACCTGCCTCTGGTCCTCCTCCTCCACTGGCTGCTGCCTGGCCAGCTAAGGACAACTTGCAGCCTGATTTCTCAGCACTACAAACCCTCTCCTGATGCCCCCACCCACCCAAGGAAGGAGATGGGTAAGAGAGAGGAAGGATAGGCTCACCATACTGACCTACCTCCTTTCCCAAACCTAGTTTGAACCCTGGATGTCTGCTCTCCCCGCCAGGCCTCAGGCCCCTTCCCACAGACAAACGCACATTTTGATATTGGTGGTTTTTCCACTTCTGCTGGGGTCTTGTGCCCCTAACACTAGCAAATGTGGAGGGTCGATTCTAATTTGTAGTTAAATGGAGCCATCCTGAGAGTGGTGAACCATACAAAGAAGCAAACCACAGCTTCCTCTGTAGTGAGACAGATTGAATAGTCCAGTTTTCTCAGTATAGATGTGGGGCCAATTGAGAGTTCCATTGGAGGCTGACTGGGTGTTAGAATGCCCAGATCAGTAACTCATGCAGAGATTCAAATGATAGCTCCTTTGATTAATAATCATAAAGGACTGACTTAATTCCATCACACCCAGTAAAGAGATGTGGTTAAATTAACCTGACAAGTGATGGGAAGGAGCAGGCAAGCCCAGACCAGTGAACCATGGGGAGGTGCAACAGAGATAGCCTTCTCTGAATAATCAGATGTCTAATAGCATAAGAATGATTGATTTGATTCCCTAAAACTCAATGCAGAGATATGGCAGAATTAACTTGGTTACTGATACAGTGACATGAAAGCTAAAGGGGAGCAGGGAGGGGGCATTTTACTATATGATTTCAGAGAAACTTGCTGGAAACCTTTCTTCCCGACTTGCTAGTTTTCTTTGGGCAGGGATTTATTTGGTTTTCACATGGAGGAGCATTTCATCACAGGAACACACTGACCTGCCATCTAAAATGGCACATTCCAAAAATGGATTTGTTTCTAGCCTTGACTTTCCCTGGCATGTTACTTTTCTACATGCAGGGCTTTCTTATTTCATTTGTTTTTTTCCAACAGAAGATGACATTGACACTGCGCAGTGTGAAGTGGTATGGCCCATACCTCAAATGTCTCACCAGACTCAAAACCAAGCAGAGGTATTTCTCCAGAATATTTGGCAAGACACAAGAAAACTTTTGAAACAACTTTATAGATTTTATAGATTTCTGACCTGTGGCTGGTGTGGTTGTGGAGAATGTGTTTATTCCTCTAAAATGCTGTTGACTGTGTGGTCTCCTTTTTTTGCCATGAATTGTAATAATTTGTATGTGACTGTTTTCTACTTCTGTATAAAACTGATTTTGTATTCCCCTCCTTCTCCTGAGCTCCAGAAATCCTATTTTGGTGTTTACATTGTATGTGGGGAAGACTCAAGCAATGTCCCTGGTTTCACTATCATGTTAATTCATCTGCTCCACCCATTTTGGGTTGGAGTAACACAGTTGTGAAGTGAACCTGATCTCTGTGGGTTGAGTTCTAATTCCCAAAGTGCCAGTTTTCTCTTTATAAATGTTCCCCATAGCTTGGAAACTCTCCCCATTTTTGTCAGGTAACAACTATGACAACCTGCCAGCCAGCATGGGATTCTAGTTGTAGTCCAAAAACAGGAGAACTTTTCTAAGCTCTGACATTTCCCCCCATGTGTAGATGGCTGAGACAAAATCAGCAAGTCCTCCTCACCTTCCTCACTTGAATGCATGAACTCTCAGATAGAGTTACTGCCTGCCCCACAAGCAAGAGGAAAATTGCACTGAATTTCCACATACAGGGCTTCCATTGACTAGTTGAGAGGTGAGAGGGGCCCACTCCCCAGCATCTCTGTGGTTGAAATAGAACAAGGTATCACAGGGTAATAGGAAAACCCTTTTTCTGACTTGAGTCCCAGAGAGCAGCTGCTGATCGTAGCAGGGAACAGAGAATAGTGGACTAAATGGGCAAACTGTCTGACCAAGTGGACGCACTTCTCTTGAGAAAACAGATGTGGACGGGTGGGAGGGGATGGTGCATACAACTGGACAAGGAAGACCACAGATATATGCTTGAAGGGAAGATTTTAGAAGTAGTCCTCACACAGACTGGACTTCAAAGACACATGCTGGGTCTGAAAAGACTGAAGACCATGGACGTAAAAGGACGCCGTTACCATGAAGCAGCACTGGGGCCTGCTTGCCTTCCAGCAAATAATGCAGTGGAATTACCAGCTGGATAATTTATTGGTGTTTCATTTCAGCTAGTTGGATTTTTCTCCTATTCATGCTGTTTCCTTTCTTCCTCCTCCCCCTTGTGTTTATATATATATATATATACTCTCTCTAACTCTTGCATTGCACCCTTCTGTTCTGTTTTTATATATATATATTATCATCCTCCTTTTTTTTAAAGCATCAGTTCTACCCATTGTGGTGGTGATGTAAAAGGATAAAAATGTAGCGTTGAAGATTAATAAATTAGACGTATAGACAAATGTGGCTCCATAGCTGCTAGTTGATGGTTACTTCTTTTGATAAAAGAATGGATTTTATCATTGCTCTGCTTTTTGTATGTTTTTGATGCTCTTTTTATACAAGAACTCAAAAAAAAAAAAAAAAGGGCAGAAAGCTATCGTGGGAAAGCTGGATCCAGAGCAGTGGCATTGGATGGTGTTGAAAAGGAACATAAGATCACAGGGCTCTGTTGAGTGTGGAAATCATGTGGCCCTCTAGATGTTGTTGGACTACAACTCTCAGTATCCCACACCACTGGCTATGTAGGTTGGGGCATAAGGAAGCCTACCTCATCTTGGGGGCTATATGATTTCCAGCCCAGCCTATTTTCTTGTCAAAATATTTTTTAAAAAAAAAAATTAAGACCATTACCCCAAGAATTTCTCAGCCAGGATAGCCAATGAGGGATTCTGGAAGTTGTAGTCCTTGACCTAGTCTAGTAATCTGTTTACACTGTAGCCAGCCAGATGCCTCCAGGAAATCCAAAGGCAGAATGTGAATGCAATTGGAACACACGCTCGCTCACTTCCATTTTCCAGCAACTGGTATTCAGAGGCATTCTGTCAGATGATACTGCTCATCATGACTGTGACCAAGATTCTACATCGCACTAGTGTAACACTCCACTTGCATAGTTCCACTGGGCTAATGCTTACATACACACACACACACACACACCCATGGAAGCACTGGAAACCATGTCCTGTGAAGAACGGCTTAGAGAGCTGGGTATGTTTAGCCTGTAGAAGAGAACGATGAGAGATGACACGATAGCCATGTTTCAATATTTGAAAGGATATCATATGGAAGATGGAGTAAGCTTGTTTTCTGCTGCTTCTGAGACTAGGACATGAGCAATGGCTTCAAATCATAGGAAAAGAGATTCCACCTAAAAGTTAGGAACAACTTCCTGACTGTAAGAGCAGTTTGACAATGGAATATGCTGTTTGGGAGTGTGGTAGAGTCTCCTTCTTTGGAGGTTTTGAAACTGAGGCTGAATGACCGTCTGTTAGGAGTGCTTTGAGTATTCCTATTTGGCAAGGGGTTGGAGTGAATGGCCCTTCTTACCAGGTGTAAGAAAAGAGCCAAGTATCAACTCTTGCAACTCTGTGATTCTCTGATTGTAATCTCTTAGCCATTAGTGGATAGTGAGTACTCTGGAGATCTGAAAGGGTGTCAGCAGTTCTTTCCTCCTACTACAGTGTTACCCTGATTTCTGGGGTCCCATGGGGGACACCTCAGTGTGCTCCAAATAATGGGGAATGGGAATTAGCCAGAGCACAAGCTATAGCGCTACGAGAGGCAGGGTAACCTAGCGAGATCTTAAACCCAATGTTTACGGGGTCAGACCAAGTCAAAAACCAAGCAGAATTAAGTTATGTTTTCTTTATTTAAAAGACAGTCACTGCGCACTGATGTACTCACTCATACAGACCTAAGAAAATAAAGGGAGGAAATTCAATAGGGGATTTCAGGAAGGATTTTCAGGGGAAATAGTACACCTGATCCTGCAGCCAGGGTAGCCAGAAGAAATTCAGTAAGTCTGAAGCGGAGATTCTCAGCACGTGGAAGCTGAGGGGAAGGCTCGGCAAACAGAGTGGCAGCAAGGCGGGATGACAACCGTGAGCGATCCGAAGAAGCGTTCAAAATCGGGGATTCTTATAGGGAGAAATGTGCCTGTAGGGTAGTCTGTTCCCGGGGAGAACAATGGTTTCGGGTTGGAGACAAAGCCTCTGAAAGGTCAGCACTTAAGATGATTGGATTTTGACTGAGTTGTCAATAGCGCAGACAGCATGCAAATAGGGAGTGCTTGACAGTTGAGTAGTCAGAAGCGCTAAGCTTGTCAAGCTAACGGTTCGGGGCAGAGAATCTTTTGTATGCTTGATGCATACTTAATTTAGTTTTAAAGTGTACTTGCCTGGAGGTCTCCTGAAGCTGCGTGCCAGAAAATTACTGGCCTGCCTGGGATTTTTCTTGTATTTTTCAGCTGTTCGGCCATGTCCGTGTGCGTGCTTATCCGGAGGCCCCACAAGCACGTGGAGAGGAACAGTTTGGAATGGCCAATCTTTTTATATCAAATTATATTTGGCAAGCCCTGGGCTTGGACTATAGTCCACAGTAACAGCAGAACTGGTGCCCCTTCCTCCAGACTAAATGATTGTACCCTTCTGCCCCCAGTAATGAAATAGTCATGGTATGTGTGCAGGGTCTGTGAAGCTCCCTTGCGTTTGTGAGGGATGGGGGAAATGTGTAAGGAGAAACTGTATACTTCCTTGGCCAGCAAACATAAAAGTAAACATGCATGCCAGCCCAGGTTAGGCAAGCATATGTCACCCATAAAATTCCAACCTCAATGTATGTGTGGAAGATGATCTCAATTGGCATAAACTATGGGCAATTGTTGGAGGTTGGTTCCCCAGTGGACCTTGGAACACCAAACCCCTAAAAAAATGTTTTGCTCCCAAATGCCCCAACGCCCCTGGAGGTGTAGGAACATTTTCTCCATATTTTTGGACCTCTCTGGCTGTTTTAGGCCCAGGAGATGCCTTTTGTTCCGACATGAAGTGGTCCAGAAGTCGATGTCCATATCATTTCTTGATGAAAAATGTTCTTCCCTGGGCTTAACAAGTATTTTAATTGCCTCCCATGCCCCTAGGAAGCATTTGGGGGATAGTTTTTTTAAAGATAAAAAAATCCCCTCCCCTCCAAAAAGAAAGTCCTATAGATTACATGCAGCTCATGGGCCAAATTTTCCCCGCCCCTAGTTAAAGCAAGTGAAACTTGTTCAGCTCCTTTAAGAACTATTCAACAGTGGAATAGACAGCCTCATAGCAGGGGTAGATTCTTCATTTTTGGGGGGCTTTAAACAGAGACTGGTTGGGTATCTTTCAGGAGTTCTGTAGTTTGGTACGGTAGAGGGTTGCACCAAATGGCCCAGGTGGTCCCTTCCAACTCTATGATTCTAATTACTGCTCCTTTTCAGTGTGCCTGCCAGTGCTTTTATTCCACTTTCAACATCCTATGGAATCCTGAGGTTTGCAGTTTAGGGAGGGATATTTAGAATCCTCAGCTAGAGAGCTCTTTGGCCTCAGTAAACTACAAACCCCAGAATTCCACAGGATGTTGAAAGTGGAATAAGAGCACCATAATAGTGTGCAGAAATGGCCTTAGTCCACAGTGAACCATTTTACACTTTTTATTTATAAAGGATTTGGGTACGGAGTGATATTCCTAAAATCACGGGGCTCCCTTTGAGATCTAATTCAACACTCAGACTATTGTATCACACTGGCGATTGTACAGGTTTAGAATTCCTAATTTGCATGGACCTTTTATTAACAGTACTCTTTCTATTGTGAATACTGTTAGAGGAAAAAAGCTTGGGATGAAAGACAAGAACTTCAGCCTCAGGTCTACTGAAGTGATCATGAGATATCTACACAGAAATTCAGACCAATGGAAGGAGCCTAAAACAACACAATCTCCCCTCCCAGAACATGGCAAAATTGCCCTCTAACATCCTCTAGGTATATTAAAATGGATTTAATGTTGTCAGTTCAGTAAAGGAGGTACATCTTTATCTACTCTACTGCACCCACACCTGCCTATTGATACCCCCATTATCTGACAACTCACTCTTTCAGTGCTTCCATATTAAGAACAAGTTCTGTTAATTCAATGAGGTTCTACTCTCAACAGTTCTTGTGTATGGAGGCTCACTTGGGACCGCTTACATGTGTGTGCAATGCTTGCAAACTGAGCTGATGGGAAGAGATGCTAAGCTGGCTGAGAGACTTTGCAAAGAGTCAGTTCCAAAGTAAGCCCCCATAAGTTCTTCATGCTCCCTGAAGTACAGTACATTGGTGCTGCTTTTCAACCATTTTCTGACAGTGCACCAGTCCCTAATCTGTCAGGCACGTGGGGGAAGCCTGTAGTGCTAAGGATCTTCCAGAAGACTGAACCAGAAATTGTTCCTGGCCACTTTCTACTGCTCTTAACTAACTGGCTTAGATGTTTATTTGATTTTTACCTGGTAACCCTTCTTTTTCAAACACATATAGTATATATTCTATACTTAAAAAAATCTGACAGGTTCCCTCCCCAAAGTCCGGAACAGTTGAGCCAAACATTTTAGACGAAAAACAAAATTTGCTTGGCCTTCCAGTCCAATATACCCTGCATCCTTTTGTTCTTTGTGAGAACTTGGAGTTAGGATTTAAACAGGATAATATATGCATCCATCAGATCCACATTTACCATCTTCCTAATTGGGGATATTGCCTGAGAAACGATTCAGAGTGTGGAAGTTAATTCATTACTCTAGCAATTATCGTATGTGGATTTTTAAAATTCTGGGATGTATTCCAGTTTGGAAGGGATTTCTTGTTTGTGTGGGTTCTTTGACATACTGTAAAGTACAGTTGCTGACAGAAGCTTTTTTTTTTAATTTTTAATTTCCTTCCCCCCATTCTTGGCATTCCAGTAGTTTCTCCTTCTGATAAACATTCTTTTTTTCCCCTTTCACAATTTTCTTCAAGTATTGGAATTTCATAAAAGTGGGATACTTTAAAAGGAACAGATGTATTCTCCCACTTATGTTTTCTTTTCATTTTCATTTTCTCACTTTTGCCCAATCTCTTGTCCTTTCTCCCTTCCCCTGAATGAGCGAAATAAGAGAAATCTAATCAAAAGAGAATGAAGCATCAAATTAGGGAACAAACCCAATAAACTGTTTCTTTTATTGAATGCATAGAATACACACAGTGTAGTGGCAGATTTTCACCAATATATTGGACCTTTAGGATCAATGAAACTCCAAAACACAATAACCTCAATGATCCTCAAACTTTTCCAATGAAGATACACAAACAACATATCTGGGAAGATCTGTGACTAAGCCCTTGGAGAGTTATCTGAAATCAAAGCAGGTTACACCAGGTAATACAACAGTGTGCTGCTGAAGACCTGCTTCTTATTATATATTACACCCTCATTTTCGACATAAATGTCCTCTTTTTGAGTAGTCAAGAGTTCCTCCAGGTATGTTATTATTGTTTCTTTGGCAGGTGTCTTCTGTGGCTGACATTCAGGGCTCTTTCATACTGTATAATTATAGCACTATGATTCCACTGCAATTGTAATTGTCACAAATCCTTGGATTTGTGGTTTAGTGAAGCACTAGAACTCTCTGAGAATTGTAAATACTTCTCCCTAAACTGTAAATCCCAAGATTCCATAGGATGAAACCATAGCACTTAAAATGGAATCACAGTGCTATAACTGTGTAGTATGAATGGGACCTCAGTCAAATAAAATGAACCCAAACAGACTGTGCAGTCCATTCTATAAGACTGATAAGCTTTACAGAGAATCCCACAACCAAGCACTTACTTGCTGATTCTCCTTCCTTGAAACCCTTGACAAGCAGGCTATTCTCTCTTTTTTTTTGGTCAGGAGATGAGGCTGGATTTAGAAATGAAAAGACATTTCCAAGATAACAGATACAAAGACATTATTTGTGGAAACTCTGATTACATCTCAGCTTTACACATTTGAAAACAGACAATTCTCTAAACTTACTCCCACCCCGCCAGCCCAGTGGGGCAATACAACAGCTAGCTACTGAAGGCTTGATTCTCATTAGACACCACACCCCCATTTCAGGCATAATTATCTCATTTCCAAGTAGACAGGAGTCCCTCCAGCTATTCCATGACTGTTCCTTGATAAGTACCTTCTGCGGCTGAGATTCATATCCTTTAACACTACACAGTTTCAGCACTTGATTTCACTTTAATTGTCCAATTTACTTCCTCAGAATCCTGGGATTTGTAGTTTGAGGAGGCATTAGAGGTGGTGTGAAAGCAGTGTGAATGTCAGCCACAGAGAGCACCTTTCCATCAGATGAAATGAAATGAAATGAACCTTAATGGAATGCACAGCCTACTGTACAGTACTACTGTACTAATAAAAAAGGTTCCACAGCCTCTGAGTACTTACTTGCTGATTCTTCTCCCTTGACATCTCTGACAAGTAGCTCATCCCCTTTTTCTTGCCTGGAAATGAGACTGGACTCAGAAGACAACAGATACAGAGACATCTCTTATTATACCCCAGATTTATGAATTTGAAAACAGTGCATTCTCAATGCAATAAAATCCAAAATCCACAAGCAGCGATACCTTTGTTGGATCAACCAAAAGGCAGAAAATACAGCATGCAAGCTTTCAAAGCTTCACTGGCTTCTTCAGCAAGCAAATATGTTAAAAATCATAAAGCAGAAAAATGGTGATGATGTTAGAGTTACAGCCTACATTCTATCTGAGATGTTGTCAATTAAGCTCTCAGTGCACACAGAGGCCACTTCTCTTACTGGCCTTGCAAAGACTGGGGACAGAGTGTGATGCACCCCTCGAATCCTGCCCAGCCTGACAGCTCTTTGTATCCAGGTCTAAGCAGCCAGGGTGCTTCACAAAGAGCAATAAAAGGCAGGTAATAAAATTTCAACTCCATTAGCAAAAGGAATGTAATTTGTCTTGATATCCAGTTGTCCCTGTCCTATACGAAGCTGTTTCTTTCTTAGGCAGGGAACACCCAATTTCTCAAGAAGTCTCTGTACTGCTATATCCAGAAAAAGTTTTAGGTGCTGTACAGGTAAAATTTGCCAACTCCTAGTCCCATATTATAGTTTGTGGATTTCAGATTTTGTGTGTTTTGCTGCACAGCTAATATGGCTACCCCTGAATATTTGTTTCTTGAGTCTATTTTCAAGTCTCACTTAACTCTGCCAGGCCAGTTAGTTGTCAAATGCCATCCACTACACCCCATCAAAAAAAAAAAAAAAATCCCATCCCCATCTGGAAATATATTATCAAGCATGCTGCTTAAAAAGGATTAAGGATTGGATTCAACTGAAAAATGATAAATTATTGGAATTAGATGGGTTTAATGTCAGATTCAGTTGGCATGGCTACCTCTGCTATAACAAAGCAGAGGTAGACAGAGAATTTAGAGCTCATCATGTGAGGAGAGCTTTAATTAGAACATGGCAGGCTATCAACAAAAAGTTTCATAGTAAATTACCAATGTGGAAATCATCTCAAGAAGCCTTTAGAATATCTGAACCAAAATCAGGAGGAACATTAAGATACAAGGATGTAGGCCCTTTCCACAGGGGGGGCATGAAACGCGGGGAAACGGAGCTTACCTCGATGCGGTCAGCTCCGTCGCTGCGGGGAGCAGCGCACGTTCGCTGCGCTACATGGCAGTGGCGTCTGGCGGCATCCGGTGGCACCGAAAATGGCGGCTGGCAGCTTCTGGCGGCTCTCCGCCAATTGGAGAAGCGCGCCAGCTGGAAGCCCGCCCCCGGGCAGCTTTGCAGGGATGCGCTTGCACGCCCCTGCAATTCCACACGGGGCGCTGTGACAGGCTAGCGCATGCATGTTTCATAAAGACCACATGAAATGCGGTCTTTATAAAACACGCGGCGCCACCTCCGCGGCCACGCGAGGGCAGTTTGAGGTGTGGAACCTCCACATTTCTAACCACCCAAGCACACTCCACGGTGTGGACGACCTCCGGGTGAGGTTGTCCTACCCCATGTTCTCCCCCGTGTGGAAAGGGCCTTAATAAAATGGGAAGGAAGAATACCAGTGTTAAAGATCAGAGAAGAACTAAAGGATCAAAACCTTGAACTGAATTGGTTCCCATATCGCCAATTAACAGAAAGGTTTAAAATGGATTAAAAAAATTACTGGGTTGGAGATAGAAGAGAACAAATTATATGAGATTCTATTACAAAACAAAACAAAATTCAAAATTTTATGGACTTCTATTAGAAAGAGAGTTAGAACAGGAAAGAATTAAGGATTTCATGGTAAAATGGGACCAGAATATTGAGCTAGAAAGGTGGGAAAGAGCATGGTGAAGACATAAAATTTACTCAAAGCTTAAGATTAAGAGAGAATTTTTACAGGACAATCCATCAGTGGTATATGACCCCTCAAAAATTAATGAAGATAATGCACAAAGGGAATGGCCAATGTTGGAAGTGTGGAAAAACAACAGAAACATATTTTCATATACGGTGATCATGCCACATAGCAAAAAAAAACTGGAAAAAGATCCATGACAGTATCACAAAGATTCTTGATATTAAATTTGAGATGACCCCGGAAACATAGTTATGAAACATGATTGAAGGGAATAGTCAAATGAAGACAAAAAAAGAAAATATTATTAAATTCAATAACAGCAGCAAGATTGAACTACACAAAGCATTGGAAAGAAGGAACAGTGCCTCCTCATTAAGAATGGAAGATTAACGTAATGGATATCATCAAAATGGAAAAACTGTCTAACATGTTGAAACGAAACTCAAATCAACAATTTGAAAAGCAATGGAATGAATTACTAAATGGGTGAAAGTGAACAAAGATTAAAGTATAGAGGCAAATAGAAGATTGGAAAGGATAACTCTTATATTAAGGGTGGAATATGGATTAAGTAGAGAATATTAAAGTAGATTATGATAGCAAAAAGAGATTTCATATTAAGAAGGTTTAGAATAAGAAACTTAAAAAGGAGATCGGATTGGGGAAAACACATAACAAGGAAAGTAAGGCTGAAGGGGGAGAGGGAAGGGATATAGAAGAAGGGAGAGAAAAAGATAAATTGATGGCACATAAAAATAAACTGTTAATATGGGGGGGGTAGGGTATGGGGCGGGGAGAAGGGGAAGTTCCAATAGCATATTCATGGAAGAAACAATTCTTTAGTATTGCACTGAAAATATTAGTAAAGTTACGTAAGAGATAACTAGGAATGATACAGATAATGGTTGTGTAACGTAAACAATACTTGATACTTGCAATTTTTAGTCTATATTTTAATAAAAATAATAATTAAAAAAAAGTTAAAAGAAGGGTCCCAAAACCCCTGTAATCTCTACCCCCAGAAATGCAACAAGAAGGAGTGGCAGGGGTCACAAACTTGTTTGGAACATCAAGCAACTCTGTTAATAAAGTATTTGTTGCTTGACCACACTTTGACATCATACTAAAAAGGCAGCCACAGCAAAGATTCCAGTGGTGTCTGTTTTAATTTCATCATACAGAAGAAGCCCAACTAGGACTGGGGTTGGGGTGGAGGTTCCCTCTCAGAACATTCCACTGCTTTTGGCCAAGTTTTAAAAATGCACTAAAAAAAGCAGGCAGGGATAAGATTTCAGCGGTGGTATGGCGAAGGACAGTGCATAATCAGGTTGGAATTGTCTTCTGATAAAACAATACCAGGAAATATCGGAAATATTTGGAAACTTGGAAAACTTAACATTTTTGGACTTTGTCTCTCCAGATCTTGCAACCAGTATAGCTACGATGCAAATCTATCAGATGAACTACAAATATGTACTTTTTCCAGAGTATACGTGGCTCTCCTCTCTCTACTCTGCCCTCATATTGACAAAATGAGGTAGATTGGGCAGTGTCAGTGGCCTCTTTTATACTACACAATCATAGCATTTTGATAACAATTTAACTATCATGGCTGCATCTTACAGAATCCTGAGAGTTGTAGTTTGGTGAGGGACTAGACTTCTCTGGAAGAGAACTTTAAATACCTCACAGAAACTACTAATTCCAGAATTTAATAGGATGGAGCCATGGTATTTAAATGATATCAAAGCACTGTGATTATGTAGTATGAAGGAAGACAAATAACAACTGATTAAAAGTCAGTGAGTTTGCTGGCTCAGTGGAGGCTTGGACCTGCATCATTACACTACAGCACACTCATTCTTGCACAGGTATACAATAACCATAGAGGTGTTTTTAACAAATTTGAATTATAGGAGATTCAAGATAAAATGAAGCAATTCTTCACCAACTCAACTGCAGAGGCAGCAAAGTCCAACAAACTTGATTACTTTAAAAGGATACAAGAGAAATTCATAGAGGATAAAACTATTACTATCTACTATATGGCCATTTCCACACTACACTGTGATAGTGCTATTATTCCACTTTCAACATCTAGTGGAATTCTGGGGTTTGTAGTTTCCTGAGGCCAAAGAGCTCTCTGGCTGAGAATTCCAAATGCCTCTCCCTACACTGCAAACCCCAGCATTCCATAGGAGGTTGAAAGTGGAATAATAGCACTACCACAGTGTAGGGTGGAAATTGCCTATATGAAGGCTATATACTTTCCTTCAGGATAAGAGGCAAACTTGCCTTTTTAAGACCAGCCATTCCCATGAGCATTTGCCTGGTAAATGTTGGAAATAAGAAGTTGTACCAGATCAGTCTTTGGCCTGACCAACTGCACCTATTCTTATTTTGTTATGCTTAAAAATGACCCTTACCCAGAGAGGCCAGATTCTCACAGTTCTCCTCCATGACTTCCCTGTGCTGAGCCCTCTGGTCTAAATCCAGCAGGACCCACTCCTCTTATGTAAAATGCACAGCCATATCTTCAAAGGTCAAGAGACTCTTGTTACCGCAGTTTCCAGCCGGACTTGGGGGGTACCAGATATCATTTTGATATCAATAATTTGGCCTTCCTTACCCATTCCTTTCCACGTGCTTGCGAGGCCCCCAGACAAGCACGCAAACAGGCTCGATCGCTAATTGCTGTAATATTCCAAAACAATACAGGCAGGCCACAAACAGCCAAACTGCCGCTTCAGGAGACCTCAAGGCAAGTACCCTCATTATGTATGCACGCTACTTACAAAGAATTTCCTGCCCCGAGCAGGCAGCTTGACGAGCCGAATACTCAACTGTCAAGCACTCTGCATTTGCATACTGGCTACCCTATTGACAATTCGGACTTAATCATGCTGAATTCTGACCTTTCGGAGGCTTTGTCTCCAGCCCAAAACTCCTTATTTTCCCCCAAGTATGGTCTAGCCTACAGCCACAATTTCCCCTATAAAAACCCCGGACTTGAGAGCTTCCTCAGATTGTTCCCGACTTCCATCCAGCCTTGCTGCCGCTTTGCTTGGTGAGCCCTTCCCTCAGTCCCATGTACTGAGAGCCTCCATATCTACGAACTCTATTTGCAGACTACCCGGGCTTCAGGACAGGTGCAGTATTTCCCATACCAAAAACCTCCTCTGAAAATCCCTCTATCCAACTCCAACCTTTATTTCTCTAGTTATCTGTGAGTGTGTTGCATACACTGACTTGATTGTATTTTAATAAAAAAACAACAATTATTATTTCACTTCTGTTTGCTCCTTGACTCGGCCTGACCCCGTAGACGCTGGGTAAAAGATCTCGCTCCATTGCCCTGCCTCTCGCAGTGCTAACTTGTGCTCTTTGACTAATTTCCCCAACTTGTATAATTTGGAGAGCATTTAGGTGTCCCTCACGGGACCAGAAATAGGGTAAAACTCTGAAAGAACAAAATACCTTTTTCTCCAAGCACAAAAGGTGGTACAGGTTGAGTATCCCTTATCCATAATGGTTGGGACCAGAAGTATTCTGTATTTAGATTATTTTGGATGTTGGAATATAGGACCTTTTTGTAATAGTCTCACGTCTCATTTGTTTGCTACCTGTGTTGCGTATGAGACATGAGGCTGGAAAGACTGAAGACCTGGGAAATGGCAGTAATCTAAGCATAGTGCTCGGCACAAATCCATGCCTCCTGCCACTTCACAGAACAAGTTGCTCTCTGCCACAAGCACTCGCTTCTGCTTTTTTGCTGCCAGCTGCCAAGGTGGCAGCTGCAGTGCTCCTCAGATCTGAGAGACGAATGAGCAGGAGCACCCCAGCTGCCATCTCAAAGGTGGAAGCGGGTGCCTGGTGGCAAAAAAGAGAGAGACAGAGGATCCAAGAGACGAATGAGCAGAAGTGCTGCAGTCACTGCCTTAAAGGTGGAAGCAGATGGTTGGCAGCAAAAAGTTTTGGGTTTTGGAGGTTTTGAGATTCCCAGATAAGGGAGGCTCAACCTGTATCTGAAAAAAACACTAAATGACAGATAGTTGATGCACAAGTCTAAAGTTTTATCAGCTGTGTTCAAAACCTTCCCAGTCTGCAATTTCCACAAAAAACATGGGTGTTAGCAGGGGGAGAAGCAGCGGCTTTTAATTTGAGAGGGATGAGAAGGGAACAAAAGCTACTACGTTGCTTATGCTTATGCTATAAACGTCTTTCCCTTAGTTAGGCTGTTTTTGCACTAGCCTGTTACAATACTATTATTCCACTGAGGCCCTTCCCTAAACTACAAATCCCAAGACTCCACGGGATGTTGAAAGTGGAAGAATAGCACTATAACAGGCTAGTGCAGAAACAGCCTTAATCTCAAAGGTGCTACCCCTTTACATAAAGTTAACTCTGGCCTTTTCCACACCGGATAAATAAAATGAGGTAGCGCGAGCTCTGACAGACATCGCCCACACCTTCGAGTGCGCTAGCTCGTACATAACTGGCAAGCTCCACACCTTAATCCGCCCGGTTAAGTCACCAACAGTCAGCGCGCGGGCTTTTTAAAAAACGGGGAAAAGGTGGGTTTTTTTCCCAAGAAACGTGCTGATTCGTGCATGATGTAATCGGAGGGCGGGCTGTGGGCGTGGACAGCTTCAGCGGTTGGTTCCGCCCCACAGAGAGCAGGATGGTCTTGAAAGTGGCTTTCTGCAGCCAGAAAAGGGGAAAAGCTTTCTGGTATGTGCTGTTGATCCGAAGAATGGGGTTTTTCCTTGATTTTAAGATTACTGTATGTGCGCATTGGGCTTCTGCCACCATGTCCTGCGTGTCCGCTCCCGGACCCACCATCTTCTTGGGCGTGGGATGCGCCGCGAGGAGCCTCCAAGCAGCGGTACATAAAAGCTTAAGTTCTCCACAGCATTACCAATAGAGGCCAATCGCCGGCACCTCCTCGCCCATTCTGTAGCCCATAGATGTCCCAGTTCAGCCAGCACAAGTCCAAGAAGCCAGAATACAGCTAAAATGGACTGTTCAACTTCAGGAAACACCTCTTCCTCCATCGCTCACAGGGAAAGATAAAAGCAGAAAACGGGCGCGGAAACCCACCAGAGATAGCGAGCAAAAATGCACTCCACCCAGCTATGGCGCGAAAACCATTCCTCCGAGATAGAGCACGAAAATAAAAAATCGTCATGGTTTATTTCAAGGCTAGCAGGAGGAATGGGAGGAGGGAGTCATTGTGGGAGGAACTGCGGGGCATGACGTGAGCACGCACGTCATGACGCACGGGGCCATTTTTAAAAAAAAGAGCTGCCAATCACATCCGCTGCGCGAATTCCACAGAACGTGTGGAAATGGCAATAGACCGTTGTACAATATGTCCGCGGTAGCACGGACAAAAAAAAACAACACCCAGAAACATCGCAGCGCTAATTCCATGGAACGTGTAGAAAGGGCATCTGTTCCACAGGGATGGCAATGTCACTGGTTGAAATAGCTTACACTTCTTCCTAGTTTTGTGAAGCCCTTTAAGTGTCTGGCAGTTCCCCAAGAAACCACTGCCCTATTGGAGATCCATGGAGGTGAAACATTTCTTGCCTGAGTTTCACCTGCAAAAAGATGTGATTTTAAGTGGAAATGTTCTCACCATCTTCTCCTCCTCTTCCTGGTATGTCCTCTGCTTTAGTCAAGGGGAAGCCTTCTGCCAGGGACCACAGCTGGGAACCAAAGGGCAGCTCCACTGATCTTTCCCAAAATTCTCCACTGCTCCTGGTGTCATCAGCCTCATGACCTCTTCCTGCTTCCTGCTCAGCTGAATCTCTCTCTTTCATCTTGGCTCTTTTTCTAAAGGCAGCCTCCAAAGGAACAGAGGGATCAATCTGCTCTGACATCATTTTCGCCGCTGAAGCAATGTCTCCTCAGATCTGTTCTGCAACCACCAAGGCCTGGAAAGCCAGTAACTTGTTACGTGTCAGAACAACTCGTTCCTCAAGGCTGGAAGACATTTTACAAATAAATAGACAGATACGCGATGACATGTACATACCCAGGACATCAAAAATAACAATAATTACTAAGAATCACACATCCAGTTTGTAAGTTCATATAATTTTATAAATTTTGTTATCTTTGTCCACAGTTATTTAAAATATATTAACATAACGGTCTTACAGTGTGGAAAATGCTTCAGTCAGAAATAAGAGTATACTGAAATACTCAGATTTATAAACCAAAGGGGGAAGAAAAACCAGTTAGTAATCAATACTTGTGCTGAATGGCCAATTAAATCTAACTTACAAACATCACAGTCTGCTTCAGTCATTAATTTTCACAAGTATAAGCCAGAACTTGGAAATAAATAAATATAATATAAATTATTATTAGAAACTTTATTTATAAATTACACACACACATATATCTACTGCATAAAAGTGAATGTTTGTCTGCGCATTTGTCTGTTTGTCCGTGTCAGCATACGATTGGCTGAGTGAGGCAAGAAAACCTCATATGATTGGCTGGCTGTGAAGATTCCATGGAATCTTGAGGTTGGCAGTTCAGGGAGGGGCCTTTAGAATTCTCAGCCAGAGAGCTCTTGGCCCTATCTGGTTGCTATGGAGAGAAGGCCTACTATCAATAAGGATGCCAGAAAACTTTTGGGAGCGTATGTGAGAAAAATTAAAGTGACATACACAACATAATTACAAGGTCTTCTCACCTCACACAGTAGACTGTATGGATTCCATATGTAAGGAATCTTAAAGTTGAAATTCAAAACAGAAAATGCTTCCAGAAAAACGAAAAGCCATTGCAGAAATTCAACAGAAAGCCAAAAAAATCAAAAGCCAGTACATCAATGTCACCAGAGAACACAGACTGGATTGGGGACTATGGGGAAAAGTTACAGGTACTGGAATAGGCAGGTTGCAACAGATACGAGGCCTAGCAGCAAGGAGGACAGTGTATTCCCTCAGGAACCCAAACTGTCTATATAAATAACTCTAAATACAGATTGCATTGGGAAATATGGAGCAAAGTTACAGGAAATGTAGAAGACAGTTTGGTGAGTTCTTAAGAGGAAAATAAAAACTCGGGGCAACACTGGGTAAATACCCTAGTACAGAGCTTTCCAAACTTTTCATGTTGGTGACACACCTTTTAGACATGCATAATTTCATGACACAGTAATTCAGTTTTACTAGCAAACCAGAAGTTAAACTAACCCCTTGTAAGAGATACAGACACATACGTAAATTGGAATAACAAAATATATGGGGACACAACATAGCTTGTGATAACCTTTCATATATTTTTTTAAAATACATGATTTATAAATAATAACATACATTTTCAAAATTGTAGGTGACACACCTACACACTTCAGGTGACACACTAATCTGTCACAGCACACCGTTTGGAAAGCCCTGCGCTAATAGTATATAATACATACACACACACACACACACACATGTGTGTGTATGTATGTGTGTGTGTGTGTATACACACACACACACATACAGAGAGAGCTTAAATACCCTAAAGACACCAGACCTCGGAAGCTAAACAGTGTCAGCCCAGGTTAGTACTTGGACGGAGGACTACCAATGAATACCAGGTGCTGTAGGCTCTATTTCAGAGGAAGAAACTGGTAACCCCAGCATTCTGAGCAATACATCAAAATGATGGCAGTGCAGCAGGCAGACTTTGCACTCAGAACCATTGCGATTGCCTGCTTGTGGAGAATCTTTGGTGCAAATGAATCTGTTCAAAATGCCACACACTGATCAATTGTCTCAGAAACAATTATTTTGGGTTAACAGTAGTTGATTTTTGAGATTAAAAGTTAACTCTTTGAATATTATATAACTTTATGGTTAAAACAAACTTATCTTAGAATTAGACAAGTAATTTAAAACTTGTGAAAGAGCTATACTTATATATTTGACAGAAAACCCAGTGATATACAGGGGGAAGTTTTATGCTGTTTTCTTCTTATATGTACGTATTGATCTTCACTTTATTTTTTTCTTAACCTATGAATGTTTTGTTTTTGTAATTATTTTTTAAAAAGTAAATTAAAAAAAAAACCCTAGAGATCACACGGACCCAGTCTCTGTTATTGTCTTTATTGGGTCTAATCCTGCACACACATTCCTATTTACCTCATGTATTTGGTGGTTATTATGAACCCGTGAGGATAAAGTAGGGAAAACACAGAAATGCTGGAGGAAAAGTGGAATAAATACGTACATAATAAAATAAATCCCAGTGAACAACATCCACCCCAGCACATCCATTCATTTTTTTTTTTTTACATCTATGGCAGCTTCCCTGAAGGTCCGTCCCCTTGCATACCTCTCAAGAGTTAAATGGGAGGATTTTGATAGCGTACCGGATTAATCCGGGTGCATAAGACCTTCGCCTTTTAATTTTGGGCGGGGAAACACAACTACCCTCTCCCTCCTCCCGCTTCGCTTTCTATTTCCTACCTAGCAACCACTGACGAAGGCGACAATCTGTGTTTCTGATTGGCCATGTTTTCCCGCTCGCTACTCCTGGCGTAAATCCGTGCCCCTTTTGCTGGTATTTGGAGGGTAGTGCGGGGGTCTCTTTCGTGAGAGGGGAGACCTCTTCCGGAGCGGATGTCCTTCAGCTGGTGTGTGTGGGAATACTCCAGGGGTTAAAGCCTATCGCCAATATAGAAGTGAAAAAGAGGACAGAATTTGCACTCAGAACCTGTCGTCTTCCTGTGGAAAATTCATCTGGGTAATGCATACGGTAAAAGAATGGCGGCGACGGCAGGGGAACAAACGTATTAGTACTTTCTTCTTATAAGTACAACTGATTTTTCTTTTAATGGCATGATTGGGAACATGTCCATGAGGAGGGTTTACGAGGTCCCGGTGGAAATGTTTAGCTGAGGGCCCTGCCCTCCCTGTAGGGATATAAGAGATGCTGTGGCGGTAACTAGTGGTATCCAAAGAATGGGGGCAGTGGGCCCTTTTGGGGGGGCCCTGGCCAAATTACCCCAGTTGCCCTGACTGAGGGAGCACCCCCATGCACACACTGAAAATCCTTAGAAAGCAAGGGGTGGAGAAGCATTACGGTCTTCTCCTGAGGATCCTTCTTCCTCTTCAGCCACCACATTCATCAGACTGGGAGCCTTTCCGCACTACACTGTTAATAGTGCTATTATTCAATTTTCAACCTCCTGTGGAATTCTGGGGTTTGTAGTTTCCTGGGGCCAAAAAGCTCTCTAGCTGAGACTCCTAAATGCCCCTCCCTAAATTGCAAATACCAGGATTCCACAGGATGTCGAAAGTGGAGTAACAGCACTATAACAGTATAGTGCGGAAACACCTTTTGATGACCCTGGGAAGAGAAAAAGAAACTGTTTAGCTTCTGCCTTCTCCTTCCTTTCTGCCTTTGCCTTCCTTTCTAGAAGTTTCCAGCCTTTCTCCCTTTATATGCACACCTGGCTATTTCTGGTCTTTCTTTCTTTGCTTTAAATATTTCCATTCTGCTCTTTATCAGGAGATATCAGGATTTTTACTCTGCCTTTTCTGATGCTTCTTCCTTTGCTCAGGTAAGTCTTTTTTTTACCAGGTAGGAAGAAAAGAATTTACTCCCACCCACTCCTAAAATCCATCTGCCCATAAAGCTTATCTTCATGGGTGAGGCATTTAAGGGGAGAAGCAGGGGGTGGAGAAGTATTACTATTTTCTCCTGAGGATCCTTCCTTCTCAGCCACCACATTCAGACTTAGGGCCGTTGCGCGTTACGCTGTTATAGTGCTATTATTCCACTTTCAACATCCTGTGGAATTCTGGAGTTTGTAGTTTACTGAGGCCAAAGAGCTCTCTGGATGAGAATTCTAAATGCCCTTCCCTAAAACTATAAACCCCAGAATTCCACAAGATGTTGAAAGTGGAATAATAGCACAATAACAGTGTAGGGCAGAAATGGCCAAAGAGTTCTATAGCATCCTGAAGACTAACACATATACTATACTAAACTTTCCCATACTTTCATCTAGCTCATCAGACACACTGGAGGGTTATTGAAAATTTTGAGGCAGAGGTATCATATTATGGCTGGAATTCCAGGGAAAACTTGAAGCATCAGAAAATGTGGGTAAGACAGTCCACCAAAACTCAGGGGCAAGTGATCAATGTGTTAGCCTTTAGAGCACTATTGGAGTCCTGCTTATTTCTGAAAGGTGTTGGATACCTCCCTTTCAGGACTCAAGAAATACTGCTGGCAACTAAAGGCCAGATACTGTAGATCTGAGTCCTTCTACTTGAACTGCCATGGCAACATCCTAATGAATCCTGGGAATTGTAGTTTGTAGATACAGGGATACCTCAGTTAACAAAACCTGACAAAGAAGCTCATTTTTACAAAGCCTTTTTATGCCTGCCCGCCCCCTCCTTGTCCCCTGGAAGTTTTTTAGCAGCATCAGTATTGGGAGATGGTGCAGGAGGACTGAAGAAACATATTTTGGGTGTTGGGTTGCAGAAGCATATCTGTAGTAAACCACTAAACCTTGAGTTTGGAAAAATGAGATTCTATTCTAGGTAATTATACTGTAGCTGTATGTTCCTGTCTACAATAGGTAAGGTAAACAGCAGCTGTTTTTGGAGCCTCTTAATAATCATAGGTGAACAGCAAAGAGAGAAAGGGGGAGCAGATAAGCCTCACAAGATATCCACAGCATCCTTTTGAAAAGCATAAATTTGTAAATTTGCCAACCAAAATGGATATTGTAAGAAAAGTGGAGGCTGATGGGTTTTAAAAAAAAAAAGGTAATCCCTGAATGTATCCAACCTGGCTGATCCATTTGCAGGAACCTCATTCTAGTCTTTCCATGCTATTTCTACCTCTGATACCAAAGTTTCTATTTACGTAATGCCTAGGAATATCTCTCCTTCATTAACTGAGGCCTACCTTATTTACAATTCTGAGCCAGAGAGCTCTAGTGGCTTCCCAAACTACAAAATCCAAGATTCTGCTGGGAGTGGCAACCTTTACATGCTTAATTAACTGGCTAGTTAGTTTGCATGTTCATTGTGGGCATGGAAAAATAGCCTAGAGTGAACTTCCTGTTTGTTTTGGTCAACACCTCTTCCTCCATCACGTACACGTTCTTTGTTCTTAGAAAGGTTCTCTTGCCATTTATACCTCTTCTTTCTTTTGTCTTCGCCTTTTGTCCTGAAAGCATGCTCTGAGATCTCCTAACAGGGATTATTTCTATCCAGCCTGTGATTGCTCGTTTTCTTCTTACTTTCTTCGAGAATGGAACCTGTGTAGACTATGCAGAAGATTTTGTTGGAAAACTTTTCTTATTTTTAACCAAACTATTTGTGTTTATTTTGAGCTAGATTAAGCGTGTCTGGGTGGAGATTATAAAGTGGGACAGGTAATTTGTTCAACTCCTACCTGTGCATTACAAAATACTCTGCTGGTTGGGAGACAGCTCACTAAAAATCTCTAATTCCCCAACAGATTCTACAGGATGTTGCCATCGCATTTAAAGTGGAATAGTAGTGCTAATTATTGTGTAATGTGAAAAGCCTGAAAAAAAAAAGGGATAGGCATTAACCAGCCTCAGCTGAGTTACCGGATTAGCACGGTGGGCTTGGCTCAGGGGAATCCTGAGGAAAACATGGGCATTATTTGGAAAAACAAAATGATTTTGACAGAGGCTATCAGGAAGAGAGGGAAATGTCAGCTACTACCAAAGTTTGTTGAGGGCATTGCTAGAGAATTAGGGAGAACAGTCCCAGTGAATCTGGATCAGATTTTTATGCTGTATGATCTTTATTCAGTTTGTTGTCTTTTGCTGCCTGTATGTTAAACAGGAACATCCAGCATATATCTTGGAGAGAAACAATCTAAGGATTAAAGTGAGAAAGGGTTCATAAAGAAGTTTCTGAGGCTGGAGTCATATTTCCAGTCTGGGAAGAGGAGATTAAGGTTATAAAATGGGACCAGGTGTAATCCTTTCCAGTTGCCCCAGTGCAGAAGCATTTAAGCAAGAAAAAACTTCTTATTCTGCAAGTTTCCCAGTTTGCAAACTAGAGGTCTCATTTCATATAAAGACTTCAGGAGGTCTGCAAAGCTGTGCTTCTATTTAACACAGAAATGTTGTAGTGCTGCAAGATATGTTGATTTCAGTGCAAATCAGTCCTCAGCTAAGATCTGCTGGCATCTTTGGAAAATCAGGAAAATTTCATATGATATCAGGAGAATCCATTTTTTATTTTATGAGATCTGATTTTTACTTTCTTCCTCTCCAGATATATTTACTGTATTCTGTTATCTCTAAACTCTTATTTATCCTGGAACATAACAATTTGTTAATTTTGCAGGGCTCGGCTGCACATACTTGAGCAGTCTTTGCTTTGGGAAAGAAAATGGCAGCAAAGCAGAACATTCACTCACCCTTTTTAGGGCTTCTCTCAGGAAAAGAGTGAAGTTAGAAGAACAAGTTTCATCTGGTTGTGAGGCAGGAAGAAGCGTTGGTTCCCAGGCAGGAACCCTAGCAAAAGACTTCTCCCCCATTAGGACAGAGGATATAAAACAGGAAGAGGATGAGAAGGTGGAGGTGAGAACATTTCAGTTTGAAAGCAAATCTTTTTCTAGTAAGTGATCTCCCCAACCCTCATCCACCTCAATGAGATGTTAGTACTACATGTGTGGAATGAACACTTCTTGGAGGAGCTACAGACACTTGGAAAGGGTTTTAAAAAGTTCTAAGGAGGGAGAGAGGCCTGCTTCAACCAGTAGCACTTGTGTAAGAGGCTTAGATCTAAAAGACTCCCTAATATGCCCATAATGGAAGCTGTAGGTGGGAACTTCTCCTTCTCCCTGGCAGACTTTAAGAGACAGTCTGAAATAAACTATGAACCCCAATCTATAAATTCTTATATTTCCACTATTAGCCAGTGTGATGGAGTTTTGGGGGCGTGGCTATCCTGAGTGCCAGAGCAGCCTAGCAACAGGTTGACAGGCAACCAGAATAGCTCTTCAGGAGAGAAACCTAGCCCTTTAGTGTGAGGGAGGGGCTGGTGGCTAAGAGAGAAAAAGATATAAGAAGGCAAGCACTGATTATCTTGGGCAGTCACTTCTCTCAATGTGAAAAGCAAAGATGCTTAATTGGAACATAATTAAGAAATGAGAAAGGTAAGAATTTCTTCCTATCTACTTTCTCCCACAATGTGCATAGTTATCTTGTGGCAATGAATTCCCAAGTTTAAATATGTTGTTCTATCAGTATTGAAATGCCCATTATTGGGCTTCAGTTGCAGTGACTCCAAATACTGGTAACTTATGCATGTAAAATGTTACACCCACAAGCTGTTTAGTTATATCTCCATCACTAGAAAAAGGAATTAATTATAAATAAGGTATTTATAACTGGTTAGTTCTAGAAACAGGTATCAGGAAGGCAGACTGGCTGGGCCTGCAGTGAGGTTTGTGTTTATGTACACGTGCCTTCAAGTTACCTTTCAACTTACGGTTATCAAATAAATTTCATAGGCTTTTCTTAGGCAAGGGGTTTTTGCCAATTCCCTTCTCTGGAATATAGCCATTAAGGTTATACCAGACTAAACGGGATAGTTTTTAACGCATGACACGTGACTCTGAAGTTCTTACATGACATGCAGAAATTCTGTTAATCCACGTTTCTCAATTTGAAGAAAAACTTCCAGTTTTAGAAAGTGAAGTGGAAGCTGTACTCGGAGAAATAAATCACCAGGAACAGATGGCATACAAATGGAGCTGCTTCAGGCTACAGAAACAGTATCTGCGCTAGTTCTAACTAAAATCTGTCAACAAATATGAAAAACAAGAGAATGGCCAAAGTTTAGAAATTCTCAGTATCCCCAAGAAAGTGGACACTGAGGATTGCAGTAATTACAGGACCATTGCATTAATCTCCATGTAAGCAAAGTGATGCTCAAAATCCTACAGTAATTATTTTACCGTACTTGGAGTGAGAAATGCCAGATGTCCAAAGCTGAGTTCAAGAAAGGAAGAGGCTTTAGGGATTATATTGCAAACATGTGTTGGGTAATGTAGTGCACTAAAGAATTTCAGAAGAAAATTAGGCTGTGCTTTATAGATAATAGCAAAGCCTCTGATTGTGTAGATCATAAAAAAACTATGGCTTGCTCTTAAAGAAGTTGGTGTGCCACAACATTTGATTTTCCTAATTTGAAACCTGTACTTAGGACAAGAGGCTACCATGAGGACAGAATATGGAAAAACTTATTCAGGCAAGGTTGTATTTTATCATTCTATCTATTTAACTTGTATGATGAACATATCATATATCAAGCAGGATTAGACTTAGAGGAAGGAGACATGAAAATTGGAAGAAGGAACATCAACAGTTTTAAGATTTGCAGATGATATCATACTACTAGCAGAAAATTGCAAAGACTTGGAACGATTACTGAAGGAAATCAAGACAGAAAGTGCTAAGGCAGGTTTACAGCTAAACATTAAGAAAACAAAAATAATGACCAGAGATGACTTAGATAACTTTAAAGTAGATGAGGAAGACATTGAAACAGTTAAAGATTTTCCATAGCTTGGTATAATCATTAATCAGAGTGGAGACCACAGTCAAAAAAACAGAAGACTAGGACTTGGAAGGGCAGCTGTGAAGGAACTAGACATGATTCTGAAGTGTCAAAATATATAATTAAATACTACATTTCAGATTGTCCATGCCATCCTATTTCTGATTTCTATGTATGGTTGTGAAAACTGGATAGGGAAGAAAGGAAGAAAACTGCTTTGAAACGTGGTGCTGGAAAAACGTTTTCTGCATGCCCTGGACTGCTAAAAAGACAAATGAATGGGTCCCAGTGCAAACCAAGCCTGAGCCTTCCTAGAATCCAAGATGACTAAGTAGAAAAGAGAAAAATGTTTGGTAAGGTAGAGGGCAATAGGAAAAGAGGAAGACCGCATCACAAATGGATGGACTCAGTCAAGGAAAGCACATCCCAGAATCTGCAAGCCCTGAGCAGGAATGTTGATGATAGGGTGATTTTGAGGTCTCTCATTTATAGGGTTGCCATAAGTTGAAGTTGACTTGATAGCAGTTAACAATAACCACAAAGTGGTCAAAGATGAGCATTGATTAAGCTGTTCCTTAAGCCAAGCCAAACAAGGTACTCCAAGGTTGTTGTGCACAGAAAGCATGATGTCAGAAAGAATGAAGAATAATAGTGTCTGGTAGTTATTTAGCATCATTGTACGTTGCAGTTGAGATGGGCTGGTTTCATTATTCTAAATTCTCTGTTCTGAATTCTGATTTTTCTTTTCTTTATCCAGCTCATAGATTAATGCCTTTTGTTCTTCTTTTCACATTTCAATAAGGCTCATCCTGAGCAGTTAAGAGCATGTCTAAGTGCAGTGAAGGCAAGGGGATCTGACCGTTCTGAAATGCTGCACAACCTGCCTCCTATCAAACTGCCAAAACAGCAGCAACCAAAGCAGAAAACCCTTGAGAGGTGGGGATTTGGCAAGGAGGCTGTCACCCAGAACATCCTTGACAGGAAAATCATGGATTTCATTGTTGGGGAGGTGCTGCCACTTCAGACTGTGGACAAACCATTATTTGTTCACCTGGTTCTTCTTGGTCTTCCAAAAGGCTTCACTGTCATGTCTGCCAAAACTCAGAGAGAATTGAGAAAAGAGCAGCTGACATGCAGGAAACTCTTACAAACCAGATGGGTGCTGTGGCCTATGTGGCAACAGTTGCAGATTGCTGGACAGATGGAAAGAAGAAGTTCTTGGGAGTAACAGCCTACTGGATCAGCCCAGTTACTCTGAAGCATGAATCTGGGGTCTTGGCTTGCAAGTGTCTGAAAGGGCACCTCACATACAGTGTTCTTGCAAAAGCATTGCATGAAGTGTATGTGCAGTATGGGATTCAGAATAAAACTGTATGCACTACCACAGATAACAGCTCCAACTTTGTGAAAGCATTCTGCCTTTTAAAGGCCAGGGAGCGAGTGGATGCTATTAATTCCACTCTGGATGAGGAGGAGGAGGAAGATGAGGATGATGTCCAAGAGAAGGCTGAAGTGGAGTTTTTATCTATTTCTGAGATCCTAGATGCAGTAAACAACGTAGAGAAAGAAGCAGCAAACTTAGAAGACTTTAGTTTGCCACCACACCACAGATGTGTCAGCCACACCCTCACCCTGGTGGCAACTCAAGACTTAGAAGCTATGATTTCAGACACCACTAAAAACAGTCCTCTTGATCCTTTCAGGAAACATTTTTCTTCCTTGATGGAAAAGTTCAGCAAACTGTGGTCCAAACAGAAGCAATCTACACAAATTGCAGAGTACATCCGTGAACAGTGCAGTGTGTATCTGAGAGTACCAAACAAGACCAGGTGGAACTCTACCTTTTATGCACTTAAGCAACTGAATGAACTCCTGTCTTCTATGCCATTAAGAGTGGATGCCATAATGAATCGGTGCTCCCTGGGGAGGATCACACCTGTTGAAAGTCAGATGTTGCAGGAGTACACAGATATTATGGAACCACTAGCCCAGTCCCTTGACATCCTGGAAGGGAAGAATGGCATGTTCATGGGATACCTGTTGCCAACTCTATCTAGCCTGGACCATGAACTAGAAAGGCTGGAAAACAAATATATCAAGTACATGTACTGTCTTCCACTGTTGAGGGGTGTACGCAAAGCCCTAAGGGAACGATTTGCACCTGTTTGGAAGGACAAAAAACTAATTCTAGCAGCCTGTTTGCATCCTTACTTCAAACTGGACTGGTTCAGATCAGCCCAGATAAACAGGTAAGAAAAGAAGAGGAGTTCAAGTGGATCAGACCAGGGTGGGTGTGGATGCAACCCATCATTCTTCTTTCCTACAATGGCCCATCCAAATGCCCTATTGACCCTCAGAGGGATTGATGAACTGGTCCACCAAGACACTCATCCGACCTTTTTCTGCAAATCGTGTAGTCCGTTGGCTGTTGCTAGAAGTCAGGTACAATACATTCCAGAAAGCAAGAACCTGGTGAAGTACTAACTTCAGTTTCCGAATGCATGTTCTCTCATTCTCTCTCACACAGGGATATGATGGAGTCCTTACTGAAGAGTGAGATACAGTATAGTGTTACTAAGGTGAACAGTGATGGGTTTTCAGAGAACAATCAGGTGTCAGAGAGTTTGGAAAATGGCTTCTTCAGCTTCAAGTCTGGAGATGGGAAGTCAGCAATGGAGACTGCTGTTGAAGAAGTGTTGAGGTACCTAAACTATCCCAGTAGGGAAGTGTTGTTGCTACATGCCTTTCCTTGTATTATGCAGAGTTTTCCATGGTACAACACAGGCATACCTTCCATTGTTGCAACAGAACACCTCTTTCACCAAGAACCTGATAAAGAGCTAACTTTTCAAATGGTGGAGGAGGAAACAGACTGTCATGGGTTACTGCTCATCTCTTTATTTGGCAGGAAGTAGATTTTGAGGGAGCAGCCAGCAGGGTGAAGAGACCTAGACCCCAAGCTTTCTAATGCCCTCTGCCACAACTCTGCAGTTCCCACTAATGGTGGAATTGATCCAATTGACTGGCTGACAGCTGCACAGTCATGCTAGCCACCTCCTTCACAGTTACTGCCTTCAACTATGTGCAAAAATCAGGATGCATCTCCTGACCAGTCAAAACAGGAGGGGAGTTAAATGTTTTCACTTATCCCCTGCACCAGAAAGTTGGTAACTGCTTCCCGAGACTCATCCGAGGTCTTGTGTTTGAGGCATTTAATTTTGCAGTCTTGAAGTGAAGGATCTCCCTCCTCTGGCTGAATTGCCTTTCTCTTGCCCTTTCTGTACTGTATCACTTGGGTCCTTGTATCCCCCAATTCAGTAGAAGGCGACAGAGACTTCCCCAGACATCCCAGAGCTATTTTCGCTGAACGTAGACTGCGCTATCTAAATCAGCTAAGCAGAAATACTAGAAAGAAATATAAGGAAATATGAGGAACAAAGAAATAGCTCAGAATTAACCTGCTGGGAGCAGATTGAGAGACAGTAGGGGTTGCCCACCTTTCTCGCTGCTCTATCAAAGTCTACTTCCTGCCTACTAGAGCAGTGAGGAGGAGCAATCCATTACAGGATGCTTCCACCTCCATCTTTCAAAAGAAACATCTCACAAGTCAGGCCAATTCTCATTTCACTTTCCTAATGTATGTTATCTCATTCTCTCTCTCAGGGACATGATGGAAGCCTTGTTGAAGAGTGAGATACAGAATACTGTTACTGAGGTGAACCGTGGTAGGCTTTCAGAAAATAACCAGGAAGGAGGTGGTTTGGAAAATGGTTTCTTCAGCTTCAGGTCCTGGGGCAAGAAGTCAGAAGTGGAGACTGCTGATGAGGAAGTCTTGAGGTACTTGAAGTGTCTCAGTAGAGACGTGTCCTCACTACATGCCTTTCCACGTATTATGCAGAGTTTTTTGCAGTACAACACAGGTCTACCTTCAAGTGCCGCAACAGACCATCTCTTCAGTATGGATGAAACAGATGTTTCTAAACAGATTCTAAACAGACGTTACTTTTCTGATTACCTCTTTGAGCAACTGGTCCTTCTTAGGCAGAATAAGGATGTATGTTAAAAGCAGCTTTCTAAGTATAATTCTTCAAGCATAAAATATTTCTGTTCATTCTTCTTGGCAACTTGTTAAGCAGTGAGGGGCTTGGTCTGGCTACACTGTAAATGCTATGAATAAATTATAAATTTATTCATCTTTCAACTTATTAACCTTTTCATTTATTCATTATTTGTTCATTATTCAACTTATTAATCCTATGAATAAATTCTGTTGTAAACTAAGTCCTCTATGTGTGTCTTTTTGTGTGTGCGTGTGTGTGTATTATTATTATTATTATTACTATTATTACACATTAAATTACAAAAAACAGATTAACATTCAAATCACAGACATTATTTTCCAAAACCATCTTTTTATACTCCTTCCAATCGCCGTCTAAAATCTTCCTTCCGTCTGGTTACCACCCATCACGCTCCTATCATCCACTTTCACATACTTCCTTCTTTTATTTTCACCCTTCTATTTCCTTCTCTGATCTTATTTACCATCTATCTTCATTAATGTCTGTCGTATTACCTATATCACAGTCTAATCCATACTTTCTTTCTCCCCCCTCCCCCCATGGCTTAGCAGAGGTTTAATTAATTATTTTCATATAGAAAAACATTCATTCAGAATGTGGGATATGGATTTGATTACATTATTGATTTCACCATACTCCATATCCTCTTTAAGTTTTATAAGCAATAATTCCCACCCTGATTTCTACCTCCATTCCTTCAGTATTCCCATAAACTTTAATCTTCTTTCCCTCAAAATATCGAACGATAAATTTTCAGTCAGGTATTTATCGACTTTGTTTACATTCCAAATTGTTTTATCTTTCCATCCTAATGCTAATACAGCCTGTGCTGCTTTTAATATATTTATAACCGCTTTTTCCTCATTATTTTTCAGCCCCTTATCTCTATATGTGTCTATATGTTTGTTTTTAATGTCTTCATTTGCTTAGGTGCATTTTATAGCATGTCAGTATCTTGTAGCCTGAGATTGTGTGAGTATTTTAAAGTAACTCTAATAGCTGTACTAGTGAAATTTGAGAAAAAGAAATGCAAGGAGTTACTTTTTTCTTTTCAGGGACCACAGAACAACAGCGGTAACTAACTCGTTTTTGAAAACAACTTTCAAAGCTCTGCTTTACATACACCTAAAGAATCTGTTTCCTGTATCTTGTGGCATCTGGGAGAAAGTACCAGGTTTAGTTATTATGAGGCTATCTGCAAAAAGTAACATGGGAAACACCGGACACAAGATTGTGTCCAGGGATGGAGCTGGGGATGCCGGGGAGAAGCCTGTACAAATTACTAAATCACATATGACCTTTTCTATCTTGGCAGTATCGTTATTTGATTATTAGTTTTGACATCTTTGTAAAAATTGTGAATTTCCAAGAAAATAATAAGGACACAAAAAATTATATCTTACAAAATACTAAAGATTTTTAGCCAGTCCACCCTTGCTAAAGAGAGGGCAAGACTGGGGCCCTAGTGAGAGGGAGGAAGCTGCAGGTGAATAAAGGGATGCAGTGATGCCAGTGAGGGGAGCTAGAGAACAAGAGCAGGTAGGCAGCGTTGGAAGAAATGACTGGTAAAACACAAGGCTGATGACAGTGGCAGTGGCTGGAAGCAGACCTAGAGGCAATCATCCCACACCCATGGTGACCTAAGCTGCCTGGAAGAGGAGGAGCCATGCTTCCAGCTCCATGACCCAAGCAAATAGCTTTCCAAATTCGTCACCCATTCTTCTCCCTCTGGTATGCCACGTGTTGCCATCTATATGCCCTCTTGGATCCCATGTCGTGAAAAAGGAAAGATACAAAATCAATCAATCAGTTTCTTTCTGGTGATTTCATTCTCCCAAGTACCTTGATAGCAGCTACCTCTTGTCAAAATGGTAGGTAATTCATTGAAAGTTTCTACTTCAAAGAAATCTCATCCTTTCATCTCTTTCATATAGTCCTGTGAAATGCTTCCATCTTTTTATTCTGACATGTTCCATGGTTAACTATTTAGCATCTTCACTCTTGGTTTCAGAATAGGAATGCTTTTTAACTGAATTGTTATTGCTGTTGTCTCCGAGAGATCCTCTGCCAGTGTCACACCCCCATACCGCTGCTGCCTCGTAGCTTTTCTTCTGGAATTTCTCCATTACACTTACCCTTGGAACTATCACTTCTTTTCAGTGGAATGCACTCATTACATGGTGTTTGGCTTATTAAATCTGGCTCTTCACCAAAAGACTGTCTGTTGGGAGATCCTACCTGTAGCAATGCTACGACGAGCATTATCTTCTTAACTTCTGCAACCATGCAGTCCCACCACCATAGAAATGTAGTGCCCTTTTGGGTTGCCATTTTGGGGGAACAGCTATTCCCTATGAAATCTGGTGTGGCTCAGAAATACTTCTGCAGCAGTGCTGACTCCAGATTTGAGGAAGCCCTTGGCAAAGTGCCTTCTGACAAGTCTCATCATAAAGCAGTGTTGAACTATCTGTCCTCTTTGCCCAAATTATTACTATCACAAGCCTCAAAGGGTACAGTTGAACTCAATGGCTAATTCCGTCTTTGAAACTACAGTGGGCCCTCCACTTTGTGAGTTCAGTATTCATAAGAGTTGATTATTCATGGGTTATTTTTTATTCATTTTATTTATTTTTAAAAAATCTTACTCTATTTGTTCCTGCCAGGGAAAAAAATATGTTCTCTTTAGAAATATCTCGGTCCACTTCTGCTGGAAGTGGACCATAGAGTCTTGCTGGTGGATCCAATGGCATAGGGAAGGTGGGGTGAGGGAGCGAGAGGGGAGACGTGCCCTGGGCAGCACTTTTTAGGGGACACTGCTGCTCCTTGCTTGCCCTGCAAAAAGTACCCCGGCCCTCTGCCATCCCCCCGCCACTACCCCACTCGCACCAAGCTACACCACTGAGGGGACCTAGAGATGCCTAGAGAAGTGTTCTCAAGTTAAAAAAATTAGTGTTTGCAATCTCTATTTTTAATTGCATTCTTTCCACTTTCGCAGGAGTCTTGCAGCCCTAACCTCTGTGAAAGTGGAGAGCTCAATGTAATGCTTGCAGGCCAATTTCAAGTACAGGTGTACCTCAGCAGAGTACCTGTGTTCCTGTGCATTATTTCTTTAGAAAATTTGGTACCATAGGCAGAAATAACATGGAAAGAATAGGGATAGGTTCCTGCATCACACACACTCAAACGCTTTCTGTAAACTTTTTTATTCAAGACTAACAATGTGTAAAATGAAACAACCAGGCCAGGTAAGCCTTCCATAAGGAAACATGAGCATGTTGAATGTTCTGGAGACCACTTGAAGTCTTCTTCCAAAATTGCACCCAGGGATGATTTTTACTGACATTAGCCTCCAATTTTGTGATGATTTCCATTTTTGGTGGCCTACAGCTATGCTTTTTTTTTTTTTTTTTTAACATGCTGGCAGGGAATTGTGAGGACAAGTCTCTATTTTCCCATTTTCTCTCTGTTTTCCTATTTGCACGTGCTCAGTGAGGGATTCTACAGACAGCTGCTGTTTACTTTGCCTGTTGTAGGTAGGCACACACAGCTACAGCAGAACGAGCTAGGGTAGAATCCTGATGTTTCTCAGGTTTTGTTTATTAGATTGTTTACTGCAGACATTGTCCTGTAGCCTGCTGCTGAAAATCACTCTCTAGACCTTCTTCACCATCCTCCCAGGGCTGCTGCTGATTTTTTTAAAAAGTCCAGCTAGACAGAGCATGAACGGGGGGTGGCTAGGCAAACATAACCAGACATTGTAAAAAGGAGCTTTGTTAACTGGGGTATGCCTATAGCTTGCTGGATGCATTTTCATTGCTGCACTTCTTGTCAGAAAGCCAATAAAAAGAAATCTGCTTCCTTCCTTGAGATTATCGGAAGTCCTAACGTACTCCGTTGCTAACCTCAATTGTTACTAATCCCTTATTGAATCTGAATATGTTAAATTTATGATGAGCAGAATGTGCTAGCCTTTCTCCACTATACAAATATTTCAGTTGCCAGTGGATGGTCTGGAGGACAACAGTCTGAAAAGGAGAGCCTTCTCTATCCAGAAGCATTCTCCAGTGGGTCCGGAAGGTTGCTCTTAGTAGAAGGAAATTTGGCCTCTGCAGCCAAAACAGTTCCTCACCCCTGGCAAAAAGGTAAGCCCCAAAAACTTGAGTTGAGCCAAGTACAGGAATAATCACTGATATGGTATCACCCTCTGGTTAACATCCAACACTACTATTCTTGAAAAGTTAAAAGTTTTGATTAGAGTATCAATAAAATTAAAGCAAGTCAAACACATAGGCCAGCATTCTTTATTAAGGTGACAGATTTGTAGCCTAAAGTTATGTATCCATAACTGCTCCATATTGACTGACACTATCTAGTCACAATCACGGCACTATTGCCACAAGAGTGGTGGATGAACTTAAATGAATAAGGGAGAAGATAGTCAAATAAGTTTGGAATTGACAAGCAAATTTAGGAAAGAGATTAAGGATCTGAAAGGTGCTTTATCTCAAGTAAATATTGAGATGAAGCAAGTTAATGAGGAAGTCCAGGTTTTGGTGCCAAACACTGAACTTAAGAACTTTGAGATGCAGCAAGACCAGAAAATGAGAAAGCAAAGGTCTTGATTTCTTGAGGGATTGTTGGCATCGCTATATCTCAACCAATCCCTGATGCTCCTTCTCCCTTGGTAACTCAGGTGCCTGGGTCTTCACAGAGCAACCTCAGCCAATGGCTAAAGAGAGATTGAGCATTCAGAAAACTCAAAATGTCAGAGGAAGGACCATAGCAACAGCAAGAAGGCAACTGATGGTGGTGTGAAGCTCTCTGCACGAAAAAGACAGTTGAAAGAGTAGGGATGAGTGACGAGATAACTCTGAGGTTGGTGCGCCTGGAAGGGGAGCTGTGAGGGTTCAAAGGTTGTCCTTGTCCTGTGCCCGTCATCCAGCCAAGGTTCACAGCTCTCCAAAAGAGTCTTTAGCAGCAGCCACAGACAAAGTTTACAACAGTTTGTCAGCCAGTTACCATTTGTGGTTTCAGCAGACAAAGTCAGTAATAAATTCCAAGTGACAGTCCAAAGGAGTATCCAGCAGCGAAGTCAGCACACAAGGGGAGGGTCAAGGTTTCCAGGAACACCACGAGTCAGGGATCCAAACGCAGGACACACTGCTTCCACCAGTGACACCAGTTGTCTGCAACAGATTTTGCCCCGTCCCCTCCCTTGTATTTATGGGCCAGCAGCCTCTTCCACCTGTTTGCCTAATTAATTTGTCTTCTCTATATAAATGCTCTGAATCTCATGGGCTCTCCCTTTTTTATCTATTCTGGCTGCAGTAAGTCTTGTTCTGTTCATGTCTCTGTGTTGCCGTTGTTGGGAAGGACCCTGTTTGTGTTTGCGCTTAAGTTCTGGGACTGGGGCATGACAGTTCTAGGAAAATAGGTCCAAGTGGTAGCACAGAAAGTTGTGAGACTCAAGAAACAATGAGCGCCATAGCAGAAAGAGATTGAGAGCATTAAGGGGGTTAAGCAAAGACCAAATAAAGACAAGAAAGAGGAGGGATCTCCCCCCACAACAGAACAGAGCTCAGAACAGTTATGACATTCAGCATTACTCTTTATATTCTACCAAATCATGCATTTTTAAGAATGTGTCTTTCAACAAGAACAACAAGAGCCTGTTTGTTGTATAATCACTAACCCACCAGACAGAGATCATGGATAGCAGGCAGAGAAAAGTGAACTGGCAGAGAGAAAGACACGATCTAAAATGACAGTGTGAGAACACAAGTACACTAACAAAAGCAAGCAAACCTGCTAAGTGGGAGGTGAGTTTGCAGCCAGAGGCCAGTGAATTTCTATGATTGGAAGCTCGCTGATGTTGGCTGATGGACCCAGAAGCCAGTGGCCAGAAGCTGGCTGAATTTGCCTCCGGAACAATACTGATGGAATGAATTTGCATTCAGAAACTGATGGCTGCTCAAAGCGGAAGCTGATGGATGTTTGCAGACACAAACTGGTGGAAGTTTTTCTTCCAAAGCCACCTGACCAAAGCTTGATGTATATTTGTGGATTAAAACCAGGATGTGACTAAGAATGGAAGGAGAGGGGCCAGTAGATGGTGGCCAGCACAGGTGTTCCTTCGCAGATGCCATCTGGATGTTTTTGGGTATGGTATAAGCATAGGCCTAGATGTTGGTGAAGGTCAGCTTCCAGACATGGATGAATGTTTTAAGCATTTAGAAGCTGAAGGAGGTTCCCTTCCAGCTGTGGAGTGAATGTGACACACGAGTGGATATTCATGAGTGGAAGACAGTGGATGTTGACAAGCAGAATTCCTTTATGTCCTTTTAATGCTCAAATGGACTGATACAGTTATCTCTTTGAATGCTCCAACAGAGAGTAAGCAAGGGGAGTCAAGATCAGAAGGATTAATCATGTAGAAAAGCAACAGAGCTCAGGATGCATGTCTTCAGCTCAAATAGCCTCCTGTTACTAATTTTGGATCAATTTACTGATCCACCATGGCACTGTTAAAGCCAGACTTCTGCCAATTAATGCTCTCCAGATGTATTAAACTACACCTCCAATCATTTTCGGACAGCATGATCACTGGCCAACCTACAAAAGTAATACAGTCTTATTATCCCTTTTTGGAAATTGAGTGACAGGTTGACAAGGAGGGACAGGTTTGCCTACGTGAGATCTGAACTGAGGACTTACTGATTCATAATCCTCTCTTATGTGTGAAGCTGCTTGATAAAGAGCTACCTGTTTACAAGTTTCTACATGTTTCTTGCTGTCAAATGGAAACCTGTTCTAAATAGAGACTCAGTTAACCACCTGCAAAATAGAAATAAACACAATTTATATTGTCACTGGATTAAAGAAGGAAGTTGTCAGCACAATGCAGGTCTGGCTATGGAACAGAGGGACTGTTTTTAGCATGGTGCCCCACAGGCTATTGAACCTGTTTTAAATAGCTATTTTTATATCTTGCTGTACAACTGGACTGTCAAATCAGTTTATTTATCAATAATTGAAAAAGACATAGCATCCTTGTACTCATGTTTATAATCCAGAAATGCATGCCACAAAAGGGTCAAGGAAGGGAGAGGGAAAGTCAGGGACAAGATTTTTATTTAATGTTATGAAACTGTTAGACATTTTAACACAGGCTTACAGGGTCAACTGAAGATAGAGTTACAGAAGAATGGGCTCTCTTGGATACTTTTTTGATTAAATGTTGGAAAACATAGTTGCTCAAATGTAAAAAAAAAAGGGCTAGTCAATGAAAAAGTTAGCAGATACACTGGTGAAACTTTTTTGTAAATCTTTAATCATGAATGTAACAAGATGAGTAATTGAAGACGAACTGAAGTAATTGAAGACAAATTGAAGATTTTTTGGGGTATACAGCAGGAAAGGTCTGGATGTAAAAAATCATAGAAGGTATAGGAGTACGACATTAAATACACTTGTTATATTCAACAAAAGGAAGGCAGGAAGTGAAACAGATATTACACCATTTGAAAATGCATTATTTCATTACAGGTTTCTACTATATTTGCAATGAATATAAACATACATATATGACAATTTGTATATTTATAGATATGAATTACCTTATGTTATATTATCTTGTTATTGCTTTCAATGTATTATAAAAATTGTTTAAAAAAAAGAAGAAGATGGAATCATAGAATCATAGAAATGTAGAGTTGGAAGAGACCACAAGGGCCATCCAGTCCAACCCCCTGCCATGCAGGAAAACCCTCAAAGCACTCCCGACAAGTGGCCATCCAGCCTCCGCTTAAAAACCTCCAACGAAGGAGACTCCACCACACTCCGTGGCAGCACATTCCACTGCCAGACATCCCTGACCATCAGGAAATTCTTCCTGAGGTTCAGGCGGAATCTCCCCTCCTGCAGCTTGCATCCATTGCTCCTTGTCCTGGTCTCAAGAGCAGGAGAAAACAAGCCCACTCCTTCCTCGACATGACATCCCTTCAAATATTTAAACATGGCTATCATGTCCCCTCTCAACCTTCTCTTCTGCAGACTAAACATACCCAGCTCTCTAAGTCTGTCCTCATAGGGCATGGCTTCCAGGCCCCTCACCATTTTGGTTGCCCTCCTCTGGACCTGCTCCAGCTTATCCATATCCTTCTTGAGTTGGGGTGCCCAGAATTGGACGCAGGATCTTGTTTTCTGCTGCTCCAGGGGATCGTACCTGAACTGATGGATTTAGATGACAAGAACTGAGATTCTGACTAAACATTAGAAAAAAGCTCCCTGCGGTTTCTGGTGGCAAGGGCTGTTTAACCATGGAACAGACTCTCAGAAAGTGATGATCTAGACTCTCCTTCTCTGGGAGCATTTAAACGGAAGCTGGATGGCCATGGAGCAGCTGGCAGTAATGATGCCGGCTTGGTCCATAACTGCTTGATGAGGTCATAAAGAGCAGACAGAAGTGGAATTGTGGCGGGTGGGGAGGCCAGTGAGTCAACCATCTGAAAACCCTGATCCGTGTGCAGCACAATATCAGTAAATAGCTTAATATCCCCTGGAAGCAAAGGTGGAGCAGCTTGAGGATTGCAAATTTAGGCTTGAGGATTGCAAATTTACCCCTATCTGGATGACTGGCTATCAGTGGTGCCCTGCAAAACAAATTTTTGGGGGACATTTATCTACCTCTATCACTTCTTCAAGACTTGGGCCTCAATGTCAACCCCAAGAAGTCCATCTTGGAAACAACAAGGGTGATAGATTTCGATGGAGCAATATTGGACTTGCACAAGGGGAGAGCTTGTCTTCCCCTCAACAGAGCAGACACTCTGATAAGCAGAGCAACAGTGAGCATTGCCTGTAGGTTTCCTACATGGGAATGGGGTTGGACCAGATAGGACAATGAAACGAAAGGAACATAGGACCTAAGTCACAAAATTAGAAAACAGCAAATGCATAGTGTCAGGGGGAAAAAAAAGAAATAGAATGTATATTAAAGAAATAGAAGTTTACAGTAGAGCTGCAAGTTTACAGTAGAACAATCAATAGTTCATTTATAGTAAATAATAGTCCTTACAGTTTTGTAAGAGCCAGCATGGTATAGTGATCAGTGGACTATGACCTCAGAGACCTGGTTTGATTCCCCGCTCAGCCTTGCAAACCCACTGCGTGACCTTGCGTTCATCACACTCTCAGTCCCAGAAAACCCAAGATAAGTTTGCCTTAGGGTCACCATAAGTGGGAAATGACTTGGAGGCACACAAAAACATGATGCAAACAGTGGGGAAGCACAGGGTGGAATAGCAACCCCTCTCTGTTACCAGCTTACATATGGCGACCCTTTCATTAACCTGTCTCTTATTAACCACCCTGCTCAGATCTTGCAGATTCAGGAATGTGTCTTCCTTGATTAAGTCTATCCATCTGCAATGTGGTCTTCCTCTTTTCCTACTGCCTTCTAGCTTTTTTAAAAAAATATTGTTGAAAGGCACTTGGAATTTTTTTGGCAAGGCTGGGGAAGGATTGTTTAGATCAGTGGTCATCAATCTTCCTCCAGTCACCGATTCAACCTCTGCGGACTTTCACACTTACTGCTCTAAAGCTGTTGTTGTTGTCATTGAATACTCTTTTTTTGTACTTTATGTTAATAAAATGTTATAGCTTATTTTTATAAATCCTGATTTGGCTGAGTGGTATACAGTATTCAAAGTAACACAGAAAACACACTATCATAGAACCATTAAGGGGTTCTAACTAAGGCCATTTCTGCAATACACTGTTAGAGTGCTATAATAGCACTCACTATGCTTTCAATATTCTGTGGAATTCTGGGATTTGTAGTTTACTGAGGCCAAAGAGCTCTCCAGCTGAGAATTCTAAATGCTCATTCCTAAACTGCAAACACCAGGATTCCATAGGATGTTGAAAGTGGAATAATAGCACTATAACAGTGTAGTGGGGAAATGGCCTTACAGTGTGCCTTATCAGATTGGGAACTGCCACATCAGCCTTACAAGGACTGACAGAATGAATAAATCTTTCCAAGAAAATCCAATGACAGGTTCACTTTTGGGTCTCCATAACTCGAAGGCACACAACAGCAACAAAGCATGTCAGGAGGAATAGAGGGCATGTAGATCAAATTTGCAAATGACACCAAATTGGGAAGGGTTGCTAATACCCCAGAGGACTGGATCAAAATTCAAAATGACCTTAACAGATTGCAGAGCTGGGCCAAAGCCAAAAAAAATGAATTTCAACAGACAGAAATGTAAGGTCCTACACTTAGGCAGAGAAAATGGAATGCACAAATATAGGATGGGGGACATGTGGCTGGATAACGGTACACGTGAAAGAGATCTAGGAGTCTTGGTAAATCACAAGCTGAACATGAGTGAGCAATGTGATGCGGCAGCCAAGAAAGCCAACGCGATTCTTGGTTGCGTCAATAGGAGAATGGTGTCTAGATCAAGGGAGGTAATGGTACCACTCTATTCTGCTTTGGTTAGACCTCATCTGAAATACTGTGTCCAGTTCTGGGCTCCTCATCTCAGGAAGGATATTGACAAGTTGAAACATGTTCAGAGGAGGGTGAACAAAATGGCGAAAGGTCTGGAAGCCATGCCCTGTAAGGAGCAGCTTAGGGATCTGGGTATGTTTAGTCTGCAGAAGAGAAGGTTAAGAGGGGCCATGATAGCCATGTTCAAATATTTGAAGGGATGTCATGCTGAGGAGGGAGCGGGCTTGTTCTCTTCCACTCCAGAGACCAGGGCAAGGAGCAACGGATTCAAGCTGCAGGAAAGGAGATTCCCCTGAACCTCAGGAAGAACTACCTGGTGGTCAGAGCTGTTTGGCAGTGGAACAGGCTGCCTGGGAGTGTGGTGGAGTCTCCTTCTTTGGAGGTTTTTAAGCAGAGGCTGGATGGCCATTTGCTGGGAGTGCTTTAATGTGGGTTCCTGCATGGCGGGGCTGGAATGGATGGCCCCTGGGGTCTCTTCCAACTTCACAATTCTATGACCTGTGTAAATCGTCGATCTTCCTCCTTCCACCAGTTTTCACGCGGGATCCAAGGAGGTGGAGGTGCACGTAGGCTGGTGGGAACCAAGAGCGGTGGCTACTCCACCCCGGGCTTACCCCACTGCTTGCCTCAGGGGCAGCTGCCCTGCCAAACCCAAGGCCGCCGGGAGAGCAACGCGCCCGGCTCCCGCCTAGCCCGCCGGGGGCTTGGCCCTCGAATGGTTAATCCACAGAGCTCCGAGTCTCAGAGAGGCAGGAAATGCGAACAATGGAAGCGGGGCGGGGGGAGCGGATCGCGGCTGCACTTTCCTGTCCCGCCGAGCCTGGGCAAGGGGGAACCTTGGCCTGCCTCTGTGAGTTTTGCCTCTGGCGTGGGAACGAGAGTCGCGGGTGAAAAGGGGGCGAAAGGTGGGCGCGCGTGGGAAGAGGCGCCGGGGCGCCGCAGGGAGCTGGGCGCGGGGTGGAGGCGCGCGTTGCAATCCAAGATCCTATGCCGCCGTGCGCCTTTAGCCGTGGCTGGAGACTAGCAGTGACCCTGGGCGACCCCCGAGGAAGGCGTGGTGGCAGAGACCCTCTTCTAATACCAGTTGAAAGTTGGGGATACATTGCCCTTGGACATGGAGGCTCTAAATCCTTTGATTCCAGTAGCAAAAATACCCTCCTGTTCGAAAGCGCCAGGACCGCTAGCGCCTGTTCCTAATTTGTTGGTTACATTTTTAGCCTGGTTTTCCTCCAGGGAATTCAAGGTGGGGGACCAGCAAGCCCCTCTCCCATTTTGCCAGAGGCAATCACTAAAGTTGTGCTCATAATGCACAATGGTTCCCTTCTTTCCTGGAAACTTGTCAGGGACCACCAACATCCAGGGACCACCACCACGTAGGGTGGCACAGATATAAATGGCCTTCTTTGTCTTTCTCCCCCTTGTATTCTTGCAACAACAAACCTGTGAGGTGGGTCAGGCAGACGAAAACTGAGGCCATTTCCGGACTACCTGTTATAGGGCTGTTATTCCACTTTCAACCTCCTATGGAATCCTGGGGTTTGCAGTTTAGGGAGGGACCTTTAGAATTCTCAGCCAGAGAGCTCTTGGGCCTCAGTGAACTACAAATCCCAGAATTTCACAGGATGTTGAAAGCGGATTAATAGCACTATAACAGTGTAGTGTGGAAATGGCCTGAGTGACTCAAGACGGCTCAGTGAGATTTATGTTTAAAATCCATCCACTCTGTTAACAGTAGCTACTGCTTGAGGCAGTGGATTTCATTAATTAGTGGTGCCTTGTGTGAAGATACTGATTTTTTAGTCCATCCTAATTGACCTGCTGGTCATGATAAACTGTGTGTACAACTAAAGGCTTTGTATGATTTTTGTGGCCAATATCAACTACCAGAGCTGCCCTCCAAGAATGCATAGAATCATAAAACTGGAAGGGGCCTTATGGGAGCCCAACACCCTGTACAGTGCATGATCTCCAACTAAAGCATCCACAGCAGGTAGAAGGAGCCAACGAGGTATAGTGGTTTGATGGATTACAACCCCGGAGACTAGATTCTGACTCCCTGCTCAGCCATGGAAACCCATTGGGCATGTCGCATACTCTCAGCCCAGAAAACCGTGTGATAGGTTTGCCTTAGGGTCACCACAAGTCAGAAATGACTTAAAGACACACAGCAACAACAAGGAGAGACCCCACCACCTCTCTAGGCACCTGGTTCTGTGGCTGAACCACTCTGTCTAGAGTTCCTTTTAATGTTAATTCAAAATTTACTCTCCTGTAACTTAAAACCGTTAGACTTGGTCCTACCTTCTGGGGCAGCAGAAAACAGGCCTACCCCCTCCTGTCTGTGACAGCCCATGAGGTATTTAAAGAGTGCAAGCATGTTGCCACCCTCAGTTTTCTCTTCATAGAATCACAGAATCATAGAAATGTAGAGTTGGAAGAGACCCCAGGGGCCATCCAGTCCAACCCCCTGCCATGCAGGAACACCCTCAAAGCACTCCCAACAGATGGCCATCCAGCCTCTGCTTGAAAACCTCCAAAGAAGGAGACTCCACTACACTCCGAGGCAGCAGTCTATTCCACTACCGGACAGCTCTGACCGTCAGGAAGTTCTTCCTGAGGTTCAGGTGGAATCTCCTTTCCTGCAGCTTGAATCCATTGCTCCTTGTCCTGGTCTCTGGAGCAGCAGAAAACAAGCCCACTCCCTCTTCTACATGGCATCCCTTGAAATATTTAAACATGGCTATCATGTCTCCTCTTAACCCTCTAGGGGACAGGCTGAACATGACCAACTCCTCCAACCTTTCCTCGTGTGTTTTGATCTCCTTCCCTACTTCTGTTCATCCTTGTCACCTTTTCCAAAGCAATCTATTCTGGGAGCCATCACCATCATTTGTGGTAATATGGTTATATACAGAACTTGGGAAGGTATAACTCCAAGAATGGCCTAGCCAGCATGGTGAATGACCATGCTGGATATGAGATTCAGGGAGTTGTAAATCCCTCAACATACCTATAAGAACTGTTTCAAGTTCTCCTTATATGTATGTATTAACGAAGTGGGCTATAGTCCATCAAAAGTTATGAAATAAATCAGACACTCACAAGGTTTGTTGCTGTCTGTGTGTAACCGAGTAAGTGGTTGTATAGAGAGGCAAGGTCTGTTTATGTTTTGGTTTTCAAGTTCATTAGCAACACAGAAAAAATTCAAGTAAATGCTAAGAGCCAAGTTAGAAGTTTAAGAATGCTGATGATGGAAGAATACTTAAATTTTCTAAAACCAGGAATTGTTATTATGTGCCTTCAAGTTGTTTCTGACTAATGGTGACAGTAAGGTGACCCTATCACTGAGTTTTCTGGGATTGAGAGTGTGTGATGAACCCAAGCTCACCCAGTGGGTTTCCATAGCCAAGTAGGCAATCAAACCCTGTGCTTTTTTCACACGGCATTTGCCATGCGAAAGGGCCCCTGGAGCGTCGCACGACTGCAAGGAGCGGTCCACGTGACACACTCGCAATTGCGCGACGCTGCAGGGCTGGCAGGCGCTGATTGTGCACTATTTCATTTTCAGCTTTGAGCTGAAAATGGTGCTCGATTGCGCATCGCTCCGGGGCCCTGCATGCACTTGCTGTGTGTGTGGAGCTCTGGAGCCGCAGTGCTCATGCTTCCTGCCCCAGCGCAGCCTGGGAAAATCCCAGGCTGCACTGCAGAAGGAAGAGGAGGGGCTCTCGCGCTAGCTGCTTGTGAGCAGGCAGCAGCTGTGGAGCTGAAGCAACAGGGATACGAGAGCCTCTTGCAAGAGGCTGCTTGTGTGATCCCCACACCCCAGCTCCGCAAAAATGTGAGTTGCGGAAAGGGCCCTGGTCTCCAGGGTTGTAATCCAGTGCTCAGACCACTACATCATACTGACTCTCGAAACAGGAATATGCAGAGGCAAAATAGATATGTAGTTTACAATATCTAGTTCACAATATGTCAGTGGCTTCATTAAAGTTTCCGATCTGTAGTTCACAATATGCCCGTGACCTGTTTAGAGTTTTAGATCTGTAGACTCAGAAATGCAATCACTTACTTCATACATACCTGAATTCTTTGCTATTCTATGGATAATATTCTGTCTTTCTGGGAGAGCTGGCATCTTCTCCACATCTGTTTAAGTGTATTTCAAAATGTTTTTATTTAGGGTTTGTTTGAATTTGGATAATGTGGAATGAATTTTTACAAAATGATTCTAGCTGTGATGCTTTACAGCAGTTTGTCCTGCTGAAGTTCATTTTTTAAAAAAGATTGAAATAAGAAAAGAATTATGCAGTGTGTATGTTTGAATACCACAACAGTGTTCTACTTTCTGATTATGAATCTCCACCATTCTTCCAGCAGACAGGAAGAGAAATAGAGAAGCAGGGAGAAACCCAGCCTGCTGAGATGGAGAGATTGGTGCCAGGTGGAAAAAATTCCAGTGCAGTCCAAGCTACGGCCATCCAAGAGTTTCTGACAGGGTCAGACTCTCGTCAAATTAAGCAGGAGACAGAGGAGGGCCTGTCACAGGGCTGGGATGCCCAGTGGCAGGACTTCCTAAAGACCATGCAGCCCCCTTGTTCAGGGTGGAGAAGCCCACCTTTACCCAGTCCTCCTCAGTCAGGGGATGGAGCCAAAGAGCCTCAGATCTCTTCCAGGATAGCTGCTGATGCCAACCAGTGGCCTAGAAGAGAGCGGGTAGACCAGACCCCTCCACCAGAGCTTGGTGAAGGCTGTGAAGACCCCATTTCCTCAGTAAAAGTGAAAGAGGAGATTCTAGATGAGGAAGATGCAGCCAGTGTGGAAATGGACCGGCAGCGTTTCAGACAGTTCTGCTACCAGGAGGCTGAAGGCCCCCAAGAAGTCCTCCTCCAGCTTCAAGGCCTTTGCCATCGGTGGCTAAACCCGGAGAAGCGCTCTAAGGCAGAGATCTTGGACCTGGTGATCCTGGAACAGTTCCTGATTATCCTGCCGGAGGAAATGCAGAGCTGGGTTAAGGACTGCGGGCCGGAGACCTGTGCCCAGGCAGTGGCCCTGGCAGAGGATTTCTTGCTGCGCCTGCAGGAGGCTGAGGGGTTGCAAGGAAAGGTAAAGCATGATTGATTATCATGTATAGGATAACTCCAGTCCTAAAACATAGGCTTAGAAGTTTGCAAATCTTCTAAGAAACAGTAGAGTAACAGTTGCACATTATGGCTATTGCCAGGACTAAAAGCCCTATTGGAATTGTAGGTGCTTTCTGCAACTCACATTTTTGCGGAGCTGGGGTGCGGGGATCGCGCAAGCAGCCTCTTGTGAGAGGCTCTCGCATACCCATTGCTTCAACTCTGCAGCTGCTGCCTGCTCGTGAACAGGTAGCGTGAGAGCCCCTCCTCTTCCTTCTGCAGTGCAGCCTGGGATTTTCCCAGGCTGCGCTGGGGCAGGAAGCACGAGTGCCGCGGCTCCGGACCTCCTCACATACGGAAAGTGCACACGGGGCCCTGGAGCGATGCACAATCACACACCATTTTCAGCTCAAAGCCGAAAATGAAATAGCTATTGGCACCTGCCAGCCCCTGGAGCATTGTGTGATTGCGAGTGTGTCGTGTGGACTGCTCCTCACAGTTGCGTGACGCTCCAGGGGCCCTTTCTCATGGCAAAGGGCCTTAGTGTCTTATAAACAGTAACATTACAAATTTGCATGTGCAAGACCCGTATTTGCCACCTAATTAAAGGAACTTCCTTTACCAGGCTGGCTTTCAATCTGGCGATGTCTTGACCTTGTGTTGCCTTTGTTCTCTTCCTTATCAATGTTCATAACATCAATGTACCCCTCATTCCCAAAATGCTGTTTCCTTTTCTCATTTCTCATGCAGTTTCCATCATTCCCTCCAGCCTCTTTTGCATGGCACAGCACAAAATGTATTACCTAGAATCAAACAGCAAAACAGTACAAGCATTTCCTGGCAGCAAACAGGAAAACACCTGGTTTGATAGTATATGGTGAAGTACAGGGTGTTATATGAAAGTAAGCATCAAAACATACATGTCATTTAAGAAGGCATTAGGATATCATGGCAGGGAAAGCAAAGCGACCTGACGTGGATTCTTGTTTTCTGAAAGGGAGGCAGGGAAAGAAATGGAGCAGCATCACTGGGTGGAAGAGCAGAGTCTGAAGAGGTCCACTGGCACTGTGTATTGGCAAAAATGGCGGGAATTGTGCAGCCTGTGGATTCCATGTGGCCTTTGAGGCATCCAGGGCCAGACCGCCAAGCACCCCTGTCTTTACCAAAAATATTTTTCCCCCAAACTCTTAACTCCATTGAAGTCTGCTAATGGGATGAATTTTGGAGTCATGGCCAAATATTGAGATCTGTCGAGTGGGCCCTTCCTTAAACTGCAAACCCCAGGATTCATCGGATATTGAAAGTGGAATAATAGCACTATAACAGCGTAGTGTGGAAATGGCCTCCGTTTGTAGATATTCAATGATGTTATTCAGCTACATGCATTGTGGGTGGGGATTTGCTGTTATGTGCCTACAGGTTGACTCTAATTTATGATGACCCCATCCTGGGGTGTTCTTGGCAAGATTTAGGCCCTTTCCGCTCCTTACGTTCTTCTGGCACTGGGGTGTGGGGATCGCACGAGCAGCCTCCGGTGAGAGGCTCTCGCGTCCAGGGTCCTTTGGCTCCGCACGAGCTGCCTGCTCATGTGAGAGCCCCACCTCTTCCCAGCACCATTCCCAGCACCTGGCACCATTGGAGTTTGTACCGGTTTGCAGTCAGACATTTGACACAATTTTAACAATTTTACAATCTTTTGTTTCTGACATAGCAGAATACCATTTTCAGTTCTCTGTACTTCAATTCCAAGAAAGTTCTGTACTACACAGCCCCTCAGCTTGCAAATACTTTTCCATGCGAGCTGACCATGCCAAGTAATTAGTTGCATTTAGCTTAACGAGAGGCAGGCCCCCAGGCACCACATGAGCCATTGTAAAAACACCTCAAAAAACACCTCTCGAAACCATCCTCTGCGACCATGTTGAAAAACCCGCCAGAGGCATTACCATCAATAGGAAAAACATCACAGCCAACACGAGGCAGCAGGCTAACAGTCTTTATTGCGGGCATTAGATCAAGTAGCAGACTATTAAGTTACAGCGCAGCGAGCCATCTCCTCGCCCAGAGCAGAAAGGGACAGGAAACAAGAAAAAGGCACAGCCTGTTCAAAAGCCGTGTTTTTAAGTATACATATTCAATAACAAGGCGTTCCCTTAACCATAACAATGTTGCGGCTGCAGGCAGCAGAAGACCTTGAATACGTTTAGGTTTCACACGGGAAGCGTTCACAGAAAGCTAGACTAAACAACTACAAGCAGCTTTGCATTCTCACCCTCTAGTGGTGGGAAAATATGAAGCCAGGAGTAACAACAGGTCCCATCATGCTACTCAACCTGTGACAAAAATAAACATAACAAAAGATAAAACAAAACTGTATAAAAACTAACAGTACATGTAATCTACACAAATTTAAAATACAAATTAAACATAAATTAAAGCACAAACTAACAATACTACCAATGCCATCCCATATTTTTTTTTAAATAAGGGACTTTTCATCTTTAACATCTGTAAAATGTTGGTAGTTGATGTGTGCCTTCAAATCAATGACTTACAGAGACCTTAAGGTGGGATTTTTTTGGTGGCTGAGAGTGTGTGACATTCCAAAGGTTACCCAGTGGGTTTCCATGGCCGAGCGGGGAATTGAACCCTTGGTCTCCAGGATCCAACACTCAAACTGCTGTGCCAGAAAGTGGGTCTCAGACACAAATGCATCTTACCATGATGGGAATAACTCTTCCTGTTGTATCTGGCTGATCCAAATGAAGAAGAATTTCATATCAGTTTGCAGTTGGCTGTGTGTTTCTATGTGAAGAATTTACCTAAATTCTCAGATTCCTTCATCCAAATACTAGAGAATCCCGAGTCTGACCAATTTTTCTTGTTGCTAATAGGATCACAGCCACAAGCACTCTGTGGCAGGCATCCTGTTAGTGACCTATTTACACCTTACACCTGGTTATTTCTTTTTCTAATTGTTGTAGAAGTTGCTGTTTTCTTCCATCTTCCTTGGCAACCAGCCATGCCTCTTGGACTCACTATTCACTTGTTGGAGCACCCTGCATATGTCTGGTGAACAGTGGGGTGTGATTGGAGAAGCATCTGGCTGTGTTCCTGTAATCAGACATAAAATATTCATATCATTGATTGAGAACCCCAGTAGCTCTCAGCAGTTGATGTCATCAATCTGCATTAGGCTACAGGAACACAACCAGATGCTTTTCCAATCCCTCTCCTATCTGCTAGCCACTGTGGGAGAGGTTGCAGCAGCTAAATGATCAGTCTAAGGTGGGGTTTGAAAGGAAAGCTTTATCATAATTCCACTTGTAGAACTATTAGTTCTGTGCCATACAGGATCTTGACTGATAGATGCTCCTGAATTTTAACTCAGCGTATCTACTATTCAGTCTCTCAGGTTTTTCCCTTGTGACCTGCCTTTCATCCTTGTTTCTCTATCAGGTTGCATGGCCTATGGAAGACATGGCTGTGAGTTCCCCCAAATCGGAGCAGGATCCGTCAGAGAAAATGAACCTCCAGATGTCGGCAGAGGCTGAGGAAGAGAGCGACGGGGAGACCAGTTTTCTGGGTAAGGGATAGGTGGATGGATCCATGTCTGGGAAGAGCTGGGGATTGTGAATAATCTTTTTCTTTCTCATTCCTGAAATTCTTGCACTGAAGGTGGGACTTGAAAGAAATGTAGCTCAGGGGCAGAGCAGAAGCTTTGCGAAGGTCCCATATCCAATCCCCAGCATCTTTAGACAGGGCTGGGAGAGCAGAAATAGGAACTACTGTATATACTGGTGTACACATCAATAAAGTCTCCCAAAAAACCTGGGCCGACTTATCTATGGCTTAGTGAAAATACAGGCAGCCCTCTGTAGCTGTGGATTTCGCATCCATGGATTCAACCAACTATGGCTTGAAAATATCCCTGCCCCTGCCCCCCCCAAAAAAAATCCAAAAAGCAAACTTTGATTTTGCCATTTTATATAACGGATGTTATTTTACTACACCACTGTACATAATAGGACTTTAGCATCCACAATTTTGGTATCTACAGGAGGTGGGGCAGTCCTGGAACCAAACTCTAGCAGATACCAATGGCCCACTGCACTGTACCTTAACTCTTATCAAAAAAGAGGAACCACCTTCTCCTCTGAGGGTGCCATGTCTGGCCTTTTTGAATACCTAGGTGGGAAAATGATGCTTTCCCTCAAAGATGCTTCCCTACATATCCACATATCCAGATTTTGTCCAGATTTTGTCTGCATGTGTGTTATGGTTTTAAATTTTTTAAAGTGTTTGATTTGATGTTAAATTGTCTTAAGTGTTAAATGGTTTAACATACTTAGGGCTTTTCCACCCTAAGCTGTTATAGTGCTATGATACCACTTTCCAAATCTCGTGGAATTCTGGGGTTTGTAGTTTCCTGAGGCCCAAGAGCTCTCTGGCTGAGAATTCTAAAGGCCCCTCCCTAAGCTGGAAACCCCAGGATTCCACAGGATGTTGAAAGTGAAATAATAGTACTAAAACAGTGTAGGGCGAACATGGCCTTAGAGCTTAGGAGCATAGGATTGGAGGGGACCACAAGGGCCAGCTAGTCAAACCCTGCCATGCAAGAACGCCATCAAAGTACTTCCGAGAGATAGTCATCCAGTTTCTGTTTAAAGAGAAAAAAGGAGACTCCACCACTCTCTGAGGCAGTCATTTCCACTGTGGAACAGCTCTTACTGTCAGGAGTTCTTCCCAATGTTTAGGCAGAATCTCCTTTGTTGCCATTTGAATCCATTAGTTCATGCTGGAGTCTCTGAAGCAGTTGAAAACAAGCTTGCTCCATCTTCAACATGGCATCCCTTCAAATATTTATTTACTCTTAGTCTTCTTTAAATTATAGAATGATAGAATCATAGAGTTGGAAGATACCACAAGGACCATCGAGTCCAACCCCGTCATGCAGTAATACACCATCAAAGCATGCCTGGCAGATGGTCATCTAACCTCTGTTTAAAAGCTACCAAAGATGGTGACTCTACCACACTCCGAGGCAGTGTATTCTGCTGTTGAACTGCTCTTACTGCCAGGAAGCTCTTCCTCATGTTTAAATGGAATCTCTTTTCCTGAAATTTGAAGCCATTGCTCTGTGTCCTAGTCTCTGGAGCAACAGAAAATGGGCTTGGTCCATCTTCCATATGACATCCCTTCAGATATTTAAACATAGCTATTATGTCACCTCTTAATCTTCTTTTCTTCAGGGTAAACATACTCAGCTTCCTAAGCCACTCTTCGTAGGGCATGGTTTCCAGGCCTTCTCCCATTTTGGTCTCCTTCCTCTAGACACTTTCTTGTTGTTTCAAACTGCTCAGACTGATATTGTATGCTGCCATGAGATCTATGGATACAGAGCAGGATATAAATATTTTAGTGGTTTATTTATTTATGACATTTGTTTATCACCCTCCAAGGTGATCAACAATAAGCAAAAGCACTTTTAAAAATTAAAAGTGATAGCTATAAACCAAAGTATATCAATGAATAAACTTTCTGTTTCTTCCAGCAGGCAACTGCCGAGGATACGAGAATGGGGAGGAGAGCTTCCCATTCGAAAGACATGCCAACATTGGCATCAGTGGGCTGTCACTGGCGAGACTCAACGGGAAGTTTTTCCAAGTTTGTGGGTTGGGAGAGACTGCCGGAAGTGAGCAGAGCCAAGAAATCTGTCGGGAGAACCAGACGGAGATCCAAGCTTTTATTCACCAGAAACGTTTGGAAGGGAGTCCCTTCTCAGAGGGAAGCCACAAGGCAAAGCGGAAGAGAACCAGCCCCAGCTGGGGAACAGTCCTGCGTCATAGCCTTGACTTCCCTCGGAACCAGAAGATGCAAAAACTGTACACTTGCACCTATTGTGGGAAGATCTCCAACAACAGTGCACACATGATTATCCATGAGAGGACCCACACTGGCGAGAAACCATACAAATGCTCGGAGTGTGGGAAGTGCTTCAGCACCAACTGCAACCTCATGAAGCACACAAGAGTCCACACAGGTGAGAAGCCTTACAAATGCTCTGACTGTGGGCGAAGTTTCAGTGACAAAGCCTCCCTCATTGTCCATGAGAGGACCCACACGGGCGAGAAGCCCTATGAGTGCCCGATGTGTGGGAAGAGCTTCACCTCCAGCTCCAACCTCATCACTCACAAACGAGTCCACACAGGAGAGAAGCCATACAAGTGCACCGAGTGCGGACAGAGCTTTGTTCACAGGCCACAGCTTGTCATACACATCCGGACACACACAGGGGAAAAGCCCTATGAGTGTCTGGAGTGCGGCAAGAGCTTCAACCAGAAAGCAGACTTGATCATCCATGGGCGGACCCACACTGGGGAGAAGCCGTATGAATGCGCTGAGTGTGGGAAAAGCTTCATTTCCAGCTCTTACCTTCGGAAACATGAGAGGTTGCACACAGGGAAGAAAGCCCAAGCTGGTGAAGAAAGCCACAAGTGCACCTATTGCCGGAAGAGCTTTATCAGCCGATCCAAACTTCTCATTCATGAGAGAACCCACACAGGAGAGAAGCCTTTTGAGTGCACTGAGTGTGGGAAGGGTTTCAGCACGAGTTCTAACCTGGTCAACCACAAGAGGATCCACACAGGAGAGAAACCCTATCAATGCTCAGACTGTGGGCAGAAGTTCAGCACAAACTCCAACCTTGTCAATCACCGGAGGGTGCACACAGGGGAGAAGCCCTACAAATGCTCAGATTGTGGGCAGAGCTTCGGTCACAAAGCCTCCCTTAGGAGACACAAGCGAATCCATTCTCGAGAGACAACCACATGAGTGCTTGGACTGCAGACCAAAAACTGTAGATACTAGCCTTCGGCATAGGAACGTAGGAATCTGCCTTACGCAGAATTAGACTACAGGGCCATGCAGCTCAGTACTGTGTGCACTTACTGGCAGGGGGCTCTCCAGAACCTCAGGCAGGTTGTTTTCCAGCCTTACCTGGAGATGTTGAAGGTTGATCCTGGGATCCTCTCCATACAAGGCATAGCTTGTATCTGTGAATTGTTACCGAGCACCCAGAGTGGGCACCTTGATGCCTCAGAGAAGCCCACAAGGTCGATGATGAAAGCAAGAAAGTTTGGAATCCAGTGGTGTGTCACCCCATGGCTGCTGTTCCATCACAGTTTATTGGCAGTGAGTCCCACCGAAGATGGTGTTGCCCAAGTGAATAAGACCAAGAACTTTCTCACCTGGTTTTTGGTTTGATTTGTTATGTCAAGAATCCAAGAAACCAGCTGATGCTATCTAAGTTGGCCCATGGACTATTCTTTCTGTGCTGATGACTTCAGTTTTCATAAAATGGCAACCAGAAAAGATTAACATTCAGGTCCTTTTCAGTTTGCTACCTTAAAGAGGTGAATGTAGTGCATGCAGCCTCCCAGGGCCATATTTGTGGACCAAAGAGAAAGGGGCTGAAATATCTTTTTTTTTTCTTACCCCAAATGTTCTCTGGACAACATGGAGAGGGCATTTTAGCCACATTTTTGTATGTTTTCTGAGCCATTTTAGGATCAGAAGAGAACTCTTTTTAAAAACAGGAAGTGAACAGTAAACGACTTATGGTCATTGCCTCTTTAAAAAAGGCATTCTGGGCCTAAAATGACTGGGAGAGCCCCAAACTTGGCAAAAATGCTCCTCACAGTCCCTACAGTTTGGAAAGGGAAGGAATGAAAGTATGAGTCATTTTTTATTTTGGGGGATACAGTGGAGGTGTGTGGCCCTCCAAATTTCTTATGGCTTCTAATAATTTCCCATCCCCTGCCCTAAGCCAAACATGGTTAACTACAGTCTGTTCCTTTCACCTTGAATTGCACCCAGATGAACAAACTACAGCCCTCACTCTATATTCACAGGTTTGACCTTCACGAATTTGATTATTCATGAGGCACATGCTTGCCTCCCTCTGCATTTTCCTCTTCCCATCCCTTGCATTCCTCACCCCAGGTTTGCCAGGCTTGTGTTTAAAAAAAGCCTTTTTTCCCCCTTTGGGTGAGCAAGGCCCCCTCCCACTGCTGGAGGCATGGCCTCTGCCATGTGGTTGCACATTGTATTGGCTGCTGATTGGTTAGATGGTCCTTTCTCAAGATGGCTACTGGAAGTAGTTAGAACTCCAGAACTCCCTTCTTCTCTGTCTGAGAGGAAAGTACCTGTAAGCCTTTTAGGTTGTCTCCCCCCCCCGCGCCCCGACTCAGAGGCCAGAGGCAAAGGAATGGGAGGGGAATCACGGGTGGTTTATTCATGGTTTTTCCACTCTCGCAAGGGTCCTGTGCCCCTAACCTTCACAAATGTGGAGGGGCTACTGTAGTCTGTTTCTTCATTTCTGGTGTTTTTCTCCTGCCTGCTCACCCCTTCTGTCAGCAACTGTTCAAAGAGGGCAGCTGAAGGAACAAGATGTTGTTCTGATATAACAACAAGCTACCGCTCAAACCAGCCAGAGCTCATCATCTAACAACAAACTATAGCCTCCAATTGTAGTTTATGGTGGCTAACCACAGCCAGCATGATGTAGTGCTTTGAGCGCTGCACTATGACTCTGGAGACCAAAACCCTGCTCAGACGTGGAAACCCATGACTTAAGGCAAGTCACATTCTCTCAGCCTCAGAGAAGACAAAGGCAACCACCACCCCTGAGCAAATCTTACCAAGGAAACCCTACGATTGAGTCACTTTAGGGTCGCCATGAATTGGAAACGACTTGAAGGCACATATAACAATGAAATCATAGTTGGCAGGGATATGTTCAGAATGTGAGAAGAACCCTGCTTGATCCAGCTGAAGGCTGATCTGGTCCAGCCCTCTATTCTCACAGTAGTCAACCAGATTCCTCAACTCACAAAGAGGGCAGGACTCCACTGTTCCTCCCCAGCAACTGATGTATTAAGAGCAGACGGTTGCAAAGCACCACTCGTGGGCCTCTTGAAGCCCTAAATGCTCTAGGCCTATTTTTTTTTAAAAAAAATTACATTCATGCTGGTTTGGGGGCTATTTTTCACCTTAAAACTAGCCAAATCAATCCAAAACTGGCTGTAAACATATTATTCCACCACCCCAAGACCTCCACCCCTGAAAAAGACTGGGAAGAAAAGCCAAAAATCAGCCAAAATGGTGTCCAGAAGCAACACAGTGTCACTTCTAGCCCGTTGGGGAAGTGTGGGAGCAAAATGGCTCCCTCACCACCGCAGTTGCCCACTCCTGTGTTAGAGGCATCCTGCCACTAACACTAGTGGAAAAATACAGCAGTCATAGCTGCTACAGAGAGCCCACTCCTTCCATGAATTTGTCCAAGTTTGCAGCTGACACTACACGTTGTGGACATCTTGTGGCAGGGAATTCCACAGTTTCACTAACTGCTCCTTGGAGAAATACTTAGCAATAGCATGTGTATTTCTATACTGCTTATCAGCTAAGTGCTCTCTAAGCGGTTTACAATGTGTTAGCTAATTGCACCTAACAAGGTGGGTACTTCCCTTTTATCTGTTACAATCATTCAATGTCAGTAAAAGATCCTGGGTTTTAGTGATAGGAAGGAGGCAAAAAACAAAAACAGGAATGGGCCAGAATTCAACGAACCGTATGTCGACTTACCGTTTACGTGTGAATCTGGGTATTGACAGAATGAGGATAAAAATGTGGTAGTTGGGGGTGTCCCTGATTTCATCTCTGAAACAGAACAGAAGTGGGCAAAGTGTGGCCCTCCAGATGTTGTTGGACTGCATGTCCCAGCATTCCTCATTCATAGACTATGCTGGATAGGACCAATGGAAGTTGGAATCCAGCAGCATCAGGAGGACCACTCCTTGCCTATCTCTGACCATTTCTGCACTAGCCTGTTACAGCGTGATGATTCCACTTTCAACATCCTCTGGAATCCTGGGGTTTGCAGTTCCGGGAGGGGCCAGCCGGCCCCTCCCAGAACTGCAAACCCCAGGATTCCAGAGGATGTTGAAAGTGGAATCATCACGCTATAACAGGCTAGTGCAGAAATGGCCTCTGACCTTTGGGGTGTCTGGATGTACAATGGGCCCTTGGTATCTGCTGGCATTTGATTCCAAGACCTCTCCCATGGATGCTCAAGTCAGTGGCATAGTAAAATAGCATCCCTTAGATCAGTGGTTCTCAACCTGTGGGTCCCCAGATGTTCGTGGACTTCAGCTCCCAGAAGGCCCAGCCACTATGGTCAATGCTCAGGGCTTCTGGGAGCTGAAGTTCACAAACATCTGGGGACCCACAGGTTGAGAACCACTGCCTTAGATAAAATGGTGATCAACTCGCATAATTGCCAGAGAGTTTGAGGATCTCTGAAATTGGGAGGCTACGGCAAGGTTATACCTGCAGCAGTGTTCGACGCACGGCAAAAATCAAGATTTGCTTTTTGGATTTTATCCCCGAATATTCTCAAGCCGTGATTGGTTGAGTCCGTGGATGCAGAACCCATGGATACAGAGGGCCAACTACTTACAAAGAAAACGTATTTGGGTCTTGAACCCAGAGTTGTAGCACACCCCAGTGAGACAACTTTTCTTTATAGCATGAGGAATTAGTTGGAAGCCAGGAAACCAGTAACTAGAGGGGCTTGAATAAATGATTTGTTATAGAAATAAAAAGTTGATTTAAAAGCACCTTTGAAATAGACTAGCTGCAATTTGATTAATTCTCAGAGGGGAGATATGCAGGGTGAGGGTTACTCTATTCAGAAGATCCATTCGCTTGTGAAACTGAAGGCTGGAGAAATTGGTTTCCAGATAAGAAACTCTGGGAAGAAGGTGGCATACGTATATAATAAACTAGTGTATATAGCCAGCGTTACCTGGGATTCTATTTTCTCATAGGTAAAACTTGGAATGATTTGAGATCCTGTGTCTCTAATTCCCCAAACTGTCTCGTCCAGTACCTGTAACTTTTCCCCATATTCCCCAATCCAATCTGTATTCAGAGTTATTAAGTGAGGGAATACACTGCCCTCCTCCTCCTCGCTAGGCCTCGTCTCCATAGCAACTGGCCTATTCAAGACAGTCACAGTTGCCTAAGGCCCAAGAGCTCTCTGGCTGAGAATTCTAAAGGCCCCTCCCTAAACTGCCAACCCCAGGATTCCATAGAATCTTCTTAGGCAGCCAATCATATGAGGTCTTTGCCTGGCACAGCCAATCGTATGAGGTGTGTCTGCTGGACACAGACAAACAAACTTTGACTTTTATATATTAGATAGACAGATGGATGGATGGATGCTAGATTAGATGTGGGAATTACATGGTCCCTTTTGGCCATTTTTGTGGCCCTTGGGAGGGAATTCACCCCAAAAACGAGAATGTCAATTCCTGCATTCTACACTCATGGCAGGTCTTTTTTCAAACAGGACACAGCTTGTGCAAGATAATACGTAAAAATAAATCCAGAAGCCTTCCAGTCATGTCCAATTCTGTCTTCCAGGGCTGGTGTGTGACTGAAAACTGGCCTCTGGCCTCCTCGAGTGGGCCCCCACCTACACAAGAGGGACAAATGCATCACTAAGTAGGGGTTAAAGGGGGAAGTCTTAGTGTAAATGGATCACCTGGTGCAGGGTGAATATTTTGCCTGGAGAACCGGAAAGGAGAGGGAGAGTTGGGATGTTTTTTGTAAAGAAGGAAAAGAGCTGGAGCACAAACATTGGCCAAGATCTTATGCAGCAGAACATAGTGTCGTGGTTCCACGTGCAAAACTGTGCTGCCCCTGTCCATTCAACATCCCCCAGACTCGCTGCTGACTTGCTGAAACCTGGCTCCCATTGCCATTCTGTGGCTAATGGAGAGCAGAGGAGGGCGAGAGAAGTACCTGGCTATGTCCCTGTAGTCAGAATGATGACGTTATCTGTTGACATCCTCCAGAGTCCTCAGCAGATGATGGAATCAATTTGTACCTAGCTACAGAAACACAGCAAACCGCTTCTCTGAGACACACATGCCCCACTGTCCACCAGCTACAGAATGGTCAGGCAGGGCTAGAGCAGCTAAATGGTAAGTCAGGGGGTCATTGTGGTCCACGGAAGAGCACACCCATCTCCACGACAACAACAACAAAAAAGGCATACACAGAAGTAAGGTGAACTTAGGATGCCAGGCTTTACTAGCTTCCCAAAGAGGCTTGAGTACATGTTTCTCTTACTGCAGGGCCTCACTCTGAAGAAGATGGTGCTTCCGTTCCCAGAGTGCGGAACCCAAAGCCCGAGGGCTGTATGCGTAGTTTGAACCTCCGCCCACTATGGTTCTTGCCCCACTCACTAGTGAACTGTAGGCCCCGGCAGGTTTCAACCAAAGTCACACGGACTTCAACAGGAAAAAGAATCTTAATTGATAGAACAGCCAGCAAGACTGATTTTTTTTAGCGATTCCCCCTGTCCAGGTTTGGACGGCTCAATCACACTTGGAGCATCTTTGTTTCTTCCTTCAGGTGGTCTGAAAAGTGGAGGCCAGCCTAAACCAGAGAGCAAATGCGGTCCTTCTCCTCAGACTGGTTGTGATGAGACTAAGTTGAGTTTTAAAATGATGAAAATGGAGCTGCAGAAGGAGGCAGGAGCAAGGTTAACTCAATGGAGCTCCTGGAGGATTGAGCAGAGTTTTAAACTGTCCAACTTTGAAAGTTCCTTCAGGGAAACTTTTTTCTCTTGATCAGCAGTTCTCAATCTTTGGTCCTCCAGATGTTTTGGACATCAACTCTCAGAAGCCTCAGTTAGCACACCCAATGGTCGGGAATTCTAGGAAATGAAGTCCAAACATCCTTTCATGGCCTCTAGTCCTCAATGGAATTTTAACGACATCTCTTACCCTTAGTAATTGCTTAATGCAGGAGCGGGCAGACCTGAGCTTAGTGGAAGCTGCTTCTTTTCTTCCCCTATGTTTTCTACTGGAATCATAAGATTAATCTGTCACCTAGAGACAAATATGACACAAAAATATTCTCAGGTCATTAATATACTTTGATCACCAAAACTATGGAGTCTGCAGTCCTTGCCAGCAGAGCAAATCATTTCTGGTTACCCCAAGTTTTCGTCATTTTAGTGATAGAATTCACAGGTCCTCAGCCCCCTCTGCCAGCCTTGAACAGAGGATTGTCCTCTATAAAAGAGGACACGTGGCCATCTTATCTCCATTGCATCCTAAAAGAAATTTTTATGCATTTAATTAAGAGACCATCTTTCCACAGGAATGGGAGGAGGGAGAAGCTGTTCGCAGCATCAAAGCTTGGTTTGAGTGGGTCTATGACTATAGAGACGAGGGTTCGAATCTCCACTCAGGCATGGAAACTCACCAAGTGACCTCAAGCAAGTGACACTTTCTCAGCCTGAGAGGAAAGTGATGGAAAATTCCTCTGAACAAATCCGGCCAAGAAACCCCCATGATAGGTTCATCTTAAGGTTGCCATAAATTGAAAACAACCAAAAAGAACATAATAATAAATTCTCTCAAGGCTGGGGAACTTACACCCCTTCTGATTTTACTGGACTGCAAGTCGCAGAACCCCTAGCAAGAACAGTCAGTGGTCATGGGAGCTGCAGTTTAACATTTGGATGGCCAGAAGATGCCAAGCCCCCAGTAGACAATACTTGGTTAAAAAGAGAAGGTAGCTTCTCATACCTCTTATCCCTGATTTATATACTTATCTGGCTGATAATTCTCTTCCCATGGTAGGAGGAGTGAGCGGTCATGGTCCTCCCTCAGTTTATAGTGCATAAAGGCTAAATCCACATAGGTCTTCATGCATCAACACAGAAGGTCCCAGGTTCAATCTCTGTCATCACCAGTTCAAAAAATAAGTGTTGGGCCATTTCCACACTATGCTGTTATAGTGCTATTATTCCACTTCAACATTCTGTGGAATTCTGGGGTTTGTAATTTACTGAGGCCAAAGAACTGAGAATTCTAAATGCCCCTCCCTCAATGGCAAAACCCAGGATTCCATAGGATGTTGAAAGTGGAATAAGAGCGCTGTAATGGTATAGTGTAGAAATGGTCTTGGATCGCCTGTCTATGAGAGATCTTCTGGGGTCTCAGACAGCCAACATCAGCTAGACTAGAACTTTCTGTCCATGTTGAACTGAGGCATCAAGGTGCTTCATAAATTGTTTGGAAGAATTCAGGTCTCAACAACAAAGCATGGAAACATCAAAGGCAGCCTTCTCCTACTAGGCCAATACTGTGAATTCTGATTGATGATGTAGCTACAGGGTGGGCAACATTGCCTCTCCAAGTCAGAATTGTGTCCCATCTTTAAATTTTCCTTCAGTCCTTAGATTGCTACAATTACAGAGAGTGAGACAGTGAAAATGGTTCATTTTTAGAACTCAACTGTGTTCACATTGCCTTGAGAACTTTGAGTTGGAAGAGACCACAAGGGTTATTGAGTCCAACCACCTGCTGTGCAGGAATATACAATCAAAGCACTCCTAACAGATGACCATCCACCCTCTGTTTAAAAATCTCCAAAGAAGGAGACTCCACCAGACTCCCAATGAGTATATTTCACTGTGGAACTTCTCTTACCATCAGGAAATTCTTCCTAATGGAATCATTTTGAATCCATTGCTCTGTGTCCTAGCCTCTGGAGCAGTAGAAAACAAGTTTGCTCCATCTTCCATAGGACAACCTTTTAAATATTCATACATGGCTATCATGTCACCTCTAAACCTTTTCTTCTTCAGGCTGAACATACCCAGCTCCCTAAGCTTCTCCTCATAGGGCATGGTTTCCAGGCCTTTTACCCTTTTCATCCCCTCTTCTGGACACACACAAGCTTGGCTTCCCTTTTTCTTTGGATGCCTGAACCATACACTTAAATGCTCAACTGGAGTTTTAAATTACTGCTATGCTATACATTTGGAATATTAAGCTACTGCTATGCTATTACATTTGGAGACTAAGTCAATTTTCATTTGGGGGCAGAATAGTTATTAGGGGTGAGCAATACTCTAATTTTTTATCCCTTCCTACTGCTCCTACCTATACCCTCTGGTTGCTTTCTTGGGTTTTTGGTTAGAGAGACTTCTTTAAGTATCACTCCTATCTGATCCTTTTGAGGAAAGTCACCAGGGAATAAACCTGGTACCTGCAGGCAAATTTAGGTACACTGCCCCACCTCTGTCCCATCCATCGCTAAAATGGGTGGGAATCATATGGCTCTTCAAGTGCTCTTGAATTGTCACTCCTGGCAGCCCTAGCCAGCAAATACAATGGTGAAGAATGCTGGCAGTTCTAGTTCAACAACATCTAGGGGACTGCAGGGTACCCACTGCTGCCCTAAAAGCAGAACTTGGATAACATTTTTGGCTGCAAGTCTAAGGCTTCATAGAATCATGGAATCATTTGGAAGAGACCACAGAGGCAATCAAGTCCAACCCCCTGCCATGCAGGAATATACCATCAAAGCATTCCTACCAGATGGCCATCCAACCTCTGTTTAAAAACCTCCAGAGAAGGAGACTGCATTATACTCTGAGGCAACATATTCCATGGTCGAACTGCTCTTACCACCAGGAAGTTCTTTGTAATATTTAGATGGAATCTCTTTTCCTGATGTTTGAAGCCATGGCTCTGTGTCCTAGTCCCTGGAGTGGCAGGAAACAGGCTTGCTCTATCCTCCATATGGCATCCCTTCAAATATTTAAATGTGGCTATCATGTCACCTCTTAACCTTCTCTTCCCCAGGCTAAACATACTCAACTCTCTAGGCCACTCTTCATAGGGCTTCATGGTTTCCATGCCTTCTACCATTTTGGTGGTGCTCCTCTGGCTGTGTTCCAGTTTGTCAATATCCTTCCTGAATTGTGGTGCCCAGAACTGGACACAGTATTCCAGTTGAGGTATCACTTCTCCCCAGCTAGCCGGACCACTGGCCAGAATGGCTGAAAGGGGAGAATGGGATTCTGGTACCGATAATTCAAAAAAATAAAATTTTCCAAGCAATGTCTAAAAAGGTTATACAGTGCTGTTAACATTTTAGAGCAACTGGTTAGCACTTTTTTTTTCTTTTTTTCAGTCCTGATGAGATTAAAGCAGAACAATAAAAAAGAATGATCGATACAAGGCTACAATATAAGTGTTTTGCTAGATATTGGATCACTCACTTCTTGATGTGGGGGCAGGAGGGAAAGAGGGGGTGACGAAAGGAAGACACAAAAAGTGTACTGGGTATAATAGACAGATACTTTAAACATTAGTATGAGTACAGCAATACAGTTAGAGGAATCTTAGAGTCTTTTCGCACGGCATTTTGGATGCGAAAGGGCCCCTTGAGTGTCGCGCAAATGTGAGGAGCAGTCCACACAACGCACTCACATTTGCACAATGCTCCAGGGCCTGATACGGACTGCGCACGCATTTTTTCATTTTTGGCTTGAAGCTGAAAATGCTGCGTGGTCGCACATTGCTCTGGGGCCCCGCACGCACTTACCTTGCGTGTGGAGCTGTGGCAGCCGGGCCGGTTGGGCTTCCTGTCTCAGTGCAGCCTGGGAAGGTCCCAGGCTGCACTGCAAAAGGAAGAGGTGGAGCTCTCACGCGAGCAGGAAGCTCGTGAGGAACCAAAGGACCCCGGACGCGAGAGCCTCTCTCTGGAGGCTGCTCACGCAAGCACCGCAACCCAGTGCCAAAAACGGGTGAGTTGTGGAAAGCGTCTCAGTTGGTGTCAAGGGAACGAAGTAGAAAAATCTTAGGCCATTTCCATACTAGACGCCATTAGTGCAATATACCATGCCAATCTGAGCATTGCCACTCGAACAGGTCAGGAATGCTGTTTTCTGCATCCTTCCATCTTAAGTGGATGAGTAGCACTATTACTACACTACAGTGTCCTTGGCCATTCTCCTTCCCTGCTTTCACCCCGCCCCACCACTCCTGATTGATCAGGGTTTTTTTTCCACCTTTGGAAGGTGTACTACAGATGCCAGTACACTATTGCATTTTCACACTGTAATGCCTAAAAATGCCCCTAGCCTTCCAGAAGTCCCCATACTTGCCCTGCAGCCAGTGCATCTTTGAGTTAAGATAGCTCTGCCCCACACCTATATTTCCAATCAACCCATCCCACCATGAACCAAGGCTTGTAAGTGTGTGTGTGTGTGTGTGTGTGTGTATGTATATATATGTATGTATGTATATATATATGTATATACGCACACACTAGCATATTTACCCGGTGTTGCCTGAGATTTTATTTTCTCATAGGTAACACTTGTTAGAAATTACCTTACCTTACCTTAGGAGTTATATGTGGTTGAAATACACAGATTTGAGATCCTGTGTTGTTCAACACCAGTAATTTTTGCCCATATTCCCCAATCCAGTCTGAATTCAGAGCTGTTAACATGCAGAGGTTGGGTTCGTGAGGGGACTTGCTGGTGGGCCTCATCTCCATAGCAACCGGCCTATTCCGAGCTCTCTGGCTGAGAATTCTAAAGGCCCCTGCCTGGAGTACCAGCCCCAGGATTGCATAGAATCTTCACAGCCAGCCAATCATATGAGGTCTTCTTGCTTCACACAGCCAATCATATGAGATCTGTGCCTCCCTGACACAAACAGACAAGCTCAATCACAAACTTTGACTTTTACATAGGAGAGAGAGAGACACACACACACACACTATACTGAAACAGTTTATTAAAGAAACAATTAAAAATAAGGAAAACATTTAAAATGCCCCAATGTAAATCAATGGTTTTAGAAGATGTATATATTCGTAAGACCAGAAAAATATTTCCAACGTTTTCTTAAATAGGAGTGAATTTCTCTTCTCTTCGGTTTACACACTTTTGCAAAAGAGTTAGAATTTCTAAAAATGCCAGCATTGGGTTTCTGGATCTTTAGACTCCAGGGTCCATTGGGTTCTTCCAGAACACCAAAGTTGAAAGGCTGGAACACAGAGACCAGCAGTCACATTTTCAGCAGCCACAGTAGGCTTTCAGATTGTTCCTACACTACACACCAGCAAGTGGCTGGCTGCTTGCCAGATGTTTAGAAAATCTACCTATGATACTGTCTTTAAGGTTCAGCTCCAGCAAAATGTATTCATACTACTTTAACTTTTCTAAGATTTCCACACCAAACTTCTTTGTACGTAAGCATTCTTTAGGTTGCATTCACATGTAGATTTCCTTTTATGGGAATAAAGGGATTAATGGACATTTCCTCCCACGTTTATATGGTTTCTCTCGTGTGTGAACCCTCTCATGTTTTCTGCAGTCAGAGCTAGAAATAAAGCTTTTTCCACACTTGTAGCACTCATATGGCTTTTCTCCTGTATGGGTTTTCACGTGCTTAGTAAGGGAGGATCTGTGACTCAAGTTTTTGCCACACTCAGGGCATGAACATGGTTTCTCCCCAGTATGGGTTCTCTGGTGCATAGTAAGGTTTGATTTCAAGTTAAAATTCTGCCCACATTCGGAGCATTTGTACGGCTTCTCTCCTGTGTGAGTTCTCAAGTGTTTAGTAAGGGAAGATTTATCACTAAAACGTTTCCTGCAAATGGGACATTCGTAAGGTTTCTCACCAGTATGAATTCTTTGATGTGTAGTAAGATTTGATTTCCAATTAAAGTTTTGTCCACAATCTGAGCAGGTGTAAGGTTTTTCCCCTGTGTGTAACCTTTTCTGGTTTATGAACTGATAGCCAGTGCTAAAGCTTTTCCCGCACTCACAGCATTCATATGGTTTTTGCCCTGTATGATTTCTCTTGTGTATAACCAGGTCTCCTTTCTGATTAAAGCTTTTCCCACAGTCTGAGCATTTGTGTGGCTTTTCTCTTGTATGGGTCCTCTTATGCATAAGAAGATGTGATGTCTGACTAAAGCTGTGACCACACTCTAAACACTGATATGGCTTCTCTCCTGTATGGATTCTTTGGTGCTTATCAAGGATTTTCTTTTGACTGAAGCTCTGTCCACACTCTGCACATCTGTATGGTTTCTCCCCTGTGTGGATTCTCACATGTGAGGCAAGGTTCCCTTTCTGACAGAAGCTTTGCCCACACTCCAAACACTTGTATGGTTTCTCTCCAGTGTGTATTCTTTTGTGTTTTGTAAGGTAAGAAGTGGTATTAAAGCTTTTCCCACACTCAGAGCACTCATAGGGTTTTTCCCCAGTATGGGTTCTCTCATGTACAAGAAGGTCTGCTCTCCGGTTGGCAATTTTCCCACAGTATGTGCAAGTATACAGATTTTCCCCCTGCTGTATCCTCTGACTGTTAGGAAGACCAAAGGCTTGACAGTTTTTTCCACATTTGAAGCCCATCTCTGTTACCTCATGCCTCAAGAGACTGTCATGAAAGATTCGGTTACTTGAGTTCTTGTCACCTTCCTTACAACATAGGATGTCTTCTGGACTTTCCCACTGATGATTTTCTTGCTTGGTTTCTGGTCCTTCTTGACTTCTAAGCTCCTCTTCCATCTCAGGACTCCAGAAAGACATCTCTTTGGTTCTTTCCAAGGATATTTCACCGGTGTCAACGTGCTCATCCTGTTCCAGTGGGAAAGTATTTTTTGGACTCTCCCACATTTGCTCATCACCTACCAGGCAAATAAGAGAATTATAATCAATTAAATCCAGTCCTGGGAGGAGAGGATGCTTCTATAAAAGGAATAAAGTATGGGCATATCTCAGTCAACAAAACCTCTAACAAAGACCCTCCTTCTTACAAAGCCTTTTTAGATCCTCCTCGCCCCCTTTCCACCTCTCTCTGTCTAGCTCAAAGATTTTTCTAGAAACATCAGAATTGGGAAAATAGCGAAGAAAGGTTTTGAATTTTGATACTGGCTTGCACCAGTGAGTCTGCAGTAAACAATGCAATAAAGCTTGAGCTATGAAAGAGAGGGATTCTGTTCTAGCTGAACCTACTACAGTCCTCCTTCCACATTTGCAGGTTTGATCTTTGCAAATTTGATTATTCGTGAGGAGCCTGTGCCTCCCCTCCAATCTCCTCCACCCATCCTCTTGTATTTTGTTGGCATGGAGAAAGAAGGCAAGCATGCCTGGGCCAAAGGGAAGGGAATGGGGAGAAGGCACACACATGCTTTCCTTCTGCCCCCCCATAGCTCCACCCTCCCATTCGCTTGCCTCTGGCCCCAGCACAGAGAAAGAAGATTTGTGCACCAGGGCAAAAGGTAAAGGAACGGGAGTGGGGAGGAAAGCAGTGCACTCTTTCCTTCTGCCCTCTGGAGCTCCCCTCTCCCATTCCCTTGTCTCTGGCCCCAACACAGAGAAGGAAGGCTTGTGTACCAGGGCAAAAGGTACAAGTACGGGAGTGGGGAGCCCTGGAAGAGAATGGGAGGGGAGTCACAGGGGATCTTTACAATTTTTCCACTTTTGCAAGAGTTATGCACCCCCAACTCTCGCAAATGTGGAGGGGCCACTGTACTGCTATGTGTGCTTGCCTACAACAGGCAATATAAATAGCAGCTACCTTCAGAACTCCTTACAGAACATGTGTGAATAGCAAATGGAAAAGCACGGGGCGGGAGGAATGAAGATAAGAAAAGAGCAGATAAGCCTACCTCACCAGCATAACTCTTTATGTTTGGCAACCAAAATAGAAATTGTAAGAAAAGTAGAAGATAGTGAAAGAAAAAAATCATCTTTAGACACATTTTGGAAAAAAACATCTACAAAGCTGAAAGTATTTTTGTTTATTAATGCAAGACTTGTCTGACCTGGTTCTTTCCTTTCTCACACGCACACTGTTAATTCTGAATTAAATCCTTCCTGAAACATGATATACTCCTTTTCTTTTCTGTGGTGTAGTATAATAGTATCATCTTTATTAAAACAGAAGACAGAATAACAAATCATTTTGTATGTATGTCTAAGTTCAAACACATCTTTAAAAGGTGTTTAAACAGTTTCTTGTCTCTTTACAACAGCATATAAGCACAAGTCTCTCTCTCTCTCTCTCTCTCTCACACACACACAAACACAGCCCTCTCCTTCCCTTTTTGCCAATAGTTTTGTTCCCAAATCTAGGTCACACTCTCTGACCAGATTTAACAGTGAGGTTTCTCTACTTCCCCTTCTCTAGGCTTTCCCTAAGAAAACACCCCTTCCCTTCAACCCTCCTCCCCCAGTTGACTGGAAAACTCTTTGGCTGATCAACTGACTCTCAGGCTCTCTTTAGGAAGTCTCTCTTTTAACTAACCCAGTCTACCTGCTATAAATACATTCTTGCTCAGGACTCCAACCTTCCCCTTTACAGTAAAGAGGCTGAGTTTTCCTACAGAGTGGCCATTCTTGTTGCCAAGCAACCTGCTGCTGGGTTTTCTGCCACTCCGGACACCACTCCCTCTATACTATCACACTCATGTTGCCTTACAATATGTCCAAACTATTATTTTGGGGGCAGTTTTGGTCTTTTTTGATGAGGCATTCAGATAAGACAAAAAAAATGGTTTTTAAAAAGAAGAAGTAGGTACAGCCATATTATTTCTCTGATTCTTCGGCCCTTTTCTCACCTTGATAGCGCGACGAGCTAGAGTCCTCACGATATTGCCAATATCGCAAGAGGCCCAGTAGAGAGCCCCTTGCAGTCTGCACACAGGAGGGCATTCGTGAGAGGGCACCAGTCCCCGCCTGGTGCCTTGTCCGCACGTCAGCATCCTGGGCCACGCCCGGGTCCTACCTTGTCCCCACCCCAGCGCCCCTGATTGGTCAATGGTTTTTCTTTTTTTTTATTGTTTTGTCGACTATCCTGCTAACGTTAGCACGATAGATCCTGCCAACAGGCTGTTTCATACTATGTTGGTAACATGCTAACGATAGCGCCAGGTTTAAAAAAAACACACAGTTGGCTGGACCCTGGGGGCTGCTGTTGTCTTGAGTGTGAGTGGCGACGCAGCCCCGGGGTGGCCTCTCACAGCGACATGTTGTGCAGTGTTCCCTGCTACGACGGGGGCAGCAGCTGGCCTGCTGCTGGGCGGAGCGTCCCCTGGGAGTTGCCGCATGAGAGACAGGCGGCAGGGACTGCCCACACCCCACCCACTCCCGGGTCCTTCCCGGAAGCACACTGGATGACAGCTCCGCAGGCCCTCTGGTTGCGCGACCAATGCATGAAAGGGGAAAACGCGCACTATCCGTGGCTGTGGTAGCACCTGGTTCGCCAGAACGTCATGCGGTACAGCGGCTCATGAAGTGGGGAGGGAGCGTGCCTAATACGCTTTAAAAACACCATGCAAAAAGGGCCTTCAACTTCTATTTTGTTGTACTTTACAAATGTCGTATTTGTATATTGTTATGAGTGGCTTTGGGACCTCTTTGGCCAAATGTGGTATAGAAATCAACTATAACTAAATTCTGGAAGTATTTAGAAATTCCTCACAAACATCTCAGATTTAGATCCTCACCCAAGAAACATGACTTCTCATGATCTTCTTCCTTCTCCTTTACTTGCAGAGAAAGCTGGCCCTTCACAGCGGTGTCTGAGGAATCCTGATTAGAAACATCTTTGGCAAGCCCCGACTGCTGAAAGAAGATAGGAGGCAGAGTAAGGAAATGCAGTGAATTTCTGGGTGAAAAGCAAATTCTCCACACAATGAATGTATATACTTAGTCTTGGAGGGGAAATGATATATAAATGCTTTTTCGTTTAAAATAAATGGTTTCAACAGCTTATACCATGAGGTAGTTGTGGTCGAGTGGTCAAGGCGATGGACTAGAAATCCATTGGGGTTTCCCCGCACAGGTTCAAATCCTGCCGACTACAAACAAAATATATCTGGCTGTTATCGATGAGACAAAAGGATGGCTAGCTGCTGTCAGCATACTTCTTTTGCAAATAGAATTGTACAGTGGTAAGCCCTTGCCAAGGTAGGGAATCTTGAGCTAAAGTATCTCTGGCCAACAACAATTCTAAGTCTGTTTGGAAACCTCCAACATAATAGAATCACAGAACTACAGAGCTGGAAATATCTCTTGAGATCTGTTACCACCATCGACCTTTGGTAATCTTGTTCCTCCAGGATGTAAGGTTATGACTCCTCCCTTTCCTCCTCCACTTGGTGAAAGAGCAAAAAAGCCTGAAGAGGAGCAGCACAGTGGAAGGCTGAAGACCAGAAGCAGCTGCTTTGCTAAGTTCGAATCCTGCTTACTACAGATTAATGGGACCTTGAATGTGACCTTGGGTGCAACATACACTCTCAGCCCCAGCATACCTTATGATGACTTCACCTTAGGGTCATCGTAAGTCAGAAATGACTTGAAAGCACACAGCAACAACTACAGCAACAACAAAGCGAATAGATCACGAGGTTTATGGGGCTGAGAGTGTGTGATGTGCCCAAGGTCACACAGTGGGTTTCCATGGCTGAGTAGGGAATTGAACTCTTGTCTCCAGGGTCATACTACAATGCTCAAACCACACAACCACACTGGCTCAATTAGATTCCATTTATTGGGGGTCAGAATCAAAGAGGAGTGACACAGACCACAAGAGACAATTGCCCTATGGGGATGATTAGTTGATGAGAAGTGTGAAAGCCTTGGAATAGTTCCAAAATGAGAAGGTTCCATGAAGCTCAAGAGAAACTTGAGAGACTTTGGGACTGATGGAGAGCAATAGCAGTTAGATTTTTATACCACCTAACAGTGCAAAGTACTCCCCCAGTGGTTCTCAACCTGTGGGTCCCCAGATGTTTGTGGACTTCAGCTCCCAGAAGCCCCAGCCACTATGGTCAATGCTCAAGGCTCCTGGGAGCTGAAGTCCAAAAACATCTGGGGACCCACAGGTTGTGAACCACTGCAAGCAGCTTACAATGTGTTTTTAGCTCATTGCCCCCAACAAGCTGGGTACTCATTTTACCAAGCTATGGAAGAATGGAAGGCTGAGTCAACCTGGAGCCCTGCAGGACTGAACTCACAATATGGTGGCTGCAGTACCGGCATTTGACCACTGTGCCACCAGGGAGAGGGAGAGGAGGTGTTGCCTGCCTCAACGATGTTTGCGGGCTGGACTAAGAGGTCCAGCTTTCTGTGAACATCCAAAGACCCAGAACTCCATCTGTATCATGAGCAGAGTACTTGCATATAAAGCAGCGTCTGAGGAATTCTAATTAGACACATCTTTGGCAGGCCTGGTTGCTTTAAGAAAATATGGGGCATAACATGGAAATGCAACAAAGTCTCTGTGAAAAGCAAATTCTCCATACAATGAATGCATACAATCTATTTTGCAGGATGATGATATATACATTTTTCTTCAAAACAAACAGATTCAACAACTTATCCCATGAGGTAGTCGTGGCCGAGTGGTCAAGGCGGTGGACTAGAAATCCATTGGGGTTTCCCCACACAGGTTCGAATCCTGCCGACTACGAATAAAATATATCTGGCTGCTATCGATGAGACAAAAGGATGGCTAGCCTCCATCAGCATACTTCTTTTGCAAATGGAATTGTACAGTAGCAAGCCCTTGCCAAGGTGGGGAACCTTGAACTAAAGTATCTCTGGCCGATAAGAATTCAAATTCTGTTTGGAAACTTCCAACATAATACAATCACAGAACTGCAGAGTTGGAAGATTTCTTGAGATCTGTTAACACAACTGACCTTCGGTAATCCTGTTTCTCCAGGAGGTAAGCTTAGGATCCCTCCTCATCCTCCACTTAGTGAAATGCAAAGCCTGAAGAGGAACAGAGGAGCAACAAAGTGGAAGATGGCAAGTTGGAGGCAATTTCCACACTATAATGTTATAGTGCTATTATCCCACTTTCAACATCCTATGGAATCCTGAGATTTTTAGTTTAGAGAGGGGCATTTAGGATTCTCAGCCAGAGAACTCTTTGGCCTCAGGAAACTACAAACCTCAGAATTCCACAGGATGTTGGAAGTGGAATAATAGCACCATAACAGTGTAGTGTGGAAATGGCTGGATTTTGCTGCATTTGTTACCACGGCATTCTGGTCTGGTCTTTGGTGAACTAAGATATCATTTTGATATCATAATTCAGCCCTTTTTCCTGCCACCAGCTAAGTGTTTGTAAGGCTCCGCCGGACAAGCGCGAAGCTAGGCATGGGCGATAGTTGTAAAGTACCAGATACAGCCAGTTCCGCTTCAGGGGGTAGCCACCCGAAAACAAACACCTTGATTGCAAGACAAAGAGGACTCTTTGCCTGTGAAAGCACCCTGGCAAGCCAAGCACTTAACAGCCGAGCTAGCCACATCTGCATACCAGCTATACCATCGTCAATTCGGTTCATAACTCAATCATGCAGATTCCAACCTTTCAGAGCCTTTGTCCTCAGACCAAAACTCATTGTTTTCTTGCAAAAACCAGACTAGCCTGCGGTCGTTCTTTCCCTATAAAAGATGCCCCACTTTGAGAGCTCTTCGGAACTCTCGTCGGACCAAGCTGAGCTGAAATCACTAAGCTGAAAATCACTCGAAGCTCCTCTTGGATCTTTGCCCTTGCCTCGCTGCCGCTTGGCTCCACAGATTCCCCTCGGTCTCCACACCGGGTTTCCTTCCTTCTCCCCAATTGGTGTCTTCAGGACTTCGGACAGGTGGCGTATTGCTTATTTCTCTAAAACTCTCTTTCTTTTCTCTCTAGTTAGGTGTGTTTGAGTTTTATTATTTTCTTTGCTTAATAAAAACTGTTAGCATTTAAACTGCTTGACTCCTCACTGACCTGAACCGGTATACATTGGACAAAAGGTTTCGCTGCGTTGCCCTGCCTCTCGTTAGCCAAGAGAGTGCTCCAGCTAATTTTCTCCATCCTGCTTGTTGTTGGTTGTTTATTTGGGTGCACCTCCCGGGACCCCCAGTTTACAGGGTAACACATTGCTAGTATTTCATCTCTCCCTACCTTCAGCCCTCATAGACTGACCTGTGATACGATGCACCTTAACTTAGGGAAGGAGAAAGAGAACAATCTGCTGCTTTCCCTCAATACTGTGTCCAGTTCTGGGCACCCCAATTCAAGAAGGACCTGGTCAAGCCAGAGCAAGTCCAGAGAAGGGCGACCAAAATGGTGAGAGGCCTGGAAGCCATGCCCTATGAGGATAGACTTAGAGAGCTGGGTATGTTTAGTCTGCAGAAGGGAAGGTTAAGAGGGGACATGATAGCTATGTTTAAATATTTGAAGGGATGCCATGTAGAGGAAGGAGAGGGCTTGTTTTCTGCTGCTCCAGAGATCAGGACAAGGAGCAATGGATTCAAGCTGCAGGAAAGGAGATTCCACCTGAACCTCAGGAAGAAATTCCTAATGGTCAGGACTGTCCGGCAGTGGAATGTGCTGCCTCGGAGTGTTGTGGAGTCTCCTTCCTTGGAGGTTTTTAAGCAGAGGCTGGATGGCCATCTGTCGGGAGTGCTTTGAGGGTGTTCCTGCATAGCAGGGGGTTGGACTGGATGGCCCCTGGGGTCTCTTCCAACTCTACATTTCTATGATTCTATGATTTCTATGATTCTATGTCTTGGGCTGAGAATCAAATGATTCCATGTTGGCTGGGAAAAAGAGGATTTCTCGTCTATACTAGCCAACATGGATAATGAAACTTCTTGCTTTTACCAGGCTAGTAACATATTTTGGTGTGCTATCACTTTCCCCCCATCTTGTATAGTTTTGACCCTTATGGGCAAAATATTCCACATCTTGTACCATTTATGAAAACACCAATATTTGGGACAGCAGAATATTCTAATTGCTGTGGATCCATACAGATTAGTGTTGTTGTTGTCGTGTGCCTTCACGTCATTTCCAACTTATGGGTACACTAAGGCAACCCTATCATGCAGTTTTCTGGGGCTGAGACAGTGTGACACACCCAAGATCACCCAGGGGGTTTCCATAATTAAGGGGGGAAACAAAACCTGTTCTCCAGGGTTGTTGTCCAGCACTCAAATCACTAAGTTCAGCCTGGCTCTCACAAACTGGGGATACCCCCCGCAAATCAATGGGATCAGTGAATCCACTCTCATTTTGTGTCTGAACTTTAAAAAGATTATCCAAGGAGTTGAATTGTATTGCTCAGATATGGAGTATGGGATATAAAGGAAGGATATTGATCAAATCAGTCAGTCAATCAATCAACGAATAAAGACCTTTAAAGCTCTGTATGGCTTGGGTCCATCATGATATTTTGAAAGAGTTGTTAAATGTTTGGGCTGTGTGGTAGTTGTGGATGAATGGTTGGGTAATTTTTTTTTAATTTAATATTTCCCCTTTGTTCCAAATGGACCCCCTCTCTCCCCCTCCCTCCCTCAATTCATAATACACAATAAAAATATCACTCTATGAAACCTCTTGCAACCATAATTTTTGTTCTATTCCGTTGTGTATTCTCCTGTAATATTTTTCAAATTACTCACCCAAAATTTCACTTGGTCAGTGATTGGGGTGATTGACAAGAAAATCCACTGGGATTTTCCCATGCAGGTACAGATCCTACAACTATGGACATTTCCACACTACACTGTTATAGTGCTATCATTCCACTTTCAACATCCTGTGGAATTCTGGGCTTTATAGTTTACTGAGGCCAAAGAGCTCTCTGGCTAAGAACTCTAAAGGCCCCTCCCTAAACTCCAAACCCCAGGATTCCATAGGATGTTGAAAGTGGAATAACGGCACTATAACAAAACAATGCGGAAATGCCCAATGATATGTAAAGTTGAAGGCATTCACAGGCAGAATCCATAGGTTGTTGTGGGTTTTCCAGGCTTTCAGGATGTGTTCTATTAGTATTTTATCCCGACGTTTTGCCTGCATCTGTGGCTGGCATCTTCAAAGGATCTAGTGGCACAGAAGTGAGACAGAGTATATATACCTGTGTATATATACTCTGTCTCACAGTTGGCCTGTGTGATGGACTGTTCTTGAATGGGATACCCCCAGGGTGTATTGTTAGTCAGGGGATATGCATAACAGCGTGTTAAGTACATTAGCAATCCATCGTATTGTTCCCTGTAGAGCAGTGGTTCTCAACCTGTGGGTCCCCAGATGTTTTTGGACTTCAGCTCCCAGAAGCCCTGAGCATTGACCATAGTGGCTGGGGCTTCTGGGAGCTGAAGTCCACGAACATCTGGGGACCCACAGGTTGAGAACCACTGCTGTAGAGGGACCTCCAGAGTCTGGGTGGTGTTCATTGGCATATTTTTAAGTCTTGATTTTAGTGTTCTTCAGTACTGATAGCCAAATCTTGTTTACTTTCTGAGTTTCTTCTTTCCTGTTGAAATTGTCCGTGTGTTTATGGATTTCAATGGCCTCTCTGTGAAGTCTGACATAGCAGTTGTCAGAATGGTCCAGAATTTCTGTACTTTCAAAAAGCATTCTGTGTCTAGGTTGGTTAGACCTAGGTTGGTGGTTTAGTGAAGAACACTAAAATCAAGACACAAAAATATGGCAGTGAACACCACCCAGACTCTGGAGGTCCCTCTACAGGGAACGATACAATGGGTTGCTGATGTACTTAACGCACTGTTATGCATATCCCCTGATTAACAATACACCCTGGGGGATATCCCATTTAACAATAGGCCATCACACAGGCCAACTGTAACACATGAAATTGCTCCCTTCCACTCAGGAACTACACAAATACATATAATCTGTCTCACTTCCATGCCACCAGATCCTCTGAAGATGCCAGCCACAGATGCAGGTGAAACGTCAGAAGAAAATACTAATAGAACACGGTCTCAAAGCCCGGAAAACCCACAACAACCTATGCCCTACAATAAATTGTGTTTTTTTCAATCTCACTTCTATCAGAACTTCCTATCATGAAAGAAACTGCTACTTTTAAAAAAAACAACAGCCCTTTTTAAAAGCCTTCTGTTCTTTGTTAAAGATTGCTTAAACTGTTCTAATTTTTGTAATTCACAAATTTCCCTCTATTTGACTCTTTCTGATAATTTGTAGGTTGTTTTCAGTCAGGAACATCAGGTTGCGCTAGTCAGTTGTGTATCAGTACTTGTTGCCAGTTGCACCACCTCAGAGTGTGGATTCAGTTATTTTCTCCATGCTTTAACTCTTGTGTGCCAAGTTAAATATAAAATATATTTTGAAATTTTGAAATGAAGCCAGAGTTTTATTTGTTAAATATGTTGGGACAACAAAGAGAGATAAGATGTCATCAGAAGACATTGTTATATTTGATAACTGCTGCAACATTAACATATGCACAATACTGGAAAGAAAGGAACCATGTTGGTAGAAAAGAATGGAAATTAAAAGTTCTGGATATGATAGAGATAGAAAAGCTAACATTTTCACTGAAAAATAAACCTATCCAGAACTTTGAAAGGGAATGGAGAAAAGTCTTAAATTGGATAAAGATAAAGTAATAAGCAAAGGAAAAGAATAAAGCAAGATTGTATATAATATAAGGCAACAATGTAATAAGGCAATGTAACAAAGCAGCAAAGCAACAATGCAAGACGTAACAATGTAAGATTACCTTTTGAAGAAAAACTATGTATGAATCGCTTGTAAATAAGCAGACTCAACTGGAAAAAAAGCAAAAAGCTTGGAAGTGCGGAAGGTTGTTTTTTTTTATTTTCACTTTAAACTTTAATAAAAATATTTCTAAAAAAATAAAATAAAATAAATATAAAATATATTATATTAGGGAGCAAGAGCTGAGCAGAGGCGGGATCTTTAAAAGCCGGGACTTTAAAAGAAACAGTGACACCTAGTGGCTCCGTAGCTTTCCAGCAATCCTACTTGTTTTGCAATAAGGACTGGACTGGAATGCAGTGATGCTCTCCAGAGATGTTCCATGTGTGCGTTGGTGGTATAGTGGTTAGCATAGCTGCCTTCCAAGCAGTTGACCCGGGTTCGATTCCCGGCCAACGCAATAGACCTTTTTTTAAAAAAAAGAAAAAAAAGAAAGAAAGAAGCAAACAGCAAGAATGACATCCACCTCTCTTTTCTGCATTTTCCTCTGAAAGCGACAAAGGGAAGATGTTTCTTCACACAGTACTGCAAGGGATACACAAAATGTAATTCTTTAATCCACGGCAGGAACAATGTTGGTACACTGAATTCTCCAGCAGCTAAAGTTCTCTGTAGCTAGGCTTTAATATAGAATCATATAGGATTGGACGAGACCACAAAAGCCATCAAGTCCAACCCCATTGTGCCATGCAGGAATACACAATCAAAGTGTTGCTGACAGATGGCCATCCAGCCTCTGCTTAAAAGCTTCCAAAGCAGGAGCCTCCACCACACTCCGAGGCAGCATATTCCACTGTTGAACTGCTCTTACTGTCAGTAAGTTCTTTCTAAGTTTTGGGTGGAATCTCTTTTGCTGTATTAATATCTAAAAAATGCTTTAAAATCAATAGTTCTATTTCCTCTTACACAACTGTGAATAATTTAGCAATCTGTCTAGAAGGAACACTCCTAGATTCATTACTGGGTAGAGCAGAGATGGTCGAAACAGGAGGAAAAAAGACTTTTACGTCCTGCAAATTTGACAAATATTAACCAATACCTGAGCATCTGGCAATAACAGTTACTTTTTAAAATTACTTATTCCACAGTACTCTCTGGTCTGCTTTCTCCTCAGAAGCAGATAATAATAATAAAATAAAACAGAAGAGAAAATAAATCAGAGAACTGCACACAATGTAAGCTACAGCTTCTATCTGCTCAAGCTTTTTTTCTGTTTAATGGGCAGATATCTGTCAATTAAAATAAAAAAGATATTCTGCTCTTTTTTCCCAGAAGCAACAGAAGTTAGAGAATGGCATGCATCATGACCTCCTTCCTATCTACTGGAGCCCTATCTGAGAAGCCATGGCACAGCCCCTTCCTCGTTAGTATAGTGGTAAGTATCCCCGCCTGTCACGCGGGAGACCGGGGTTCGATTCCCCGACGGGGAGGTCTGTCTTTTTACAATTCTACAGAAAACTCTCACCACATTTGCCAAAGCTTCTGCAATTCAGCAGGAACCACGCTATAGATTGCTGGAGTGGAATCTGGAAGATCTCAGTTCAAGGCACCACTCAGCCAGGGAATTCAGAGCGATTCCAGAGTCAGACTGGAATTCTATGAAGTCTGTGACCGCAATTTCCAAATCTTCTGCATTTCAGCAGGAACCACAGGGCAGTGTCACTTCCTGAATGTTTGACTGGTATAGAAGATTGAGATTCAAACTGTCAATTGGCCATGAAATTCTGACTGATTCTGCCTTGCACTTTCCACTGCATGTTGTAGCAGCTTCGAATCATGTCCCCTTCTGCTTGTAGTAACCCTCATTGTTCTTTCCACTACTTTCCCCCATCTTTTTTCCTCCATTAAACACATAACAGCTGCACTTTACCCTCTAGACTCTCATTGGGCCAGTCACTCATGCTCAGCCTGACCCACCTCACAGGGTAGTTGTGAGCAAAAACAATGGGAGAATTAAATATATTGCCTTAGGGGAGGGGAGGGATATGAATGTAACTGTTCTGCCCTTCCCACACAGCCGCCAGCAATGCGATCTAGGTCATTACCACACTTTTTCTGGTAGTGGTTTACCACACGATCCTGACAGCTGGGGACACAAGAGCAGCGGGACCACAATGACGTCGTACAGTGGCATGCGTCATAAGACTGGCAGCAATGCGTCCCCATGCTGGGATGCTGCTGTCATGCGGAAAGGGCCTTAGAGTAATGTTGCGACCCCCTGCAACACCTACAATAGGAGTAGGTTGCCAGATCTCAGGGTGTGGCCCAGAGTCTCCCGTTTCTATGGGACATCTGCAAGCAGGAGAGGAGGATCCAAATTCTCCTGTTTCTGGACACTCAGCTCCAGGCAAGAGGAAATGGCTGCATGCCAATATCCAGCTCAAGTAGGAGAACACGACCTTGCTACAGTTTGAAGGGCTTAATTCATTTGTTGCTGCGACTTGCCACTCCTCTGAGGGAGGGAGTGGGGGGTCTACGTATTTACTTACATAGGCCATTTCCCCACTGAAAGGGTTAAACTGTAGAAGTTCTTGCTTAAGTGGAAAAATAGAGAAAAATAAGGTGAGCAGATGCGTCCTTTATCTTATCAGAAGGCTTAGGTATGCACTTAGCTATGCAGGGAACCTGAGGAGTTTTCGAGGTCGGTGTAACCCAGGGAAAGTACTCCCTTGGTACCGAAATACATCATTTTGAAACTGTAAAGGGGCCTCTGTAACCTGTAAACTTTTCATATATGGTCATATGGTAGTCATTTCCTGTACCTGTTTTTGAAAATGTATAAATGTGTGCTGACACCTGACTCTGGGCCCTCAGTCTTTTGGAAATTCATTCCACTGAGATCCCTGCGCAGTGAAAATAAACTTTTGCTTTCTAATCCGACGGTCTCAGTCCCTTGACGAGCTACTACACCACTATGCTGTTATAGTGCTATTATTCCACTTTCAGCATCCTGTGGAACCCTGGGGTTTGCAGTTTAAGGAGGGGCCTTTAGAATTCTCAGCCAGAGAGCTCTTTGGCCTCAGGAAACTACAAACCCCAGAATTCCACAGGAGGTTGAACGTGGAATAATGGCACTATAACAGGGTAAGGTGAAAATGGCTTTAGTTTTCTTCTTCCTTTTCAGGTGTTGTGATGTCCAGGCCCACCCTCCACTCTGCTCTGCATCCATCATCTGGCTAGAAGCAAGTAAGCTAAATTAAATGGTTCTTAACCCATTTTTCTAATTCCATAATTAATCCCCTAATTTCACCCTAGGAGCCAGCATGGTCTAGTGGTTTGAGTGTTGGACGATGACCCTAGAGACCAGGGTTGATTCCCCGCCCAGCCATGGAAACCAACTCTCAGCCCCAGAAAACCACACAATATCTTTGCCTTAGAGTTGCTATAAGTCAGAAATGACCTGAAGGCATACAATAACAATAACAACAACAACAACAGCAGAAGCAGCTATATATAAGCATGCTTCATATACACAATAAAAATCCAGAGACTGGGATATTACTTACAAAAAACACTTAGCTGCTATTATTATTAGAAGGCTCGTAAAAGGGTTTATTTAACCATTTTTTAAAAAAACTCTTTACTTTCTTGAGTCTCAAAAATAACTACAATGTTTAAATAGTTTCTTCTCAGTTACTTAAGAGAAATCTGTTTTTCATTCAGCAGCAAGAGGTGCAGCATAAGCTAGCCTGTGAACTGTGGGATATTTCTTTTCCGCCATTTGGCAAATGGTGGAACTACATTTTTAAAAAAATCATTATACACTACTATTATATTTCAAAAGGAATGAAGATATCCCTTATTGAATTATAAGCATTATGTAATGTAGTTGTATAGTTGCCCTGGAGAAAAGGCATTGATTAGGAATAACTCATCTTTATAACTTGTTGCTTCCAAACAGAAGATGTAATTTTAAGCGTGTGGGTGTGCCTGCACATGTTTTTTTACTTTAGCCTTTTGCAACCAAAATTTCCCAAGTGTATTAAATTACCTGAGGGGCCTTTTCTTCCTTTTGGTGAAAGGGTTTCCTCAACCAGTGGTCCTGGATCTCAGATTTGATGAAATCCTCCTCTAGAATCTCTTCCTTCTTGGTCACTGAAGAATCCAAGCTGTTACCAGCCATTCTGGCTTCCCCACTAAGACAAGGCAAGGTTTGAAATGCACACTTTCCTTTTTGCTCCTGGCCAACATCAGCTCCTCCCTTGGAGGGGGCCCAGAATCCCTTCTGTCATCTCCTGAAACCAAGTCAAGCCATGATGGAGTCCTCTTTTGCAAGTGAGGACCTTGGGTTTCCTCACGAAATTCCTCCCACTGGGATTCCCAGGCTTGCAGTCGCTCCACCATGGGTTCTTGCTTAATATGTTGTGGAGTGGGCCCAGTCAGAAACTCCTTCACTGCTATTATTTGGGATTCTCTTTCTCCATTTACCGTCATAATCCCTCTCCCAATTCAAGCCCCATTAGGTTTTCCTCTTCCATTTCTATTCCTGGTTGCATCACCTGGACTGGAAAGGAAAGAATGTGTTAAGAAATGCAAAGCTATGTACAGTATATTTGGACAGCCATCCTAAGCCCCAAATATATATATATATTTGACAGCTCCTTTGAATTTTCTCAGGGTTTGCTGTAGGGCTGCCAGACGGAAAACTGAAGACGCCTCTTGTACCTTTAATGGTTATGTAGAATATGTGCAGGTTGAGAGTCCTTTATCTTGAATCATAAAATAATAGAATCCTAGGGCTGGAAGAGACCACAAGGGCTATTGAATCCCACCCCGAGCTATGCAGGAATACACCATCAAAACATTCCCAACAGATGGCCATCTAGCCTCTATTTAAAATCTTCCAAAGAAGAAGACTCAACCATACTTCCGGGCAGCGTATTCCACTGTCAAACTGCTCTTACTGTCAGGAAGTTCTTCTTAATGTTTGAAGCCATTGCTCCGTGTCCTAGTCTCTGAAGCAGCACAAAACAGGCTTGCTCCATCCTCCACATCACATCCCTTCAAATATTTAAACAAAGCCATCATGTCCCCTCTTAACTTTCTCATCTCTAGGCTAAACATACCCGGCTCCCTAAGCCATTCCTCATAAGGCATGGTTTCTAGGCCTCCTGCTGGAATGCTAGTGACCAGAAGTGTTTCATATTTTCAATTTTGGAACATTTGGATATACATAATGAGATATTGCGGAATTGTGACCCAGGTCTAAACATGAAATTAATTTAGGTTTCATATACACCCTAAACTGTAAATTTAAATTGTTGTAAATTATACACCATTGTATATTCTTGCTGTATATATGCCATTTGTATAATTGATGTAAATTACATATTGTTCTTTCAACATGAGATCCCTTCTTTCATCAGTTCTTTTCCTCTTGCTTTCTTCCTGTAGGAAACATGAGCAAATTAGGGAGGTTTGCTTGGGACGCGTGTCCTGCTTTGAAAGTCTTTCAGTCTGCTTGGCACTTCTTTTCCTCTCTATGCTCATGCAGTTCACTTTTTTCCTCTTAGCCCATGTGTGCACCCAAGGAAGGAGATGGGCAAGAGTCAGGAAGTACAGGGTCACCGTGCCACCCCTACTTCCCTCTCTTTTCCCTGATCTGTTTGGACCCTGGATGTCTGCTCTCCCCAGTATGTCTCGGCTTCCATCCCACGGACACACACACACTTTTTGATGTTTGCAATTTTTCCACTTTTGCAAGGGTCCTGTGCCTCTAACCCAAGCAAATGTGGAGGGTCAAATGTACCCAAGAAGTCACATTCTGAAACTCACTGAAAAACAAGTAGAAATGAGGCAGGCACTTCACTGTTTTCTCTTCCTGCCTAGACAGCATTTTTAAGCCAATGTAGAAAAGATAAAATTCCTAAGGTATAAAAGTTTTGTTTGCTTGTTACCCACGGTCTGCCACTATTTTGTGTGTTTTTTGGTGCATTTAATAGCTGTTGTTTTAAATAAAACTCTTTCCTCTCGAGAGTACTGCCAGTCACTTTTTTCTCATGGTAGGAGGGAATTTCTACAGCTGGGGGCACTTAACATGTTCTATGTTTAGAAAATATGGTTCATCTCCTTTTATAGCTTATTTATAGTTCAGACTAAAAGTGGGAGTGGATTTATCAATGTGGGGGACATTTGTTGGTACTGGAGCACAGCATTTAGAATATTCTGCTATTCCAAATATAGATGCTCTCATAATGGGACTGGACATGGAATATTTCACACCTAAGAGTCAGAGCTATACAAGACAGGGGAAAAAATACTAGTTTACAAAACAGTGTTACTAGTCTGGTCAAAGGCTAGCTGCTTTCTTATCCATGTAGGCCATGGAGGATGAGAAATCTCTTCTTCTCCAACCAGCATGGAAACATTGGATTCTTAGCCCAAGACATTTTTCCTGCCTGAGGCAGAGAAGCAAATGGTACCCCTCCCATTTCCACTGTTAAGGCGCACTATCTGTCAAGTTATTTGGGCATCTGGGGCAGGAAATGACACAACTGCTGGTCTTCCTATCTGGAGAAGTAAAATCAGATAAGTTAACAGTCTCCTGCTTTTCATAATACACCAAAAGCCCCTGCCGAAGCCAGCCACTGCTCTCTGTCTAAGTAGGGCTGGTCCTACTTTGCAAGCCAGTGGGGAAAAAATTCCCTTCTGCCAAGGTGGCAGGTAGAGGAAAGAAGAAAGTCTCCAAAAGCATCCTGTGTTTCCATACCAATCAGAGGAAGAGAAGTTTTGATTCCTCTGTCTTGTACAGAAACTGAGGCTAGAGACAGGATAGAGAGATCCACCTCTTGTCTACATATATCCTCACTCACTGCATGGAGTTTCTATTCGCCCCAGGCAACCAGAACAGAGTTGTTCACCATGAGACTGCATTACAGGTTTGTTCTTTAGACCGATTTATCTAACCCAGGATAGAGAATCATGTTGTTCTCCAGATATTGCTGGATTGCAGCTCCCTGGCCGTTTCTGCACAAGGCTCTTATAGCACTATGATTCCACTTTCAACATCCTATGGAATCCTGGGGTTTGCAGTTTCGGGAGGGGCCACTTGGCCCCTCCCAAAACTGCAAACCCCAGGATCCCATAGGATGTTGAAAGTGGAATCATAGCGCTATAACAGCCTCGTGCGGAAATGGCTCCTATCCTGCATAACTAATGGTGAAGAATGCTGGGAATAGCAGTTCAGCAACGTATGGAAGCCACACAGTTCCCATCTCTGATTAACCAATAATTCAATGTATCCTTGTAGCCCTAGCCAAAACATAAGATTTCAGGAGTGTCAGCTACTGCATGCAAGTCCAAATCAACAGTTATTGACTATCCTATGGTTGCACATTATTTTACTTCCAGGATGGCTAAATTCTGAGTTCAGATTTTTCTGTAATCTCCACTTGTGTTTTCTCTGCATTGCTTTCGCATAGTTCTTTCTCAAGCGGATGACTTCTAGAGGTGTTGTAGGTCACTGCAGCCCTTCATTATCCCCAGTCCAACAGCATCTGGAGGGAACTGGGTTGCAAGAGAGGCTGCTTTAGCTTATGCTCAATAAAAGCTAGCTTATGCCAAATAAAACTTGATAGTCTTTAGTGTGCCACAAGATTCTTTGTTGGCTTTTCTAATCTGCTCCTCTGCTGTTTCCTTCTATGTTTTGTCTTCCTCCTGATCTCAGCTTACCTCTTACAATGGCTGTGGCTGCTTCTTAGAAATCAGACTCCAAAAGCCACACAGCCTCCTCCCAACCTCCCCTCACCCCAGCCATGGGGCAGGACAGGAACAGGTAATCAATATCTCTTCCATCACCACCTGCCCTCCCCTTGATCTCCTCCTGCCCATCTAGGAACCAAAGATTTGTCAATTTAACCCTTCCCTAAAATTGTAATACTTTTCAAAAGGGAAGCTGTGCCAGTCTCTTGTGGTACAAAAACAGCAGAATGTGCTATGGACAGTTTGATAGAATCAGAGTTCGAAGAGAAGGATCATTGATGATCCAACCTCCTATGAATTCAGGAAATCCACAACCTATAGCATGACTGATCACCCTCTAAACTGTTTCAAAATTTAGCAAAGGAGTGCTTACCATTTCCCAAGGTAGCCTGTGTCCAGGGGGTACAGTGATAGGTGGGGGAGAAGAGGATATTGCATGCTTCCTAACGTTCCACAGATGAAAACTGGGACAGGTATTGCCAAGGAACATCAGAGTGTTGTTAAGATGGCAGAAGTTATTAATGAAGAACAAATACGCTTAGAGAGGCTGTAGCAGTTTCCTTTTCCCTGAGTCTATTGGGAAGGGCAAGATTCTATCCCTTCTTCTTTTCCCCCTGCTGAGTTAATGCAAACTACTTTAGCACTTTGAATTCAGTTTGCAGCAAATTAAATGAGCTGAGGACAGAGGGGGATAGTGGCAGGAGCAGCAGAGAAACTGGGATATTTTAAAGTTGGCTGAAAAGTGGGATGGTCGAGGAGTAATTGGGACTCTCCCTGCCAAATAGGGCCAGTTGCAAGGTATGGCATGGCCCTCCCAAATAAGAATCCTGCCTCACCAAATGAAACTTTAGAGCCATTTCTGCACCTCACTGATTCCCCCAATGTCCTGTCGTGATCCTGGCAGTGCCTTCGCCAGGATGGAAGCGTGATGGGAACGCTCCCCTCTGCACCTGGTCGACTCTCTGCAGAAAGAAGTGCAAGTGACATATGCCTGCCTTTTGCAATGCAGCCGGCCTCTTTCCTGTGCTGCGCTGGAGAACAAAGCATGTTCTCATGCTTCTGCCCCTTCCACATGGCTGCGGGTGATGGGAGCATCCCACGATTTACTTTTTCCATTAAGTGAATAGCCTGCGATTACGACACATGGGGACGTGCTGGCTGCAGGACTGCAACATTGGTGAAAGCATGACCTGTGGGCTGCTACCATCGTGTCCCCATTGCGGGACTGTGATGCCATGCGGAAATGGCCTAAGTCTCCACATTTATAGCTCTGCTGTTACCCTGTTTACTGGGGGTCCCGTGAGGGACACCAAAATGTGCTCAACTATAGGTGGGGAAGATTAGCTCTGAGCACTGCCTTAGTGTTACGAGAGGCAGGGTAACTTAGCAGGATCTTGAACCCTATGTCTACGGGGTCAGGCCAATCAAGAAGCAAACCGTTTTGAAAGAATAAATGAGATCTTTATTAAAATACAGCCAAATAGTGTACGCAACTCACTCACTCAGATAACTATAGAAAATAAAGGTGGGAGTGGGACAGAGGGGTTTTTCGGAGGGATAGTTGGTTTGGGTGATACAAAACCTGTCCTGAAGCCGGAAGAATAGAGAGCGATGCTGGGGTTCAATGTGGTTCAGCACATGGAGCTGAGGGGAGGCTCGCCAAGCAAAGCGGCAGCAAGGTGGTCTGGAACTCGGAAGCCATCCAAGGAGGGTCTTGGAATCAGGGGTTTTTATAGGGAGAAATGTGACTGCAGGCTATGCCATACTTGGTGAGAACAATGGATTTCGGGTGTGAGACAAAGCCTCGGAAAGGTCAAAATTTAACATGATCGAGTTAGGTCCGAATTGACAAAGGAGCAGTCAGTATGCAAATGCGCGATGCTGGACAGTTGATAGTTCAGCTGTCAAGTTATCTGCTCGGGGCAGGGAGTCCCGAGCAGATAATAGGGTGTGTGCTGGGAGGTCTCCTGAAGCGGTGATCTGGCTATTTCTGGCTTGCCTGTATTGTTTAGGAATATTGCAGCAATCAGTCGCCGAGCCTAGTTTCGTGCTTGTCTGGGGGCCTCACAAACATGTGGAGAGGGGTGGTGGAAGAAGCTGAATTATTGATATCAAAAGGATATCTTTATGCTATTTCCGAGATGGCCTAGAAACTGCAGTAACACTGCAGAGAGAGAGAGAGAGACTGAAAATCATTCATCCCTTTTTTTATTGTTAACTGCTGTCAAGTCAGCTCTGACCTTATGGATGACAGACCTCTAAGTCATCCTATCCTCACCCACCCTGCTCAGGTCTTGCAGACTTGAGGTCATGTTTTTCTTGATTGGGTCTATCCATCTGGAATGTGGTCTTCCTCTTTTCCTACTGCCTTCCACCTTACCAAGCATTATTGTCTTTTCCAGTGAGTCATGTCTTCTCATGATACATCACACCTTGTTGTAGTTTTTGTGTGGCTTCAAATCATTTCTGACTTATGGTTACCCTAAGGGGACCCTATCATGGGGTTTTCTGGGGCTGAGAGTATGTGATGCACTCAAGGGGTTTCCCCAGTGGGTTTCCATGGCCGAGCAGGGAATCAAACCCTCATCTCCAGGGTTATAGTGCAATGCTTAAGCTGCTACACTCTGCTGTCTCTCATCCAGCACTCTTCCATTTGCTTTCGATGCCCAAATTGTATTGCTAAATGCTCAGTGGAAGTGTGAAGTTATGGCAATGTTAGAAATTTGGAGATTTTGAAGGAAAGTTTCATTTGCAGCAAAATTCTTATGGGGGACGAATGCTCTCATTTTGCTCCTCTCCCCCTCCAGCTTTTACCACCAGGACGGTCTTTCCTAATATTTAGTGAAAGCCTCTTTCCATGTAGGTTGAATCTGTATCATACCTTCTGGAACAGAAGGAAAAAAACACACACTCTTGCTTCACTTTCTACATGACAGCCCTTCAGATAACTGAAGATGGTAATCATAATTCATCTCAGGCCATTTCCGCACTACACCATTATAGTGCTATTGTTCCACTTTCAACATCCTGTGGAATTCTGGGGTTTGTAGTTTGCTGAGGCCAAAGAGCTCTCTGGCTGAGACTTCTTAATGCCCCTTCCTAAATTGCAAATCCCAAGATTCCACATGAGGCTGAAAGTGGAATAATAGCATTATAACAGGGCAGTGTGGAAACAGCCTCAGTCTTCTCTAAGAACAAGAAATGCCTCCAGCAATGTTTTTGTTGAGAGCTAGTGGGGTGTAGTGGTTTGAGTATTGAACTAGGACCCTGGAAACCAGGGTTTGATTGCCTGCTCAGCCATGGAAACCCACTGAGTAACCTTGGGTGCATCACATACTCTCAGTCCCAGAAATTCCCATGATAGATCCTATGATAGGTTGCGTTAGAGTCACTGTAAGTCAGAAATGACTTGAAGGAAGACTAAAGCAACAACAGTTGTTTTTGTTGGGTATTGCAGATAAGGATTTGGATCATAAATATGGATCCCTGCTTCATCATAGGATAACAGCTGCAGGAATACTATTTGAACAAACCCGGAAATGAGTTGAAGAACCAGTGATAGAGGATTGGATTGTTAAGGTGGCTGAACTATCCCAAATGGCCAAATTAACATGGGTTTTAAGAGACAAACCTTTTGAAGATTTTTGAAAGATTGGAAACCCTTTATGGACTTCTTGAGCAACAAGAATCCAAATGATGCAATAATTTGTGGGTATAGCTACTAATTGTTTTGCTTATCTGGATCTGTAATGGTGGAATAATATTATATTGTCTTCTCTTCATTGTCCTTTTCTCATTACAGTTGGGGAGTGATCAGAGCCTTTTTGTGCATTAGTATTTTAGTGCTTGGTTGTTTAGATTAGTTAGTCAGTCAATGTCTTAGTGATTTTTTTTTAGCTTGTTGCTTACTATTTTATTTTACATTGTTATTTTGTGTTTTAACATTTGTTTATGTCTAGGTGCAAAAATAAAAACTGGAAAGCACGTATCTGAATCAGCAAAGGAGAAGGAGAATAAACTCTCCGTGCTTGTAGATGGAATGAATTTTATTCTTTAAAAAGCCCAACACATTTTGGCCTCTTTTTATATTTTTGGCCTTCTTCAGGGGTTATATTAAAAACAAATACTTTATTGTCAAAACTAAATGAAAGAACAACAAGCATGTGGAGTTTATTCTCCTTCTCCTTTGCTGTATCCTATCTTCTCTCAGTCTTCCCTGAGAAGAACAAGAAATATTTTATAGTGTGAGATTTCATGGATAATAATTCCCTTTTCTCAGATAAAATTCCCATCGCCCCAACCAGCATGCCCAGGGTGCTAGGACTGATGGGTGTTGCAACACAACACTTGGAATAACACACATTCTCCCAGTCTTCACTCTTAGGGCATTTCTGCACTACACTGTTATAGTGCTATCATTCCACTTCCAACATCCTGTGGAATTCTGGGGTTTGTAGTTTTCTGAGGCCAAAGAGCTCTCTGGCTGACAATTATAAAGGCCCTTCGCTAAGCTGGAAACCCCAGGATTCCATAGGATGTTGAAAGTGGAATAATAGCACTATAACAGTGTAGTGTGGAAATGGCCTTAGCATCTTACGGCAATTCAAAAGACCATGAGATTTATTCTGAGGTAGGCTTCCTTCATGCTTCTACTTTACTTTTTTCCAGTTCAAGAGTCTAGTTTACCAAAGACACCCACATTAGACCATCATAAATTTGCATCAGTCTTCAGGTAACCCAAGATCGTTACATTTATAGTAAGGTTAACGACTCAGAACTACAATCATAACCAGGCTTACTCAGGAATGAATTCTATTTAACCAAATTGGACTTAGCTGTGGTTAGACTGCATTGTGCTGTGCGTCTCTTCCACCTCAGAGCTGGGAAAAATTACGTTTTTGGACTACAGGTTGCCTGGAGGACTCTGGGAGTTAGAGTCCAAAGTAATTCCCCCTCCCCCTTGTTTTTCTAAACAACATACTCACCTTGTTCTTGTGATCTAGAAAGGGGAGTAACTTTTCCATCAAGTTCTGCTCCTTAGATAATAATACAACGTAGGGAAGCTCCCAAAGAACGAGTTAACCACGTTGATTGTCCCGTTTGCAGAAATGCTAGTGCCCAAACTGGCAAACACAACGGTGTGGCAAAACCAGATCTTTACTGGCAAACCCAGACTAGTCAATCTGGCTTGTTTGCTCCGGGAGACCGAAAGAGTTAAAACTCACAAAGCGAGGGTGCCTAGAGAGACCAGGTGGAGGGGTATGAGAAACGTGTAAAAAAATAAACCCACTTTTTCCTGATCGTCTATTTTTCCCCACTCACTAACCAGCCCGATTGCGGTTTGTTGCTGGAAAAATCCCTCTTTTTCATTGAAATAAAATCAAAATAAAATCCTGACCATGGAGCAATTGCCTGGCTGCTGTAGGGCGATGTGAACCTGCCAGGAGCAAGTGAGTTAAAGGAAGAAAGGGAGATCAACCCAGGAAGGCAAAAATAGGTTGCAAACCCCAGGATTCCATTGAAAGTGGAATAATAGCGCTATAACAGGCTTGTGCGGAAATGGCCCGGGGTTCCATTCCCCGCTGGGCCAGGGAAACCTGCTGATGGATGCCCTTGTGTGCGTCACACACTCTCAGCCGCAGAAGGCACACAACAGCACAGCGATGCTCAAAGGGCCAAACTCTACCAGGCGGTTCAGCAAAGAAATTCAGAACTGGGTCTGGGAAGCAGGGGGGAAATAGGGTGAGACAAAAGGCACAAAATGAGGAGTTTTTGCAGAAGTTTCATCAAGCAGGTCCTTCTTGCCTCCCCACTTTTCTCCCAAAACAGCCCCCCTTCGTAGGTCAGGTCCCCAAAATCACCCAGCGAGAAGGACTTGCAGGCGGATGGCTCTTAGATCTAGTTATTAATAGGGAGAATGCAGCTATTATGGATCTTTTCCTCTCTTTAATGGATTTTCCCCAGTAAGAAAAAAAAAAGTTATTGAACGCACTTGCAAGGCTTGCTAGTGGAAGATGCCGTTATTTGCAGCGGCCACAAAATGCAGAGAAAGAGGCACTCTCCGTCCCAGAAAAGCCCACGATAGGATTGTCTTAGGATCGCCCCCAAGTTGCAAAGGCACACAAGCACGACAACAGCAAAAGCCCTGAGAAAAGTTTTGTCACACGCTGGAACTGGGCAGAATTTACCGGCTGAGTGGTGACTTGAACTCAGATCTTCTGAACCGCAGTCCGGCGATCCGCAACGTGGTTCCTGCTGAATTGCAGAAGCTGTGGCAAATGTGGTGAGAGCTTTCAGCAGAACTGTTGTAACGAAAAGGCAGACCTCCCCGTCGGGGAATCGAACCCCGGTCTCCCGCGTGACAGGCGGGGATACTCACCACTATACTAACGGGGAAGGGGCTGTGCCAGGGGTTGCTTGGGGTGGCTCTAGTCCAGTGGTTCTCAACCTGTGGGTCCCCAGATGTTTGTGGACTTCACCTCCCAGAAGCCCCAGCCACTATGGTCAATGCTCAGGGCTTCTGGGAGCTGAAGTCCACAAACATCTGGGGACCCACAGGTTGAGAACCACTGCTCTAGTAGATGGGAAATATAGTGTGACTCATGCAGTCTTCTCTTCCTTTTGCTTCTGGCGAGAAAAGCACAACAGGGGAGATGCAGAACCCCCTGTCCTCAGGGAAACAGCTTTAATAGATCTCCGAGGCCATTTCCACACTACACCCTTAGAGGGCTATTATTCCACTCTCAACATCCTGTGGAATTCTGGGTTTTGTAGTTTACTGAGGCCAACGTGCTCTCTGGCTGAGGGTTCTCAATGCTCCTCCCTAAACTGCAAACCCCAGGATTCCAGAGGATGTTGAAAGTGGAATAATAGCACTATCACAGTGTAGTGCGGAGATGGCTTTTACTAACAAGGAGTGAACTGGAACTAGTGAGCATATCAGATAAAGCTCAGATTGTGGAAAACAGCTCCCCAAGCGTGCAGTTCTCTGGTTACTACAGTCGACCCTCTACATTTGCAGGTTTCACATTCACAGTTTTGATTATTTTCAAACTTCTCCAGCACCCCCCCCCACTTCAAGTGCTTCTTTTCCCAGGGGAACCTTACCTTTTGGGGGGTCTGATCAAGCAATGCAGCCCTTTACAAACCCACCTCTGGTCCTCTTCTTCCTTCACCAGCTGCTACCTGGCCATCTAAGGATGGATCATAGCCTGATGTCTCAATATCACAAACCCTCTCCTGATACCCCCCACCCACACAGAAGGAAGGAGAGGGAGGAGCGGGAGGAAGTATAGGGCCACCATGTCAACCCACTCCCTTTCCCTTTCCTTTCCCTGACCTGATTGGGACCCTGGATGCCCCTTCTCCCCACCATGCCTCTGCCCTCTTCCCGCCCACACATACATATTTTGATATTTGCTATTTTTCCACTTTTCCTATGCCCCTAAGCCTAGCAAAAGTAGAGGGCCAATTGTACATCTAGAATATTTCCGCATGACACTCTTATAGAGTGACGATTCCACTTTCAACCTCCTATGGAATCCTGGGGTTTGCAGTTCCGGGAGAGGCCGCTTGTTCCATAGGAGGTTGAAAGTAGAATCATCGCGCTTTAAGAGTGTCGTGCGGAAATGTCCCTAGTTAGGAAAAGTGAAATGCACCAGTATAGGATGGGTTACACCTGGCTTGAAAACAGTACATGTGCAGAAGCTAAACCTGAGTCAACAGTGTGATGCAGCGGCCAAAAAAGGCTTGTGCAATTCCAGGCTGCATCAATAAGAGCAGAGTGTCCGGATCAAGGGAATTAGCAGTACCACTCTATTATTCTTTGGTCAGACCTCACTTGGAATACCATCTCCAAGAAGAATATTTTTTTTTCATGATCTGGATTTTTTTTTTAAGTTATTTGTATTAAAATGGAGCAAAAGGGAAAAGAGGGACAGAAGATACACAACGAAAATACTGACAAGCTGGGATGGGTACGGAGAACGGCAACCAAGGCCATTTCCGCAGCTCACTGGTTCTTGTTGCTGTCCTGGCACAATCCCAGCAGCACCTTTGCCGGGATGAGAACACAATGCAAATGCTCCCTTCTTTACTCAAGCAGCTCCAGAAGTGCCTATAGTGCACTTCCTCCCATTCTGCTTGACCAGTGGTGATGGGAGTGTTGCACGATTGCAGGCCGTTGATGGATTGTTTTCTGTTAATGGAATATCCCGTGATCGCGATGGGTGGGGACAGATTGGCAGCAGGACAGGACAACATCGTGTGAAAGCAGAACTCGTGGACTGCTGCCAATGCATCCCCATCATGGGATGGCGATGCCATGCGGAAACAGCCCAAGATGATAAAAAGTTTGGGGACCAAGCCTTGTGAGGAACAATTTAGGGAGGTGAGTATGTTCAGCTTGGAGAAGAGGACACTTTATGGAGGACACTCACCATCTGTAATTATCTGAAGGGATGTCATGTAGAAGATGGAGTAAACTTTTTTTCTGCTTCTGCAGAGATAAACCAATGGCTTAAAATTAAAGGAAAAGAGATTCCACCAAAGGAAGAAGGGTTTGGTGGAAGCTTCAAGACCTGGAAAAAACCACAGCAGTGAAGATAAGCAGCCAACCAAAGGGAATGTGTTTTTATCATACACCAAAGGGGTCACTGACCATATAGGGAAACTGATGAAGAAACATAACCTCCAAACAATCTACAGACTGACCAAGAAAATTCAACAAATGCTACGTTCAGCAAAGGACAAGAGGGATCCTCTAACTTCTGCTGGAGTTTGCACAGTTACTGGTATGGGTTACAGGGAAGATACAACCCTCCTGCTGAAACAGCTTCATTGGCTATTTGTCCATTTCTGGCAAAATTATGCTCTTTAAAGTCCCATCTGAAAAAATGTAACTCCCTGCATGAACCTGCCTGAATTTTAAGATCTTCAAGAGAAGGCTTTGTCTCAGTCCCCCCACCATCAGGGTCACATTTGGTGAGGACACCAAAGAGGGCCATCCCAGTGGCTGCTCCCAGATGGTGGAATTCCATCCCATAGGAAGTTTGTTTGGCCTCTTCTCTTCACTGTTGATGGCAGGCGAAGACCTATTTATTTAGGTAGGGCTTTGGCTCATGATGCATGTGGCAGAAAGAGCTTTTAATGGGGTGTGATAATGGCTCTTCCGTTATCTGGCCAACATTGCTGATATGTATAGCCTCTCTCTCAACTATACTAAGGGTTAATGATATGATGATTTATGTCACATTTATTGGGAGACAGTATCAAGAAGCAGTGACACAGATCACAAGTGACAATTGCCGCATGAGGATGATTAGTTGGTGAGAAGTGTGAAAGCTTTGAGATGCTTCCTAGAGGAGAGGTTATAAAAACACAAGGTGTCAGGAACTGAATCCGCACATGCAAATAGTACAGTGCATAAACACTATTTATTTGGAGTGAGATACACTGTACAAGGCTTTAGTAAGGAGACTGCAGTTCAAAAGCAAATACTGGAGCTTTAGAATCCTTGCTTTCCCTCCCCCTTTGCCAAGAGACCTTGAAGCAGTGAGAACCAGGTAGCGCTTTTCAGTACATTCCTAACAAATGTTTATCTAACAGTCTCTGGTACCAGGCTTCTTGGTTACAAGAAGCTGCTACTTATGATAGACTATACATCCCATTACTTTAATGTGGAGGGCATCCCAACACAAGGTGCCATGAGGCACAAGAGAAACTTGAAAGACTTTGTTTCAGCAGATTATCCCATGAGGTAGTCATGGCCGAGTGGTCAAGGCGATGGACTAGAAATCCATTGGGGTTTCCCCGCGCAGGTTCAAATCCTGCTGACTACGAATAAAATATGTGGGGCTGTTACTGACCATACAAAATAATGGCTAGTCTCCATTGGCATCTTCTTTTGCAAAATAGAATTGAACAATAGCAAGCCCTTCCCAAGATCTTGAGCTAAAGCATGGACTGGATGAGGAAAAACAGACTGAAGCTGAATCCAGATAAGACGGAGGTACTTGCTGTTAAGGGCCCTAGCCCAGGTATGGAGGTTTGTCAACCAGTCGCAGATGGGGTCACACTTCCCCTGAAAGACTGTGTCCGCAGCTTGGGGGTGCTCTTGGATTCACCGCTTCAGATGACAGTTCAAATTGATGCGGCAGCCAGGGGCGCCTGCTATCAGCTTCGGCTGATACGCCAGCTGCGCCCCTTCCTGGACTTGGAACACCTAAAAACAGTGGTGCATGCGCTGGTAACTTCACGGCTTGACTTCTGCAATGCGCTCTACATAGGGCTACCCATGTTATTAGTCCGGAAACTACAATTAATTCAGAATATGGCAGCCAGGTTGGTCACCGGAAGATCTAAAACTGACCACATAACACCTATTCTGAAGTCTTTACACTGGCTGCCTATTAGTTTCCGGGCACAGTACAAGGTGTTGGTTCTTACCTTTAAAGCCCTTCATGGCTTGGGGACAGCCTACCTGCGGGATCGCCTTCTCCCATATAATCCGCCCCGCACATTAAGGTCCTCTGGGAGGAATTTACTGCAGCCAATCAGAAATAGGTTGGCTGCGATTACCCAGAGGAGCTTCTCTTCGGTCGCTCCCAGGTTATGGAATGGCCTGCCGGAGGAGACCCGGCACATTACCAGTCTTGACTGCTTTAAAAAAGCAGGCAAGACCGATCTCTTCCAACAGGCCTTCCAAGACTAGTGTTCTACCGCCTCTCATCAATTGTCCCTTTGTTTTTAATTTGTTTTAATTTGTTTTTAATAGTTAATGTGTTTAGGGGATAGAAGGGTTGGTGGGTGGGGAGGATAGGCTACATTTTAATGTTTTAATGTATTTATATGTTCCACTGGGAGAGGCGGGATAAAAATAAATTATTACTATTATTATTACTACTACTACTACTACTACTACTACTACTACTACTATTATCTCTTGAGCTAAAGCATCTCTGGCCAATAGCAATTCAAATTCCATTTGGAAACCTCCAACTCAATATAATTACAGAACTGCAGAGCTGGAAAGGGTTCCTGAGGTCAGTTATGACCACAATCAATCTTTAGTAATCCTGTTTTTCCAGAATGTAAGGTTATGACTCCCCGTATCACCCTCCGCTTGGCGAAAAGGCAAAGCCTGAAGAGGAACAGAGGAGCAGGCCCTTCACAGCAGCATCTGAAGAATCCTGATTAGACACATCTTTGGCAAGCCCTGCTTACTATAAGAAAATATGGGGCAACAAGGAAACACAACAATGTCCGGGTGAAAAGCAGCTTCTCCATACAACGAATGCCTACAGTTTATCTTGCAGGGAAATGAAATACGGATACATTTTTCCTTAAAATAAATGGTTTCAACAGCTTATCCTGTGTGGTAGTTGTGGCTGAGTGGTCAAGGCGATGGACTCGAAATCCATTGGGGTTTCCCCGCGCAGGTTCGAATCCTGCCAACTACGAATAAGATATATCTAGCTGTCCACGATGACACAAAAGAATGGCTAGCCTCCATCAGCATCCTGCTTTTGCAAAATAGAATTGTACAGCAGGGAGCCCTTACCAAGGTAGGGAATTTTGGAACTAAAGCTTCCCTGACTAATAGGAATTCAAATTCTGTTTGGAAATTTCCAACATCATAGAATAAACTGCAATGTTGGAAAGAGTTCCTGAGGTCTGTTACCACAACTGATTTTTGGTAATCCTGTTTTTCCATAATGTTAGGTTATGACTCCCCACTGTTCCCCTCCCTTTGGTAACAAGGCAAAGCCTGTAGAGGAAGAGAGGAGCATCAGAATGCAAGGTCGCATGTTGAAATTAACTGAATTGCTAACTCTGGCTATTTTGTACCACGCTGTTATAGTGCTACTATTCCACTTTCAACCTCCTGTGGAATTCTGGGGTTCGTAGTTCACTAAGGCCGAAGAGCTCTCTGGCTGAGAATTCTAAAGGCCCCTCTCTAAACTGCCAACTCCAGGATTCCGTAAGATGTTGAAAGTGGAATAATAGCACTATAACAATGTGGCGCAGAAATGGCTTTTGAATCCTGCTGACCACAAACATATGTGCTGGTTGCTGGTGAGAAAGATTCAAAGGCTGTTTCTACCTTTTGCTTCTCCAGGGCGTGCTAGACCTCACTGCAAGGAAGGTAGAATACAAATGTGACTCATAAATTTTTTTCTATAAAAGCCGCCATCCGTTACTGTGGTGAACTAGCCCTCTCCCAGGGTCTACAATTTATTAAGTATAAGATCTCCACGTGTCTGATATTAAAAATCACTCCACGTGTCTGACAGGGTCCCCCGGAAGAGCACGTAAAAACCCGGTCTGGCCTGTGACTTAACCTGTCACGTAGCCCCAGGAGCCCTCCAGACATGCAAACAGTTTAAGCACACAAAGAGTTCTCTGCCCCAAGAAGCCAGCTTGACAGGATTAGCAATCCTGACATTCTGTCTGTCAAGCGAGGGCAATTTCCATACTGCTGAGGCTTTTCACGAACCCTGGCAAATCCAATCAAACTAAGCACTCTGACATTTTGGAGCTTTGTGCTCCAAATCATGCACATTTTGGAGCTTTGTCTTAGCTCCTCAAGCCATTGTTCTCCCCAGGAAAGGATTAGCCCCAAGGTACATTTTCCCCTATAAAACCCCCTGATTTTGAGTGGTTCCTCGGATTGCTCCTGGTTTCTGCCCCGCTTGCCATCACTCCGTTTGCTGAGCGTTCCCCTCAGCCCTCCACGTGCTGAGACTCATTTCGTCGCTCTCCACTGCCATCTCGGACTCCCGGACTCCAGGACCAGGTGCAGTATCTCCCAGATCCAACCCTCTATAAACCCCCTATCAATTTTCTCGCTTTTATTTCTTTTTAACCCTTGTGTGAGTGAGTGCGAAAGTGCGAACATGTGCAGTGACTTATTTTTAATAAATATAAAAATAAAAATAATTTCTTTAGCAATCTGGTGTGGTTTTTGGTTTGGCCTGACCCTGTAAAAATTGGGCTTTAAGATCTCGCTAAGTTACCCTGCCTCTCGGATGCTATAGCTTGCTCTCTGGCTAATTCCCATTCCTCTATTATATTGGACGGGTCCTCCACGGGACCCCCAGAAATCAGGGTAATACATCTTCCAAAAATGTGCTGAGAGCAACTTTTTTCTCCCCACTTCTCTTAAAAAATGTGTGTGAGTGTGGATCTTCCCTAAGTCCTGGCCATCACTGTAAGTGGATGGGCAACAGGGCACAGCATTACAGTCACTAGTGCAGCCATGCAACTTAGCACAACTTCAGCCTTTTCTCTAATGCAGAACACTAATGAAGTTGTCATTCTGTAAGGGGCCCTGGAATGGTTAGATTCCAGTTAAGAAAAGTTCTAGTATCAAATCAAGACTTATAGTCCATGGGGTGGGGGCATATCCTGAAATGAGAGGGTGAGATATCCAGCCCCACTTGAACCAAAATCCACCCTTCGGTATGAGGTGATGGGAAAGGACTTTGTCTGCCTTGAGATCTCTGGAAAGCACAGACAGTTGTTACCCTGATTTCTGGGGTCCCTTGAGGGACACCTCAATGTGCTCCACACGATGGGGAATGGACACTAGCCAGAGCACAAGCAATAGCAATGCGAGAGGCAGGGCAACCTAACGAGATCTTTTAACCCAATTTTTACGGGGTCAGGCCAAGCCAAAAACCAAGCAAAATTGTCTAATAAAATGATTTTATTAAAAATAAAGACTTGCGCACGTTCTCACTTATGCACTCACTCACACAAGACCTAGCGAGAAATAAAAGAGGAAATCGGATAGGGGGCTTTGGAGGGTTACAGCTGGGGAATACTGCACCTGGTCCTGAAGTCCGGAGGTCCGAGACAGCAGCGGAGAGAGAGATGAGACTCAGCGCATGGAGGGCTGAGGGGATAGCTTGATGGATGGAGTGATGGTCTGTTGGAAGCCGGGAGCAATCCTGGAGCGGTCCAAAAAGCCGCTCAAAAACTGGGTCTATTTATGGGGGAAAGGTACCTGGAGGGCTAATCCTTTCCCAGGAAGAACAATAAGTGGAGGAGCTAGAACAAAGCTCTGAAATGTCAGCATTCTTTGCATGATTGAATTTGCTGGGGTTGTCAAAGCCTCGGCTGTATGCAAATCGTCGTTGCTTGATGGGCTGTTAGTCAGATATGTTAATCCCTTCAAGCCTGCTTCTCGGGGTTGAGGACCCTTTTTGTATTTTATGTTTTACCTGGCTGGAGGTCTCCTGGGGCTACGTGACTATGAATTTACTGTCTTGACTGAGTTTTTCCTGCTTTCGGCTGTTCGACCGTGCCTGCCTACGTGCTCATTTGGGGGACCTCTCTAGCACGTGGAGATATTTTTAATATTAAATTGTAGACCCTGGGATAGGGTTATCTATTGCAGTAACACAGTACTGGGAAACATTGTTGTTATTGTGTGTTTTGAAGTTGTTTCTGACTCATGGTGACCCTTGAGAGGAAGAATGGAGTAGTGGTCTGAGCACTGGACTATGACACAGAGACAAAGGCTCAGTTCCCCACTTGACCGTGTAAGCTCACTGGATGACCTTGGGCATGTCACACATTCTCAGCCTCAGAAAACCCCATGATGAGTTTGACTTAGAGTCCATAAGTCGGAAACAGTTTGAAAGCACAGAACAACAACAACAACAAAAAGGTGAGCCTATCATGAGGTTTATGGGGCTGAGAGTGTGTGACCTGACCAAGGTGGCCCATTGGGTTTCCAGGCTGGATAGGGAATTGAACCCTGCTCTCCACGGTTATACTGCAATGCTCAAACCAGTACACCATACTAGCTCTATTAGGTGAGATTTCCTGGAGGTCAGCATCAAGAAGGAATGATGGAGGACACAAGAGACAGTTGCCCTACGAGGATGATTCATTTGGAAGAAGTGGGAAAACTTTGAGATGCTTCCAAACTGCGAGGATATGAAAACACAAGGTGCCAGGGGGACCAAGAGAAACCAGAGAGACTTTGGGACTGATGGAGAGGTAGGGAAGGTGCTGCCTGCCTCAACCTCCCTATGGAAATTTGGCTGTAGGTGAGACAAAGAGGTCCAGATTTCCAGCTTGTGTGAACGTCCAAAGATCCAGAACTCCATCTGTATCATGAGCAGACCACTATCAGATAAAGCAGGCAGTTTACAGAAGTGCCTGAGGAATCCTGATTAGACAAATCTTTGGCAGGCCCCAGTCGCAGGAAGAAAATGTGGAGCAGGTATGGAAATACAACAAAGTCTGGGTGAAAAGCAAATTCTCCATACAATGAATGCATACAGTCAAGGATATACATGCTTTTTTGTTTAAAATAAAGGGTTTCAACAGCTCATCCCATGAGGTAGTCGTGGCCGAGTGGTCAAGGCGATGGACTAGAAATCCATTGGGGTTTCCCCGCGCAGGTTCGAATCCTGCCGACTACGAATAAAATATACTTCCCTGTTATCGATGACTAATGGCTAGCCTCTGTCAGCATCCTTCTTTTACAAGCTAGAATTGGACAGTGGCAAGACCTGGCCAAGGTCTTCAGCTAAAGCAATTCTTGAGCTAAAGCATTTCTTGAGCTAAAGCATCTCTGGCTGATTGGAGTTCAAATTCTGTTTGGAAACCTCCAGTGTAATATAATGAAAGAACTGCAGAGTTGGAAAGGTTTCCTGAGGTCTCTTGCTACCATGACTGACTTTGGTAATCCTGTCTTTCCGTGGTTTAAATTATGACTCCTTCCATTCCCCTCTACTTGGTGAAAAGGCAAAGCCTGAAGAAGAACAGAGGATCAGGCCCCTCTTACTATAAGAAAATATGTGGCAGAGTATGGAAATGCAACAAAGTCTGGGTGAAAAGCAACTTCTCCATACAATGAATGTGTACAGCAGAGCTTTCCAAACTTTTCGTGTTGGTGACACACTTTTCAGACAAGCATCATTTTGCGACACAGTAATTCCAAGATTGGAAATTCCAAGATTTCCAAGATTGTAGGCGACACATCTACACACTTCCAAACATGTCACAGCACACCATTTGGAAAGATCTGGTGTACAGTCTTGTTACACTGAGATTTGGGGGTCCCCAAGGGATGCCTTAATGTGCTACATGTGATGGGGAAGGTAAACTCAACATAGCACAAACAATGGCAGTTCGAGAGGCAGGGTAACCTAGCGAGATCTTTTACCCAGTTTTTATGGGGTCAGGCCAAGCCAAAAACCACACACTAGGTCCAATCAATGACTTTATTAAACCCAAGTATCACGCATCAACACATACACTCACACACACATCCAAGGGCTGAAGAAAAACAAAGAATGGAAATAGGATAGAGGGATTGTTAGAGGATTCGTAGTTTGGGGTGATACTGCACCTTCTCCTGAAGTCCTTGGTCCAGGAAAGCAGCAAAGGAAGTAACGCTCAGTGAAAAGATGCTGAGGGGATCACTCGACTGCCAGGAGGGGGAACGGTCTGTTGGTATGACTGGGAGTTATCCAAAGAACCATACAAAAATGGGGACTATTTGTAGGAAAATGTACCTCGAGGGCAAATCCTCTCCCAGGGAGAACAATGGAGATAGCAACGGGAAAACAACTCCACACTGGCACCTCCTTTGATATTAGAAGATAACAAGGTGTTACCAGAGATTCAGGATCTTCTGCCAATTTGGGTTGCAGTGTGAGTTTATGTAGATGGTCCTTGCCTGATAAGATTTTATTGCTTCCAGTGCCCAACTTGTGGGAAAACACCTGAGTTCCTTCAAGCCGGCTCCTCAAAAGCTGAGGACCTTTTGTCCATTGTGGGTTGGCACAGCTTGAGGTCTCTGTGGCTACATGACAGGGAAGTTTACTGGCCTGACCTGGTTTTTCAATTGTACGACCGTTGCTGCCTATGTGCTCATCCAGGTGACCTCTCTGGCATTTTAGATTATGTTTTATATCAAAGTTGTAGGCCCCAGGACAGGGGTTACCAAGGAAGCAACAGTGTATTTTGCGGGGAAATGACATACGAATATTTTTTTGTGTTATGATTTCAACAGCTTATCCTGTGTGGTCAAGGTGATAGACTAGAAATCCTTTGTGGTTTCTTCACCCAGGTTCGCATCCTGCTGGCTGCAAATAAATATACATAACTGTTAGCAATGACACAAAATTATACCTTTTGTCAGCATTCTGCTTTTGCCAAATAGAATTGCACAGCGGCAAGCCCTTGCCAAGGTAGGGAATCCTGGGGCTAAATCATCCCTGACTGACAACAATTAAAAATTTGGTTCGGAAACTTCCATGCAGTGGTTCTTAACTCTTTCTTTACCAGGGACTCTTTGTAAATGTAATTTGTTGCTGGGGACCCTCAAAACTTAACTCTAAATTTGAATATTTAAACTGAGATTTAAATATTCACATTTATATAAATATTCTTGTATTTATTTATTGGGCTTTTAGAGACTAGGATTCAAATCCTTGGTCAGATACTGGATGACCAGGGTCAAGTCACATTCTCTCAGCTTCAGAGGACGGCAAAAGCAAACCTATTCTTTGCAAATATTGCCAAAAAATCCCAAACAAACCCTATGATAGGTCCACTTTAATGTTGCCATAAGTGAGAAGTGACTTGAAGGCACACAACTACAAAGTGCTGCTGACAGCGGGAGGTTCTTTAAAGTCATCACGTCTTTCCCCTTTGAAAATTGCCTTAGGGTGACCCTAAGGTGAACCTGTCATGAAGGTTTCTTAGCAAGATTATTGCCTTTGCCTTTATCTGAGGCTGAGAAAATGTGACTTACTTGAGGTCACCCAGTGGTTTTCCATGGCCAAGTGGGGATTCAAATCCTGGCCTCCAGAGTCATAATTTGGGCAAGCATACACACGTGCTGCCACGTCCCTTTCATCAAGGACATGGCAACTGGGGTATGTGTGCACATGCCCAAACTGCTTCTTCATTTGCAAATGAGGGAGCAGTTTCAGTCTCTGCAACCTCCTTCCTCTGCAGAACACCTGTGAGGGCTCCACGGACCCCCAAGGTCCCTGTATCCCAGGTTAAGAACTACTGCTCCAGCATAATAGCATTACAGAAATGCAGAATTGGAAATGATTCCTGAGGCCAGTTACAATCACAACCAATCTTTGGTAATCCTATTTTTCCAGAGTGTAACGTTATGATTCCCCCTCTTTACCTCTACTTGCTGAAAAGGCAGAACCTTAAGAACTAGGTGAAAAGCAAATTCTCCTTACAGTGAATGCATACAGTCAGGGAAATGATATATAAATGCTTTTTTGTTTTAAACAAATGGTTTCAACAGCTTATCCCATGAGGTAGTCGTGGCCGAGTGGTGAAGGCGATGGATTAGAAATCCATTGGGGTTTCCCCGCGCAGGTTCGAATCCTGCCGACTACGAATAAGGTATCTCTGGTCATTATCGATGACACAAAAGGATGGCTTACCTCCAACAGCATCCTTCTTTTGCAAAATAGAATTGGACAGTAGCAAGCCCTTGCCAAGGTAAAGAATCTGCAGCTAAAGCATCTCTGGCCAATAGGAACTGAAATTCTGTTTGGAAACCTACACTGTAATAGAATCGCAGAACTGCAGCGTTGGAAAGGGTCTGTTATGACCCCAATGGACCTTTGGCAATCCTGTTTTTCCATAATGTAAGGTTATCACTCCTCCCCATCTCAATCCACTTGTGGACATAGCAAAGCCTGAAGAAGAACAGAGGAGCAGCAAAGTGGAGGGCTGCAGGTTGGAGTTTGCTGCATTGCTAAGTTTGAATCCTGCTAACTGCAGATTTATATGTTGGCTGCTGATGGGAACAAATCAAAAGCTGTTTCCACCTTTGACTTTTTGAGAACATGCTGGACCTCACTGGAAGGAAGGTAGAATACAAATGTGACTCATATTTTTTAAAAAAGCTGCCATTTTTCAAAATCATTCTGCAAGCAATTTTTTCATGCCACTTCTCTTAAACGTTTGTAAGCGTGAACCTGCTCTACATCATGGCCCTCACTGTAAATAGGTGGGCATCACAGCACAGCATCCTGAACTTCCTGTCGCACAGTCACTAGGACGGCTGTGCAACCTATCACAACTGCAAGAGTGTCATGCACCATGCAACAAAGTCTGGGTGAAAAGCAAATTCTCCATACCATGAATGCATAGAGTCTATCTTGCAGGGTTATTGTATATAAATACAATTTTGTTCAAAACAAATGGATTCAACAGCTTATCCCATGAGGTAGTCGTGGCCGAGTGGTGAAGGCGATGGACTTGAAATCCATTGGGGTTTCCCTGCGCAGGTTCAAATCCTGCCGACTACGAATAGAATATATCTGGCTGATATCAATGACACAAAAGGATGGCTTTTTGCAAAATAGAATTGTACAGTGGCAAACCCTTGCCAAGATAGGGAATCTGGAACTGAAGCATCTCTGATGGTAGTAATTCACATTCTGTTTGGAAAACTCCAGCATAATAGAATCACAGAACTACAGAGTTGGAAAGGGTGCCTGAGGTCAGTTATGACCACAACCAATTTTGATAATCTTGTTTTTCCAGAATGTAAGGTTATGACTCCCCACTCTTCACCTTCATTTGCTGAAAAGGCAAAGCCTGAAGAGGAACAGAGAAGCAGCAGAATGGAAGGCTGCAGGTTGGAATTAACTGAATTGCTAAGTCTGATCCTGCTTATTACAGATTTGTGTGTTGGCTTCCACCATCTATTTTTCCAGAGCGTTTTAGATCTCACAGGAAGGAAGGTAAAATACACATGTGACTCATACTTTCTTTAAAAAAAAATCTGCCATCTTTCAAAATCGTGCTGAGAGCAACTTTTTTCTTCCCACTTCTCATAAATGTACATGTGTAAACCTGGCCTAAGTCATGGCCCTCACTGAAAATGGATGGGCATCAGGGCACAGTGCCTTGAGGCTCCTGTTGCACAGTTGCTAGTGTGGCAGTGCAACCTAGCCCAATGGCATGAGTATCATGCTCTCCACAAACTTCATTCTGAGGTTTGAAGTTGCTGAGAGTAAAGCAGACATGGAGCTTCCACTGTACATAGATGCAATCCCAAAATTTAGATGCACAAAGCTGTGATTGGAGAGGGTCATAAATCTAATAGAGCACAACTTCTTACACAGTTCCCAAACCCACATTTGGTTCTCAGTTCTCATCCTTGACTCAAGAACATATTTCCTGCCTCTTATCTTGGAGACACTAGCTTCTCAAAACACAAGCCTTTACACTTTCCTATTCCCCGGGCTCTGATCTCCCCCTCACTAGATACATTGTTTGCACTGAGAAAGAAAGCAATTAACTGATACTTTGTAATAACACAGGCAGGCTCCAAACAGATAACATTGTTGCATTTATCAATTAGCACTGGATACTTTGTAGCATATGCTAAGCCTATTGGCATTCTACAGCAGGACTTCTACAGAGACTACAATACTCTGTTTCAATATACATCCAGCAGACCAACATATGGCAGGGACTTTGTATCCTGACAATGAGTTTCCCTAATGCTGAATGCTAATCAAGCTGTTAATTTTGTAAGGTGACTTGGAATGATTGGACTCCAGTTAAAAAACAGTTCTAGTACCAACCCATGACTTGTAGTCCATGGAGGAGTGGTTCATCCTGAAATGAGAAGGTGAGGTGTCCAGCACCACTTAAACCAAAGACCACCCTTGGGTTTGTTGTGATGGGCAAATTTTCTCCCTCCCTGGAAATCTTAGGAAAACACAGACAATACTGGGCAACATGGTTGTTGTGTGCCTTCAAGTTGTTTCTGGCTGATAGAGACCCTTGAGACCCTGAGAAATATAGTGGTTTCAGTGTTGCACTGCAAGGATCTGGCACCTCGACTGAGTCTTTGCAGGATTTTGCCTGCGATGATATTGGCCCAGACTACAATCTCCACAGAATTCTTCCCAGAACTTCAAGCACAGCTGGCTGCTCAGATGTAGGGCAGCTGGAGCAGCCAGGAGCCAGCTATATATGAGCTGGGTTTTCTCTGCAGCCTTTGTCATGATCTTTTATGCTGCCTGATGCTTCAGTGTTCTGGGCCTTGTTGACTTCTGAACTGTGGACTTTGACCTTTGGGCTGCTTCCTTAGACCTGTCCCTGGCCCCTTGGACTCTTGATACCCGGACAGATATCTGTTGCCTTGGACTCTTGCTAGACTCTGACCCCCGGCCTCCCAACCCAGTGCCCGTTCCTTGTCTCAGCCTTGGTGCCTAAACCTGATAATCCTCACCGCCCACACCCCAGACCCTGACATGTACTATGACAATGGAGACCAGGGTTTCATTCCCTGCTTGGCCATGGAAGCCCACTGGGTGACATTGGGGTACATCACACACTCTCAGCCTCAGAAAGCCCTGTGATAGGTCACCTTAGGGTTGCAATGTGTTGGAAAGGACCTGAAAGCGTGCAACAATAACAGGGATTTCTGGGACTGAGAGTGGGTTTCCATGGCCAAGAGGTGGCATTGAACCCTGGTCTCCACTGTTGTAATCCAATGCCCAAACTACTAGACCATGCTGGCTCTGTTACATTATATATATATGTAGTTTAAATTTAATCTAAAAAACAACAAAAAACCCACACTTCCAGGCTTGAATCTTCCAGTTGCAATTACTTATTTTCATACATACAAACATAATTTTCATTTTACAGAGAAAATAACAATTACATTATTTCTTCTGTGATTTCTCATACATTTATATCCTTACCCAATCCAATACTCCCTTCCATTCTTTTTCACAATTCTGGATAGATTTGTTCTTCAAAGAAAATGCTAATTTTTCCATCTCTGTCATATCCAGAACTTTCAACTTCCATTTCTCAATGTCAATATATTTCATTTCTTTCCATTGTTGCGCATATGTTAGCCTTGCTGCAGTTATTAAATATAATAATATCTTCTGATGACTTCTTATTTCCCTTTGTTGCCCTAACATATTTAACAGATAAAGTTCCGGTTTCATTACAAAGTTCAACTTACAAATTCTTTGAATTTCATCATGTACCCCCTTCCAAAATTGTTTTGCTATCTTGCATGTCCACCACATATGAAAAAAGGACCCCATCCTGGCTCTATTACATTACATTTATTGGGAGTCAATATGAAGAAGGAGTGACAGAGATCATGAGAGACAATTGCCCTATGAGGATGATTAGTTTCTGAGAAGTGTGAAAGCTCTGAGAGACCTCCAAAATGAGAGATTATAAAAAGACAAGATGCCACAAGGCACAAGAGGAACTTGAGAAACTTTGGGACTGATGGAGAGGTAGGGAAGGTGCTAACATCCCTAGAGAGGTTTGGTTGCAGGCTAGACAAGAAGGTCTAGATATCCAGCTTTCCGGGAACATGCAAAGACCCAGAACTCCATCTGCATCATGAGAAAAGTACTTCCAGACAAAGCTGGCCATTCACTGCAGCTTCTGAGGAATCCTGGTTAGACACATCTTTGGCAGGCCCTGGTTACTTTAAGAAAATATGGGGCAGAGTATGGAAATGCAACAAAGTCTGGGTGAAAACCAAATTCCCCATAGGATGAATCGGTACAGTCAACCTTGCATGGAAACACTGTATAGATGTGTTTTTATTTAAAACAAATGGTTTCAACAGCTTATCCCATGAGGTAGTCGTGGCCGAGTGGTCAAGGCGATAGACTAGAAATCCATTGGGGTTTCCCCGCGCAGGTTCAAATCCTGCCGACTACGAATAAAGTATATCTGACTGTTATTGCTCACACAAAATGATGGCTACCTTCCATCAGCATCCTGCTTTTGCTAAATAGAATTGTACAGTGGCAAATCCTTGCCAAGGTAAGGAATCTGGAGCTAAAGCATCTCTGACTGGTAGCAATTCAAATTATGTTTGGAAACCTCCACTGTAATAGAATCACACAACTGCAGAGTTGGAAAAGGTTCTTAAGGTCTGTTACAACCACAATCGTAATCCTGTTTTTTGGCAATTCTTCCAGAATGTAAGGTTATGACTCCCCTCATCCTCCTTCACATGCTGAAAAAGCAAAGCCTGAAGAGGAACAGAGGAGCAGCACAGCGGAAGACTGAAAATCAGAATCAGCTGCATTGCTGAGTTCAGATCCTGCTAACTGCAGATTTATGTGTTGGCTGTTGGCGAGAACAAATTGAAGGTAGTTTCTACCTTCTGCTTTTCCAGGGCACACTAGACCTCACTGGAAGGAAGGTAGAATACAAATGTGACATATCCTCCCCGCTACCATCTTTCAAAATCATGCTGAGAGCAACCTTTTGCCACTTCTCTTAAATGTATGTAGGTGTGAACCCACCCTGAGTCATGGCCCTCATTGTAAGTGAATAGGCAACAGGGTAGGGCACCTTTAGGCTCTTGGCGCACAGTTACTAGTGCGGCAGTGCAACCCAGCACAACTGCTTGAGTGACCTTGGGTGCATCACACACTCTCAACCCCAGAAAATGCTGTAATGATCTCCTTAGGATTGCTGCGAGTTGGAAACAACTTGAAGATACACAGCAGCAACAACAAAGTGAACTATCACAGGGTTTTCTGAGGCTGAGAGTGTGTGACGTGCCCAAGGTCACCCAATGGGCTTCTACGCCTGAGTGGGGAACTGAACCCTGGTCTCCAACTGCAACGTTTAAACCACTCTCCCACATTGGCAGTATTAGGTTATATTTATTGGGGGCTCAGCATCTAGGAGTGACATAGATCATAGAGAGACAATTGCCCTATGAGGATTTTTAGTTGATGAGAAGTGTGAAAGCTTTGAGATACTTCTAAGATAGAAACTGATAAAAACACAAGGTGCCACTAGGCACAAGTGAAACTTGAGAGACTTTGGGACTGACAGAGAGGTAAGGAAGGTGCTGTCTCCCTCAATATTCCTAAGGAAGTTTGGCTGTAGGCTGGACAAAGAGGTCCAGCTTTCCATGAACATGCAAAGACTCGGAACTTCATCTGTATCATGAGGACAGTACTTGCAGATGAAGCTGGCCCTTCACAGCAGCATCTGAGGTATCCTGGTTAGAGAAATATTTGGTGGCTCTGGTTGCTGAAAGACAATATGGGGCAGAATATGGAAATACAACAAAGTCTGGGTGAAAAGCAAATTCTCCATACAATGCATACGTATAGTCAAGGAAATGATATATAAATGCTTTCCTGTTTAAAATAAGTGGTTTCAACAGCTTATCCTGTGTGGTAGTTGTGGATGAGTGGTCAAGGTGATGGTCTAGAAATCTATTGGGGTTTCCCTGTGCAGGTTCGAATCCTGCCAACTACAAATAAGATATATGTGACTATTAGAGATGAAACAAAATGATGGCTAGCTTCTGTCAGCAACTTTCTTTTGCAAAATACAATTGGACCTTGCCAAGGTATGGAATCTGGAGCTAAAGCATCTCTGGCCAGTTGCAGTTGAAATTCTGTTTGGAAAACTCCAACGTAATAGATTCATAGAACTGCAGAGAGGGTTGGAGAGGGTTTATGAGGTCAGTATGACCACAGCAGAGCTTTGGTTATCCTGTCTTTCCAGGACATGAGGTTATGACTCCCAGACGAACAGAGAAGCAGCAAAGTGGAAAACTGCAAGCTGGAGTTAGCTGTATTGCTAAGTTTGAATCCTGCTAACCACAGATTTATGTGTTGGCTGCTGGTCAGAACAAAGGCTGTTTCCACCTTCTGCCTTTTTAGGACATGCTGAACCTCACTGGAAGGAAGGTAGAATACAAGTGTGACTCGTACTTTTTTTTAAAAAAGCTGACATCTTTCAAAGTTGTGCTGAGAGCAACCTTCTTCTTTCCACTTCATGTACTTCAGTGTGAAACCCTCATTACGTCATGGCCCTCACTGTAAGCGGCTGGGCAAAATCGCACAGCACCTTGAGAGTCCTGTGGCACAGTCACTAGTGTGGCAGTACAACCTAGCACAACTAAATGAGTTACTCCAATGCTGAACACTAATGAACTTGTTAATTTTGTAAGGGGCCTTGGAATGGTCAGACATCCAGTTAAGAAAGGTTCTAGTATCAACTCATGACTTATAGTCCATTCAGGGGTGGGCTCATCCAGAAATGAAGTGTCCAGCCCTACTGGAACCAAAAGCCATCCTCAGATATGACATGATGGGAAAGGTCTTTGCCTGCCCGAAGATCTCTGGAACGAACATACAATACTGGGCAACCTACTGCCAGGGAAGCATTATAGTTTTCATAGGCCTGAGGCACTCTTGCATTCAGCTCCCTACCTTATCTCAATGTACCACTGGGATATTTGCATAGGTCCTATAGTCCTGTTTTCATACGCTCTAAAATTCTTGTAGGCTCTAGGCTCTGTGCCTGAAGTACCTAATGGCCAGGGCAGCCCTGTCTACTTCCCTCTACAGCTCTTATCTGTCTCAGACAGCACAGCCAAGGATAAGGGACAATGGGAATGGTAATCCAACAACATTTGAAGGCCCATGGTTCTTCAGAACTGGGCTAGATGGACAAATATTGCATCTGTCATACCTTGTAGCCACATAACAGCACTGTAACAGTGTAGGACAGAAATGGCCCAAGGGAGAAGCAGTGCCAGGCATAGCTGGTTAGCATATAGTCCACTGAGAACTGTGAGTATGTATCTGCACAGGATACATGAAGGCATTTTTATATCTTAAGTGTTCCATCGCAAAGGCATACAGGAAGCACCTGCCTTTTGATGCTCCATTATCTGATGACTCGCTCTTTTGATGCTTCCAAATTAAGGACAAGTTCCATTAATTCGACAGGGGTTCCACTCTTCATTTCTTCTTGCCTACAGGGGCTCGCTTGGAACCACTCACACGTGCACGCTGCTGGCAAAGTGAGCTGAGAGGGGGGAAAGGCACTAAAGCTGGCTGAGAGACTTTGCAAGCAGCGCACATGTGGTCGGTCCCAAGCAATCCTCTGTAAGTCCTTCATACCCCATACAGTGCGGGACATGGGTTCCGCTTTTCAATCAATTCCATTTTCTGATAATGATCCAGTCCCAGTGTCAGATACGTGGGGGAAACCTTTCCTCTGTTACCTTCTCATGGGGTAAATCATGGTGATCTTGGGCTTTCGAAGGCCATTAAAGCATAAGTTCTGAAAGATGCTACCATGCTGGCAAGACTACAGGCAACATCCTGGCGGCAGACTGTATAGCTCATGTCTGAAGATCAGCCTAGCTGAGTACAGAGAGGTTCGGTGGTAGAAAGGTGGACACCAGGGTCCTTTCCGCACTGCACCCTTCTAGTGCTAATATTCCACTTTCAAGATCCTGTGGAATTCTGGGGTTTGTAGTTTACTGAAGCCCAAGAGCTCTCCGGCTGAGAATTCTAAAGGCCCCTCCCTAAACTGCAAACCCCTGGATTCCATAGGATGTTGAAAATGGAATAATAGCACTATAACAGTGCAGTGTGGAAAGGCCCCAGATGTCAAACTGGCCACAGCAGCTACATGGAACAGATGTGATGCACAAGATGAACTGATGGATCTTTAAGGTGCTGAACATTTCAACAAGCTTACATTTTAACAAGTCTATTTTCAGATGGCGAAATTAGACAATCGTCAAAGTTTATTATTATTATTAAAAGCACAGAACTGAACGTTATTGTTGTTTGTGCCTTTGCATTGACTCTGACAACTTATATTAATCCTATCAAAAGGTTTTTGTTTGTTTGGTTTGTTTCTTTGGTTCCATTTTTAAAAGGCCCAACACATCCTTTTTGGGCAGAGAGCAAAGGTTGTGTGGATTTCATTACTGGTCACTCGATGAGCAAGTTTGCATTTTAATAAATCTATTTTCAGATGACAAAATAACAACAATCATACAAATTCATTATTATTTTTAAAAACATGGAGGTAAACATAACTTAGCAACAGATAAACAGACTGCTTTCAAGAAGAACCAAACTTTGCTGCTGCTGTTATGCACCTTCAAGACAACTCCGACTTCTATTGAGCCTATCATAGGGTTTTCTTTCATTGGTCTTTTTACTTCCATTTTTAAAAGAACCAAACTATCCTCCCCCCTCCCCTTTGGCTGAGAACAGAAGTGTGTGGATTTCGTTATTGGTCACTCGATGAATAACATCTAGTTCCCTTCTTCTTTATCCTTGATGAGATTTTAAGTTTTCCAGCGCAGCGGTTCTTAACCTGTTCTTTACCACAGACTCTCTTTTAATATCTTTTGTTGCTGCAGACCACCAAGACTTATCTCCAAATTTAAAACCCTAAAGTGCCTCAAATAGTGCTCATTAAGGGTCTTCAAATTTGAAGAGAAGGTTAAAATAAGTAATAGAATCATAGAATCATAGAAATGTAGAGTTGGAAGAGACCCCAGAGGCAATCCAGTCCAACCCCCTGCCATGCAGGAACACCCTCAAAGCACTCCTGACAGCCCCTGCTTAAAAACCTCCAACGCACACACTCCTATTAGAATATTACAATGATTTCATAGAAATCTATTCCCTCCCTCCCTCCCTCCCTCCCTCTTTCTTCCTTCCTTCCTGCCTGCCTGCCTGCCTGCATGGCAGGGGGCTGGACCTCATAGCTCTTGTGGTCTCCTCCAACTCTACAGTTCTATATTTCTATAATTTCTTTCTTTCTTTATTCCTTTACTGTAACATTTTCTTTAAGTCTTCGTGCACCCCCTGTGAGGATATTGCAGCCCGCCCATGGGGATTCAGAACAGGCTAAGAACCACTGTCCTGGAAGAAACTTTTTAATTCTTGTCAGGTTATCCCAAGGAAGTCTGAGCAGGTAGATGACATTATTACCCTGTAGAAAAAGGAGAAAAAAGCATAGGCACTTCAACCCTGCCAGCCCCGGCTCCACTAAATTCCTTGAGCAGGCATAGGGAACCAATATCCCTACAAAGGGCCAGGGACCTTCAGGAAAGAAAGCTATTGGGGAGGACTGTTCATATACAGTGGTAGTTGCTGCCCATAGGTGGGAGGGGGCCTGACACAATGGCAGGAGGAGTCAAATAAAGCCCATTGGGCCTCTTTGAATCTACACAACAAATGAACAGAATTATTCATTACAACATTTATTTAAAAATACAAAACATACCTCAGTTAGCAAAGCCTCTAAGAAAGAAGCTTTTACAAGAGTCCAGTCCAGCTGCCTCTTTTCTTCTGCCTAGCTGGAATTTTTTTAGCAGCATCAGCATTGAAAAGAAGGTGAAGGAGGGCTGTAGAAGCACAGACCTTTGATGTTGGACTATGACATCGGACTGTGTCTGCAGTAAACAATACAACAGAGCTTCAACTGGGAAAGAATGGGATTCTCCTCCAGGCGTCCCTACTGTAGCTGTGGGTGCTTACATAACATCAGGCAAGGTAAACAGTTGCCTCCAGACTCACTTACTGAGCAAGCGTGAAGAGCAAAACAGAAAGAAAAGGGGAAAACAGATTGGTTTGCCTAATCATCCCCCCTGAATGTTGAAAAAGCATAGATCTATAGTGATCCCTCTACTTTCACGGAGGTAAGGGGCACAAGACCCTCATGAAAGTGGAAAAAACACAAATAAAAATAAAATAAAAATCATGAACAGCAGAAGTGAGCCAGAGTCATGCTGGAGGACATAGCAATTCCTGGAGAAGTATTCTTTCTAGGACTTTCTAGGTCTTCGAAGGCAACTCTATGGTCCACTTCTGGTGGGGCAAAGAGGATAAGATTTTTTTAAAAACAAATACATTAAATGAATAAAAAATAACCTGCAAATAATCAAATCCACGAGTACTGAACCCACAAATTTAGAGGGACAACTGTATAAGTTCTGATGCCAAAATGGAAACCATTAAGAAAAGCGGAGGCTGTTGAAATTAAAAATATTATCCCGGGATGCATTTTGGAAGCTTTCAGGTGGTCTCTACAGGATTCAAATTGTTTTTATGCAAGGCTTACCTGTCTTGGTTGCTTCATTTCACATGTGCATAATGTGAGTTTTAAATAAAAAGTATGCTGAAACACGTCAAACTGCTCTTCTTTTTTGTGCTATAGGAACCAATCCCTATTCTTTTCCCTGTGACTTCTACCTCTGGCACCAAGTTTGGTTAAAGAAAAAATCTAGGAACACATCTACTTCAGTAATTGAGGTATACCTGTATTTTAAAACTTAAATAAATTTAGAAAAAAATCTTATCTAATAAATTTTGGCCAAGATCCTTTATCAGACATGTAGTAGCTATGATATTACAGCTACACTCCATCTCCTGATCCCCTGAAATCCACCTTAAAAGCCAGCCAGTTGCAGTGAGTGGCAGAGTTCTGTGACATTGACCAGCAGGGCACTACAGGAGGATCTGACCAGCTCCTTCCTACCAATGAGTGACAACGCAATGAATAGTTCCTGGTTTTGCTCTTTACACCATCACTTGCTGGTGGTGGCTGCCTCCTAAGGTGAGCTTCAGGGGAATTTATGATCACAGCAGTGGCACCACAATCATAAAGGGAACACATCCGCAGTCATAATTCTAGCTTATGACATCATAACCAACTACTAGCCCTTATTGGCTATAATCATACACTGAGGACAGCATAACTTTACTCTCCTAACCAAATGTGCATGTACAATGTGCCTATGCATTCATGTGCAGTGTGCAATTATGTATAGTCCTCCCTCTACATTCATGGGTTTGACCTTCATGAATTTATTTGTAAGGTATGTGCTTGTCTCCCTCTCCCCACTTTTCTGCCTCCCATTCTCTTGTAATCCTCACCCCAGGCACGCAAGGCTTGTGTTTAAAATGGACTTTTTCTTCCTTTGGGGTGAGCAAAGCCCTCCCCACTGCTGGAGGTGTGTCCTCCCTGCCATGTGGCTGCACATTCTGCTGCATAATGGCTGCTGATTGGTCAGGTGCTCTCTCTGCTCCTACTCCTCTTTTTTCAAGATGGCAACTGGAAGTAGCTAGAAGCCAGAATTCCCTTCTCTGCCTGAAGGGAAAGTACCTTTAAGCTCTTTACCTTGTCTTTTTTCTCCCCCTTCCTTGAACGCAGGGGTCAGAGGCAAACTAATGGGAGGGGAGAGCTACAGAAGGGAATGGGAAGGAGATTGTGGGGGGGGGAGGCAGCTATACACGGTTTTTCCACTTTCATGAGGGTTCTGCACCCTGAACCTTTGCAAATATGGGGGAAACAGTGTACTTCACTTCTTCAGCCTTGAGCTGAATAAGGCCTTCTGATGAGAACTTACATACAGGTAAGACACGAACAGGATTCTGTCCCTCATAAAACCGTAGCTCATCGGCACTAGCTGAAGCTTCCATTTCTGTTTCATTACTGAGGAAGATATAAAATCTTCAACTCACTCAGGTTTTAGTGTGCCACCTGAGGGAACTTTTCTTCAGTTAGACGGTCCATGATAGCGGCTGGCTCTGACAACGTCACTGCTCCTGTCTCGTTTTGCCAAGTTGCTCCAGTTAATCTGGCCCCCTGATCGTTCTTTGCAAGACACAGGCTGACATTCTGGGCCATCTCAATCTAATGTGGCACCATCTTCCGAGAAAAGCTGACACTCTCAAAGAGTTTGAGTTTTTCGGGAGCCAACAAAGCGGCGGTGGCTACCAGACACTCCTTGACAATCTCGCCTTCCGAGTGGCGCCGGAGTTTCTGGCGATCAGCTCACTTACCACGTGGCTGGCTTGCTCCACACTGTTCATGTCCCTCCTGGGCTGTGTGGAAAGGCCTTGCTGCACGTCAAAGTCATTCTTCAGGGCCTTTACCTTCTCCTCACGCAGCTGCCCTTGATAGTCTTCATACTGGAGGTGCTTTGTCCTGTAGTGCCTCTGGAGGTTGGCCTTCTTCATGATGGAGAGGGCCTCTCCGCAGATCAAGCAGACGGGCATGCATTTCACCTCCACAAAAAAATAATCCAGGGTCCATTTCTCATTGAAAACACGGCACTCTGCATCAATTTTTCGTTTCTTTTGAGCCGCCAGTGTGACCCAGAGATCTAAAAACACAGAAAGAGTTAGCTTTCAGCAGACTGCCTGCCGATCCCCCAACTGGGGCAGAAAGAATAAGGGCATTGCTGAGAGGATGCAAGGAAGGGCTATGGCTTCTTGTGTTGGGAGGCAGCTGGATTAGATCATTCTTAAGGATCCTTTAAAATCTATGATTCTATCATTCAACAAACTCCGAACAACTTAGAACAGGACTACCTGGCAAACCACTTCCCTAGAACTTGAGAAAGCTACTTATTTGGAATTCTCCCCTGTGATGAAGTTCCAGGGTGTAGCTATCTGAAGTGCCAAGGCAGCTTGAAAGCGGGTTGTTAGGCAACCAGAATAGCACCTCAGGAGAGAAACCCACCCCAGTAGTGTGTGGAAAAGGCTAGTGGCTGAAAGGAGAAGATATAAAACCAAGTACTTGTGAGTACAGCCATCCCTCCACATTTGCTACGGTTAGGGGCGCAGGATGTCCATGAAAGTGGAAAAACTGTGAACTCTAGGCCCCCCCAAACCATATTTAACACACAAAAAAGTATGATCACCATATTCAACCCAGTGTGGATTCCTTTGAGGCATCAGGGTTCCTTCACAAGGCAGAAGTGGGAGGCTCGTGGGGCTCATGGCCACCTCCGTTGCTGCCCCTCACCATTTTTAAGGGACTTACAAGCCTCGTTCACAGTTTCTCTGTCTTACTAGGCTTGCAGTCCCTATTAAAAAAGGCATAGGGAGGCAGCAGAGGTGACAGCAAATAAACTGTGAATAATCAAATCCGCAAAAGTGAAACCCACAAATGTGGAGGGCTGACTGTATTTAGATTTCTTCAATAAGAGGCTAGAAAGGAACTAGGGAGCGGAGTCCTTAGCCAGTCAGAGAATGTGATGGTAGGATCTGGTTAGAGAGTGTGACCTAGTATGGGGGTTATGCCTTTGGTGGGAGTTTAGCCAAAGGACTCTTATGTGAAACTTGTGCCTCATATGAAAGTCTAAAGTTATAAGTGAACTGTTTCTCAGCAAGGAGTTATCCATTATATTGTCTAAAAAGTGCACTGAGGAAATGTATCAATCTTGGCCTGCATATCAGCTCTAACACTCTACTTGATTCTTATTGTTATCATAACAAATGTTACTGTTTATCTTTGAAAACACTGGCTCGGCTTGAGTTGTATATAGTATAGCATATGGTATATGAATTGTATATACTAAAACATAAAACATGCCACCATAAAATCATTAAGTGCTTCTAAATAAACAGTGAAAACTCTCACCTTTTTAACACAAAGGTGGTGTTATCAGAGGGGAGACCGAGCTGTGTGGTAAAGACGGGAGTCATTATCAGATTAGGAACAGCCACACCAATCTGGGAAAAGTAAGGGCCCGTCAAACCCCCATGTTACTGCAGTTTAGGCCTACCTGGCGATTGCACTAGATATCACTTTGATATCATAATTCAGCCTTACCATACCACCCCACTCCATGTGTTTGTGAGGCCCCCGGACAAGCACAGAACTAGGCTTGGCCATCAAACGCTGCCATATCCCAAGGCAATACAGGCAGGCCAGAAATAGCCAGATCCTTGCTTTAGGAGACCTCTCTGCAAACACCCTTATTATGTATGCACGCTGTTTACAAAGGACTCCCTGCCCCGAGCAGGCAACTTGGCAAGCTAGAAGCTTAAATGCCAAGCACTGAGCATTTGCATACAGTCTACCTCTTTGTTAAATCGGACTTAACTCAATCATGCTAAATTGTGACCTTTCGGAGACATTGTCTCGCACCCAGAACTCATTGTTGTTCCCGAGTAAGGCATAGCCTGCAGTCACACTCCTCCCTATAAAAACCCCTGATTCTGAGACCTTCCTCCAATCGCTCCGGAGTTCCAACCACCTTGCTGCCACTTTGCTTGGCGAGCTTCCCCTCAGCTCCACGTGCTGAGACACACCGAACCCCAGCATCGCTCTCTATCCTTTTCCAGGCTTCAAGAACAGGTGTTGTACCGCCCAAACCAACTGTCCCTCTGAAAATCCCGCTATCTTACTCACACCTTTATTTTCCTTAGGTATCTGTGTGCTTGTGTTGCTTACATTGTGTGCCTGTATTTAATAAAGATCATTCATTATTTTCAAACTGGTCTGCTTCTTGACTTGGCCTGACCCCGTAAACACTGGGTTACAAGATCCTGCTAAGTTACCCTGCCACTCATAACGCTAAAGCAGTGCTCTGAGCTAATTTTTCCCACCTATAGTTGAGCACATTTTGGTGTCCCTCCTGGGGCCCCCAGTAAACAGGGTAACACTCACACTGAGAGGGCACTCCCTTTTTGGAGGACTACCAAAATCCCTCAATTAATATGGCCAGGAGTCAATTGTACAGTCAGACCTCCACATTTGTAGATTCAATTTTCATGGATTTGATTATTTGTGAGTTTCTCCAACCCTTCTTCCTCCCTCACCTCAAGCACTCTTTTCCCCAGGGAACCTTTCTTCTCAGTGGCTCCGATCAGGCCATGCAGCCCTTTAATTTCTCAGCACCGCAAATGTTCTCCTGATGCCCCCCCCCATACACACCCAAGGAAGACGGATAGAGAGAGGAAGCATAGGGTCACCATGCTGAATCACCCCTTTTACCTGACCTGGCACATTTCCGCACTATACTCTTATAGCACGATTATTCCACTTTCAACATCCTATGGAATCCTGGAGTTTGCAGTTTCGGGAGGGGCTAGCCGGCTGGTTAGCTATAGTCCTCTGAGAACTGTTGAGTATGTATCTGCACAGGAAACATGAAGGCATTTTTATATCTTAAGTGTTCCATCACAAAGGCATACAGGAAGCACCTGCCTTTTGATGCTCCATTATCTGATGACTCGCTCTTTTGATGCTTCCAAATTAAGGACAAGTTCCATTAATTCGACAAGGGTTCCACTCTTCATTTCTTCTTGCCTACAGGGGCTCGCTTGGAACCACTCACACGTGCACGCTGCTGGCAAAGTGAGCTGAGAGGGGGAAAAAGGCACTAAAGCTGGCTGAGAGACTTTGCAAGCAGCGCACATGTGGTCGGTCCCAAGCAATCCTCTGTAAGTCCTTCATACCCCATACAGTGCGGGACATGGGTTCCGCTTTTCAATCAATTCCATTTTCTGATAATGATCCAGTCCCAGTGTCAGACACGTGGGGGAAACCTTTCCTCTGTTACCTTCTCATGGGGTAAATCATGGTGATCTTGGGCTTTTGAAGGCCATTAAAGCATAAGTTCTGAAAGATGCTGCCATGCTGGCAAGACTACAGGTAACGTCCTGGCGGCAGACTGTATAGCTCATGTCTGAAGATCAGCCTAGCTGAGTACAGAGAGGTTCGGTGGTAGAAAGGTGGACACCAGGGTCCTTCCCGCACTGCACCCTTCTAGTGCTATTATTCCACTTTCAAGATCCTGTGGAATTCTGGGGTTTGTAGTTTACTGAACCCAAGAGCTCTCTGGCTGAGAATTTTCAAGGCCCCTCCCTAAACTGCAAACCCCTGGATTCCATAGGATGTTGAAAGTGGAATAATCATGCTATAAGAATGTAATGCAGAAACGGTCCTGGTTTGGACTCTGGGTGCCCATTCTCCTCATTACGCTTCAGTCCTGCTCCCACAGATACAAACATACATTTTGATATTTGCAGTTTTCTACTTTTGCGGGGGATCCTGGGCCCCTAACTGTAGCAAATGTGGAGGGCTGACTGTAGCCCCAAATAAGTAATTTTTCCATGTTCTGATACAGATCTTTGTAATTCATGAAGTCATGGAAGAAGGGTTGTTGGTTGTTCTACAACCTGCGGGTTATCAGCAAACTGGAAACAGGGCCTTTTCCACAGTAGCACACCCTCTCTTTTTCTCCATTTGTCCAGAAGAGTCCCAGTTAATCCTCTGCCACTCTACTTTTCCAGCTGCTTTCATAATGTCCCAGTCTCTCCTGCTTCCACTCTCCCCCTGTTTCCTCAGCTTACTTAAACTGCTGGAAAAAAAAAAGATTGGAAACCATTTATGGACTCTTTGAGGAATGAGAAATCTAATGATGCAATAACCTGTGGCTATGGTTACTAATAATTCTAGAAGGATTACTTAGTTGGTTCTGGAACGGTAGTATAATATACATCTTTTGCTTTTCTGCTTTTCTTTGACTACTGTTTGGCTTTGGAGGGCAGAGGTCTTTTGTGTTTCAGTAAGTTAGCGTTTACTGTTTCAGTTAGTGTTCAGTGTTTTAGATTTAGATTTAGTATTGTGTTTTAGATTTAAATTTTAAACTTAAAGAGATTCCACCTAACATTAGCAGGAACTTCCTGATGGTACGAGCAGTTTGACAGTGGAACTCAGAGTGTCTCAGAGTGTGGTGGAGTCTCCTTCTTTGGAGGTTTTTAAACAGAGGCTGGACAGCCATCTGTCAGAAATGCTTTGATGGTGTATTCCTGCATGGCAGGGGGTTGGACTCGATGGTCCTTGTGGACTCTTTCAACTCTACAATTCTATGATTTTGTTTTTTTTCTTTCCTTCTTTCTGCTTTTCCTTTTTTCAAATGCATATTTTTTCATTGTGAATTAAACTGTTTATGTTAAAATTAATGAATAAATAATTAGGGGGAAAAGACAAAAAAATAAAAATTTGTAGAATGGAGGGAAAAGCCTCTTCCTCAGATTTTAAAGTGCGGGTAGACTCATATGGGAAGATATTGTCATATGGTGCAGATGGAGTCCTAGTGCCTACAGCTGGAGCAACAGTTTAGCTTTTCCCTGTCTTGGTTCTCGTACATATTACAACATACCCTCCCAGGCATACACTCTTAGCACTGTCTGAGCAGTCTGCTATTGGTTTCTCACCTGCGTGTATCCTTTTGTGTCTTATCAGTTGGGAACTGATGGTAAAGCTTTTCCCGCACTCTGTGCACCTGTAGGGCTTGTCTCTCGTGTGGGTCCTTTTGTGAGATGTCAGGGATGATTTCCAACCAAAGCTCTTGCCACATTCCAAACACTGGTATGGCTTCTCTCCAGAGACAGCCTGCTTTTGCGTAACATGGGATGCTCCTCTTTTGAGGATCTTCCCACACTGTCCACAGCTATCGATTCCCTTTTCTCTTTGCATTTTCTGATTCTTTGGAAAGGTAAAGCTAAAATTCCAACCCAGATTTTCACACTCAGCACAAACATTTTTTCTCCTGCGTTCAAGGATTCCCCCATTGACTGCACTTTCATGTAGACTGCTGTCACTTTCTCCCACACAAAGCAAGGCTGTTTCTGCCACCTGTCCTGGAGCATTCCTGTGGAATGTTTCTAGTCCCTGCTGATTTAAAAGCCTTTCTCCTGCATCGGAATGGAGCAAATCGTTCCCTTTGGTTTCTCCCAAGGATGTCTCATTGAGTAGCAATTGCTCTGGTCTTTGAGAACAAAGATCTTCCCCTTTATCTTCACTTCTACATGTCCTGTGAGTAAGAAGAAACTTTTTAGTATACACAGTTTGCCCTACACATTTGCTAGGGTTAGGGGCACAGGACCCTTGCAAAAGTGGAAAAACCAAAAATATCAAAATGCATATCTATGCCCATTTCCGCACTAGGCTGTTATAGCGCTACGATTGCACTTTCAACATCTTATGGAATCCTGGAGTTTGCAGTTTCGGGAGGGGCCGGCCGGCCCTTCCCGAAACTGCAAACCCAAGGATTCCATAGGATGTTGAAAGTGGAATCGTAGCGCTATAACAGCCTAGTGCGGAAATGCCTTATGTCTGTGGGAAGGGGGCACGGTGGGGAGAAAGGCACCTAGAGTCAAACTAGCTCAGGGAAAAAAGAGAGAAGTGAGGGGTTCGCGTGGTGGCCCTACATTTCCTCTCTCTCTTACCCATCTCCTTCCTTAGGTGTAAGTGGGGCACTTGGAGAGGGTTTGTGGTGCTGAGAAATTGGGCTGCAAGCCATACTTAGCTGGCAAGGCACAGGCTGATGGAGGAGGACGACGACCAGAGATAGGTTTTTAAAGGGCTGTGTGGCCTGACAGGAGCTGCAGAGGGGGAAGGTTCCCTTAGAAAAGAGGCACCTGAGGTTGGAGGCAGGGGCAGGAATTCATAAATAATCAAATCCATGGAAGTCAAATCCACAAATATGGAGGGCTGACTGTACATGATAGCTAGAGCAACCAGTGGCCAGGTATTTCAACTCAGAACATCACAATCTCTCCAATTTGTCCCTGCTTGCAACTGAGGTGCCATCTCTCTCAGACATTTTGGACAAAGGGGAGAATTTTGGACTTGTAGACAAAAAAACCTCTTAATTCTCTAAAGAAACTTAAGAGAATAATATCATCATCCACTAGGAATGCTAACACACTGTTCTAAACTTCCACCTACTATACATCTCAGTTTCATCTTTGGCAACTGAACAAGCTGGAAGCCAAAACATTTTGCCCCTGATATTTTTAAGTTCTGCTTGCTTCATACATATCTCTCTGTGTGTGTATGTATCTATATGTATGTGGAGCCAGCAAGGTGGAGTGTTGGATTACAACCCTGGAGACCACTAGGTGATCCACCACCCAATATTTGGGCCTTTCCACACTACCCTGTTAGAGTGCTATTATTCCACTTTCAACATCCTGTGGAATTCTGGGGTTTGTGGTTTACTGAGGCCAAAGAGCTCTCTCTAAAGGCCCCTCCCTAAGCTGCAAACCCCAGGATTCCACAGGATGTTCAAAGTGGAACAATAGCATTATAACAGGGTGGTGTGGAAATGGCCTTAGCTAATAAGCCAAACATGTGTCAATACCACTGTAAATCTAACACATCTTCAAGGCATTGACAAAAAGATTTGTATATTGCTCTTAAAATTCAGAATGCATTTTTCCAAAAGAAAGCTTGATCAGATGGTGGGTCAAACCTAAAATTCACATGAGTAAACAAGGTAATAAAGGGCTCCCAAATTTCTTCAGGTTTACATTCTTTGATCTCTTTTCCTAATACTCTTGTTTTTTTTTTTAATGTTTGCTTTTCTGACAATGCTGGCACAAGACATGGCAGCACAAGAAGAAATGTCTTGATAGTAAAAGCAGACCAACAATAGAACCCACTCCTTAGAAGGGTGATGGGCTCTCACTTCCTTGATGACTTTAAGAAGAGTAAAAAAGGCAAGAAAGAGGTTTATAAAATTATACAAATTGGATAGGGAGGACACTGATAAAACCTCTCATGCTTTGGTCAGACCACACCTGGAATCCTTGGTCCAGTTCTGGACACCACAGTTCAGGAACGATATTGAGAAGCTGGAACGTATCCAGGGGAGGGCGACCAAAATGGTAGAAGGCCTGGAAACTTATGCCCTGTGAGGAGTGGTGTAGAGAGCCAAGTATGTTTAGCGTGGAGAAGAGAAGCTTAAGAGGCAACATGATGGCTATGTTTAAATATTTCAAGGGATGTCATATGGAGGATGGAGCAAGCCTGTATTCTGCTGCTCCAGAGACTAGGACGCAGAGCAATGGCTACAAACATCAGGAAAAGAGATTTCACCTAAACACTAGGAAGAATTTCCTGACAGTAAGAGCAGTTCAACAGTGGAATACACTGCCTGGGAGTGTGGTGGAGTCTCCTTCTCTGGAGGTGTTTAAACAGAGGCCGGATGGTCATCTGTTAGGAATGCTTTGATAGTGTATTCCTCCGTGGCAGGAGATTGGACTAGATGGCCCTGGTGGTCTCTTCCAGCTCTATGATTCCTCCTGAACTGCAAATCCCAGGGTTGCATAGGATCACAGTTAAAGTGTAATCATAGTACTAGATCTGTGTAGTGTGAAGGGGCTCAAAGCTACAAATCCCTTGTGGTCTCTTCCAACTCTAGGATTTTATAATTTTATGTAACCTGTAATGCAGTCCTCATCTTTTCCTACTGCATTCTAACTTACCAAGCATTACTGTCTTTTCTAGTGAGTCCTGCCTTCTCATGATATAGCCAATAGCCTCAATTTAGTCATCAATTTAGTCATCAATTTAGGCTTCTAGGAAGAGTTCAGGCTTGATTTGCTCTCGGACACTTTCATTTGCTTTTTGGCAGTCCACGGTATCTGTAGAACTATAGAGCTCTCCTCCAGCACCACATTTCAAATGTGCTACAATCCCTATTTCTAATATTTCTCTGGCCCCCACCTCTAAATCTGGTCAAACAAGTTCTTTCAAATTCTGTTTTGTTTTGTTTTAATACCTTTTTGTCTGGTGCTTCTGCTGAACCAGAGCTTGTGAAAACAACTTTTTTGGACAACTCCCAGATTCCCCCAGCTGGCATGGCCATCTTTTGGCAATTCTCCTGATCTAGCTTCCTTCCATTCTGAAAGGTCAAAATTTTTCTCCTAAAGCTTAGTAAATGGGAGTAAACACTTTGAGCTAAAATGTGCTTTTATTTTCCATTCCCATCCTTTTGCCTTTAGCTCTGTCCCTCCACCCCTGGACTTCAACCACCAAGAACATCTCTCAAATTGAATTTGGCCTTTGGGCTGAATGATCTCTGGAGGGATCCTCCAGGTGGTCCAAGACTACAACACCTAGCAGCTCTAGCCAGTGATGAGGAATGCTGGGAACTGAAGTCCCACCACATCTGGAGGGTTGCGCTTTTTCCACTCCTGCTCTAGAGTCCATGCTGGAATCACACCCTTCCCCAAAAAGAGATTGAGCATCAGGTGCATAATTTCTAACTTTCCCAATTCATCCTCTGTTGTCCCACTATTTCAGCTGCTTTTACAATATCCCAGTTTCTCTCTCCTTCTCCCACTTTGTTCTCAGCTCACTTCACTTGCTGCAAACTGAGCCTATTTCCACACTACACTGTTTTAGTGCTAATATTATTTAGCATCCTGTGGAATTCTGGAGTTTGTAGTTTACTGAGGCCAAAGAGCTCTCTGGCTGAGACTTCTAAATGCCCCTCCCTAAACAGCAAATCCCGGAGTCCATAGGAGGCTGAAAGTGGAATAAGAGCACTATAACAGTGTAGTGCGGAAATGGCCTGAATTGGAAATCAAACTCAGTTAAGGGAGTTAAGGGAGGGGAGAAGAGGAAAAGGAACTTTTTCCTTCCCAGCAGGCTCATGCCAAAACAACCCGCTGCAGCCTCTCCTAGCTTGTCTGTTCTTCCTCATTAATAAATTTTGCTGTCTTAACTTCGCTCTGATGTTTGGCCACACATGTCCCAGTTTTCATCTGTGAAATGCAGGAGGGTCTTCAGGCTGCAAGAATTCTTACCCAGCAATCTGGCCAGTTCATCGCTCTGCCTTGTCATGGCGTCCAATGGCTCTTGCCCTGACTCAGGGGATTTTACAATCACTGTTTGAAAAGGCTCCTTCATCTGCAACCAAAAGAGAGATGCCATTTGGGGAGACGATGACAGATAAGCCACAATCTCTTGTCTGGCCCTGCTCAGAGCGCCAATCCAGAAAGAGAAATGAAAGAGAAGTCCAGATCAGAGGCACTGGTACCTCCCCAGAGATTTTTGGCGCTATCATTGAGTCAGTCTGGTTCTCTATTTTCCACAGAACATTTTCCCCTTTTAGAAATGCATTCTTTCATGGTGGGGAACAGCTTTCAGCCTGAGGGACTAATTTGATTTTAGAGAAGTTCTTGGCAGCCCACGTTCCACTGGGGGAGTGTGGCAGGGTGTGGGAAGAAAGGGACAGCGGCAAGAAAAGGGTAGGTTCAAAAATATCAGCATATTTTAGCGTGAAAGCCAGGAACTAAGCCAGGGGTGGAGATTGCATGACCCTCCAGATGTTTTTGGAACAGCTATGCCCAAAAGCTCAACATCTGGAGGACCAAACAGTTCTCACCCTTGCACTCGATCTTAGGAGAGGGCTTTCAAACTTTAAGAACAAGGAAAATAAAACGTAAATAAGTAGTGAAACTAAAAAGGATGATGGCATGGCAAAGGAGATGCAGAGACCCCAGTGAGCTATATTTGGATGTTACGAGGACTGGTTTCAGTCCAGGAAACCACAGTTCCCCACACTTAGGCTAACTAGTAATATCAGATCAAATTATTTGCCTACCATCTCTCCATTAAAAATCACAGAACTGTAGAGGTGACACTGACGGCCATCTACTTCAGCCTCCAGCCAGTGCAAGAATCCACAACTCAAGCATTCGTGACAGAGGCTGTCTGGGGGCTGCACTAGATGGCCGTTGGGATGACCTCTACAGTTCTATGATTTTTCATGCAGAGAAGATGAGGACCAAGGCAGTCACTTCCACTGTTGAACAGCTTTTACCATGAAGAAGTTCTTCCTAATGTTCAGGTGAAATCTCTGTTCTTGTAACTTGTACCCATTCTTTTGGGGTTTCCCATCTGGAGCAGCAGAAAACAAGCTAGCTCCCCTTTTTATCTGATGGCTCTTCAAATATTTAAACATGACTGGAAACCAAGAAGCCCTGTGAGGAGTGGCTTAGGGAGCCTGGAGAAGAGAAAGTTAAGAGGCAACATGATAGCTATGTTTAAATATTTGAAGAGTTGTCATATGGAGGATGGAACAAGCTTGTTTTCTGCTGGTCCAGAGACTAGGACATGGAGCAGTGGATTCAAACTACAGGAAAAGAGATTCCACCTAAACCTTATGAAGAACTTCCTGACAGTAAGAGCAGTTCAATGGTGGAATATGTTGTCTTGGAGTGTGGCCTAGAAACTATGCCCTGTGAGAAGCAGCTTAGGGAGCTGGGTATGTTTAATCTTGAGAAGTTAAGATTAAGAAGTGACATGACAGCTATGTTTAACTATTTGAAGGGTTGTCATATAGACGATGGAGAAAGTTAAGAATCCTAGAATCATAGAAACATAGAGTTGGAAGAGACCACAATGGCCATTGAGTCCAACAAGACTAGAACATGGAGCAACAGTTTCAAACTTCAGGAAAAGAAATTCCACCTAAACATTAGGAAGAACTTCCTAATGCTAAAAGCAGTTCAACAGTTGAATACACTGCCTTGGAGAGTGGTGGAGTCTCCTTCTTTGGGGCATGAATTCTCTGGAGCATGGAGCATATCCTGTTGGTAGGGCATATGTCGAAAACCAGGATAGGGTTTTGCTGCAGTACCCCATTTATGAGAACCAGAGTAGTGTAGTGGTTTGAGTACTAGATTACAATCCTGGAGATCAGGGTCTGATTCCCCGCTCAGCCATGGAAACCCACTGGGTAACCTTGGGCACGTCACACACTCTCAGTCCCAGAAAAGCCCATTACAGGTTCACCTTAAGTTCATCATAAGTCGGAAATGACTCAAAGGCACACAGCAACAAACAACAACCTCAAGCCTCAAGTCCTTTTCTTTTCTGTTTCCTTACCTCTTTTAGTCTCACCAAGAAATCTTCTGCCTGAGCCACAGCCTTGGCACAGGTCTCTGGCCCTTGTTCCTTGACCCAGCTTTGCATTTCCAAGGGGAGGACGTCCAGGAACTGTTCCAGGATCACCACCTCTAGGATCTGCTCTTTGGTCCGTCTGTCTGGCTCCAACCACTGATAACAAAGCCCCTGAAGTTGCCTCAAGGCCTCTCGGGGCCCCTCGGCCTCCTTGTAGCAGAAATGCCGGAAGCGCTGCCGCCATGCCTCCAAGCTGAGAGCCTCCTCATCCAAAACCTCTTCCTTCACTTTCAGGGAAAGATCTAGTCCCTCTGAGGCCTCTTGGGTTACTCTGAGGTGACCCAGCAGGGTTTGGGCTGCATGCTCTCTGGTAGGGCACCCGCTAGTGTCAACAACAGCCTTGAAAGATGCCTGAAAGCCTCTTCCATCCTCCTCTAGTTTCACCTTGGAATTTTGTGGCTCCTCCTCTCCTGCTTGAGGGCTGTACACCGTCTTCAGAGACCCCTGTCGCTGGGTATCCCAGCACTGCCCCTCCTCTGGTTCTTGCTTAATTTGCTGCGGTGCCTTGATCTTACTTAGAAATCTTCTCAAGGTCCCAACTGGCACAACCTGAGGATCTTGTTCGCTTGCCTTTGAGCTCCCGTTGTGTTTGGATCTTGTTGGATCCCTCATATCCATGGCTCTCTCTGAGCTGCAGCACCCTGGAACACACAATTCTTTATTTATTTTACATCCCATCTTCCTCCCAGTACTTGAACACAAAGGGACAATATAATTTAAAAAACCAGAAAGAACTCAAAAGCCCATACATAATATTCTTAACTACACATTAACCATTGTTATTTCTGGCAATACTAAGGTGAAAGTATCAGGGGATTTGTTCAGAGGGGGTTTGCCTTTGCCTTCTTCTGAGGGTGAAAGAGTGTCACTTCCACAAAGTCATCCAGGGGGTTTCCATGGCTGAGTGAGGATCCAGAGACCATGACTCCAGAGTCGTGGTCTAGCACTCAAACAAACCACTCTGCCTTGTGAATCACTGAATCTGAGCCAGCATAGCCAGTAAGCCATGGGGAACAGGAAGATAGAAGCAAATCACATAGTACTTTGAAGATGTTAATTTAAACATGTAACTTTAGACATTATGCCATGAGGCTACTCAGCCTTTGGTTACCCAGATTTTTTGGACTTCAACCCTCAAAAGTCTCTACTAGAACAACCATTCGCCAAGGATTTTGGGAGGCGAAGTCCAAAATGGCTAGAGTACCCATCCAACCATCCATCCATCCATCCATTCATTTACACTCTAGAGTGAGAGCCAGTATGGTGTAGTAGTTTGAGTGTTCCACTCCAACGCTGGAGACCAGGGTTCGATGCCTGGCTTGGTCATGGAAACCCATTCGGAGACCTTGGGTGTGTCACACACTCTCAGCTCCCCAAAAAACCCATGATAGGTTCACCTTAGGATCTCCATAAGCCGGAAATGACTTGAAGGCCCACAAAAACATACAATCATGGAAATGTAGAGTTGGAAGAGACCTCAGGGGCCATCCAGTCCAACCCCCTGCCATGCAGGAACACCCTCAAAGCACTCCTGACAGATGGTCATCCAGCCTCTGCTTAAAAACCTCCAAAGAAGGAGACTCCACTACACTCCAAGTCAGCATATTCCACTGCCGGACAGCCCTGACCATCAGGAAGTTCTTCCTGAGGTTCAGGTGGAATCTCCTTTCCTGCAGCTTGAATCCATTGCTCCTCATCCTGGTCTCTGGAGCAGCAGAAAACAAGGCCTCTCCTTCCTCTACATGGCATCCCTTCAAATATTTAAACATGGCTATCATGTCCCCTCTTAACCTTCTCTTCTGCAGACTAAACATACCCAGCTCTCTAAGTCTATCCTCATAGGGCATGGCTTCCAGGTCTCTCACCATTTTGGTCGCCCTCCTCTGGACTTGCTCCAGCTTGACCATGTCCTTCTTGAATTGGGGTGTCCAGAACTGGACACAGTATTCAAGATGAGGTCTAACCAAAGCAGAGTAGAGTGGTACCAGTACCTCCCTCGATCTAGACACCATACTCCTATTGATGCAACTGAGAATTGCATTGGCTTTCTTGGCTGCCGCATCACACTGCTGACTCATGTTCAGACTCCTAGATCCCTTTCACACGTACTGCTGTCCAGCCACGTGTCCCCCATCCTACATTTCTGTATTCCATTTTTTCTACCTAAGTGTAGAACCTTACACTTCTCTCTGTTGAATTTCATTTTGTTAGCCTTGGCCCAGCTCTCCAATCTATCCAGGTCATTTTGAATTTTGATCCTGTCCTCTGGCGTATTAGCAATCCCTCCCAATTTGGTGTCATCTGCAAATTTGATGAGGACGCCCTCTGTTCCTTCATCTAAGTCGTTGAACAGCACTGGACCCAGGACAGAACCCTGTGGCACCCCGATAGTCACTTCTCTCCAGGATGAAAAGCAGCCATTGGTGAGCACCCTTTGGGAACGGTCAGTCAACCAGTTACAGATCCACCTGACAGTAGCCCTGTCCAGCCTACAACAAAAACAACAGCGCATGTCTCCTGATGTGGACCACAATTTTAGTATAGATGGCAGGTAAATGGCTTCAAATCTTTCTTCCTTTCCTCCTCACCCCAGTCCATCCTGCTGCAGCCATGATCTGGATCCGGGACCCCTCCACCTGAACTTTATATTCCTAAATAATGGTCCTTTTAAACAAACAATTCACAATGGTTTCCAATGGCCAATTTGTTTCCCAGCAAAAATAACACGATAGTTTTTGCCCACCTAAGTCAGCCTACTGAAATGAATCCTTGGGATAACTACTTTTAGCACAAGCTTAGTTCAGCTCTAGGACTGAAAAAAGGCAATGGGAGGAGAATCTTTTCTCTGCCTGAGGGGCCTCCTTTGGTTTCAGAGTTCTTGGGAGACCACATTCCAGGGGCGGGTGGGCAGTGCAGGGAAAACAAAAGGATGGGACTCAAAATACCAGCATATTTTGGCCTAAAGCTCTCACTGCCACTAACTAAACCTTAGAAGAGACATTTCAACCTTTTAGGGTGGTAAAAATCTGGGAAACTTCCAAAGAAGGAGAAATCCTGACCCTCTGGCTTACCTTGAGACCCCAGAAAAGATGAATTTGGCCCCTGGGCCAAAGGTTTCCCACCCTGATCCAGAGAGAGGTTTGGGTTATTGTTTGTAATTGTTATTCTTACTTATTCTTTCTAGTCCTTCTTCTTCACTGTCTGATCTTCAGCCAGTTGCTCTGTCTCAGTCTAGCCTACCTCACAGGGCTGTTGTGACAATGAAATCATTACGACAAGTTGGAGTCATACAGACTGTCTTGAGATTATTTGTGGAAACTTGGATTATTAATGCAATAAACAAGCAAATAACACAGTGCTGAAAGTGGCATTAATGGCTGTCTCCTCCCTTCTCCATTTTATCCTCACACCAAGGTCATTTCCACACTACAGTGTTATAGTGCTATTATTCCACTTTCAACATCCTGTGAAATTCTGGGATTTGTAGTTTACTGAGGCCAAAAAGCTCTCTGGCTGAGAATTCTAAATGTCCCTCCCTAAACTGCAAGCCCCAGGATTCCATAGGATGTTGAAAGTGAAATAATAGCACTATAACAGTGTAGTGCGGAAATGGCCCAACTCTGTGAGGTAGATTAGGCGAAGAGAGAATTTATTATCCCATGACTGCCTTCCACCCCCTGAACGTCACAGCTGATCGAGATTTTCAAACCTACATCTCCCCATTCCTAGTCCAGCATGCTTTAACCATTATAGAACACTGCCTCTGTATTAGCAATCTTGTCCTTTTCCTCCTTAACTCCCATTTCCTGCTCCGGGAGCCATAACCCTGTAAGTATGTGGGATTCACTTTGCTTGTTCCTCTCCTTGTTTTACTTGAAGCCTGAAGTCTACCAGATAGTTGGAGACAAAATAGTGGTGGAGAGCTGGGGAGGAGATGTAGGCTCAGAATTAAGAAACAAGGGTTCCTCTGAGCACATGTTGAGTTCAAAATTTTGCTCCCAGGACATAACTGGTTGCACAATATGTCTCTCTCTCTCTCTCTCTCTGGAGCCATTTCTGCACTACACTGTTAAGGTGCTATTATTCCAGTTTCAACATCTATGGAACCCTGGGGTTTGCAGTTTAGGGAGGGGCATTTAGAATTCTCAATAAACGACAAACCTCAGAATTCCACAGATGCTGAAAGTGGATTAGTAGCACTATAATAGTGTAGTGCGGAAAAACCACCAGTCTCTCATTCACACACACACACACTCCTGCCCCCCCAAGCATCTGAACAATACAATTTCGTAAAGGGGACTTGTTGCTACAGTTTTCAAAGAATTATTAACGCTTGCTAGTGAGAAACCTTTACAACATTTACTTCCAATCATGGACTCTTCTCTGATCTGACCCTCGTGCCCGTCGTGTTTGGCAGGACCTCAGCTCCCATCGTCCCCTGGAGTTGATGGGAATTATTGTTCTGCCCATTTATTGGGGCTGGGGAGGGATGATCAACGGGTTAATCCCAGGCGGCTGCTCTTCTGTCTTTCTCTCTCTCGACTTCTTTTTCCCCTTCCTTTTCAACTCACCTTTATTTTATTTTGGCCTTTCCCGCCGATTGCTTCTCGTAGACCCTGGAAAGTGGACCTAGGAGCTGCAAAATGGCCAGTATTTGACAAGAGGGAACAAGGCTTCCTCCATTTAGTCAAGAAGGTAGAAGATAACGGGCAATACAAGATTATGAGGATCCAGCCCTTCCATGGAAAGGGAGAGGCAGGAAGCTAAAGACAAAAACTTCATGGTGTGTCTCTCAAAAAAAAAAGAAGGAAAGAAGAAGAAAAAGGACAGAACGGCAGCAGGAAACAACTCCTAGAGGCAACTAAGTCCAGGTCCACCTACTGACTAAAATATATAATGACACCACCCCGTGTCTGAGAGATGCCGACGTTCTTGGATCGCAAGTCTCAAGAGACCCAGCCAACATTGCCAATGGGGCGGGATGCTGGAAAATGTAGTCCAAGGTAATCTGGCGGGGAGCAAAATTCCCACCTAGGGTTTAACAACTCCTACAAGTGTTTTTCATAAACAGGGTGGACTCATGTTGCAGATCTGGGGGGTCTTCAGGGGCTGCCCCAAGAAAGGAGCCTGCCTGAGACAAAGCAACCAATGGTGCCACTGCACCCACCCCCCAACTTATGGTGTGTGCATGTGTTGTTGTGTGCCTTGCAGAAGTTTCCAACTTATGATGACCCTAAGGCAAACCTATCATAGGGTTTTTGGGGGCTGAGAGTGTGTGACATGCCCAAGATCACCCAGTGGGTTTCCATGGCCAAGCAGAGAATTGAACCCTTGGTCTCCAGGGCCATAGTCCAATGCTCAAACCACTACACCAGGCTCCCTCTGTGTATGTGTGTGCCTTCAACGTATGGCAACCCCTTGAATTTAATAGGGTTTTCTTAGGCAAGGAATACTCAGAGGTAGTTTTGCAAGTTCCTTCCTTTAAAATCTCACCTACACCACCTGGTATTCCTTGGCCATCTCCCATGCAAGTTCTAAGCAGATCTGATGCTGCTTAGCTTCCAAGACCAAATGGAATCTAGTGCCTTTAGAGTATTAAGCATGGTTCATACTAGCTTAGCTATTTCAAAACTGGAGGCAGAAAGCCCCACAGGATCCTCATACCCTCCAACATTTCACAGGAAAAAGCAGAACACGGGGGGCCAAGCGGTATCAGGATACAGTCAGGATAGCAAAAGTTATTAAGGAGGAAGGAGAAACAAGCTAGGAAAGGCTGCAGCAGTTTGATTTTGGCTATTTCTGAACTACACTGTGATAGTGCTATTATTCCACTTTCAGCGTCCTGTGGAACTCTGGGGTTTGCAGTTTACTGAGGCCAAAGATCATTCTGGCTGAGAAGTCTAAAGGCCCCTTCCCACAACTGCAGACCCCAGGACTCCACAGGATGTTCAAAATGGAATAATAGCACTATAACAGTCTAGTGCGGAAATTCTGATTATAAGCCCTATAGGACTTAAGTCTACAGAATTACAGAGTTGGAACAGACCACAAGAGCTATCCAGTCCAACCTCCTGCCATGCCAGAATGTGGCAGGCTATCTGAAAAACCGTATCTCCCTAAATGAGCCTGCCCAGGCCTCAAGACCCTCAGAAAAGGGTCTTGAGAAGGGTCAGCCCCACCTCCTTCACAGGAACTGTTGATGGGAACAGCCTTCTCCATGGCTGCCCCAAGGCATTGGAACTTCCTCCCTACTATCCTTCTGTTAGGAGGTGAAGATGGTGATGATGATGGTGATTTTTTCTGACAGAATTTTCATGTTAAAAAGGAAGTAAATCTGACTCAAATCTGTGTTGGTGCTCGCAATGCCGAGTGTAGCTGCTACCTTGCTTTTCTACAGTGCCCCCCACATGATGAACCCCCATTTTCATTGGGAATTAAAATAGCTGCTAGATTTGCACTCCACACATCTCAGTTGCTGGCAGCACTGCAGCTCAGTGTTAGTATCTGCAGCCATCCAAGCCTGAGGAGGTACACCATAATGGGACGCCCCAAGTCACTCTGTCTACAGGTCCCAGAACCTGTGAACCAACATGGCTGCTGGCTATGCTGGCTGCAGCATTCTGGGTGCTGTACTTGGAGAAAAAAAGGAGAATTTTTCCAAGATTGCCTTGTTTCCATCTCTATAGTGGCTTCTCAGGGCTTCTGTCAGCTCCAGATGTTGTTGGATTGCAATTCTATACTCAAAGGGTGAAGGAAAATGGCATTTTTACTCCAGCAACATCTGGAAGGCTACTCCTACTTACCTTTACTTTAAGGTGAAATGTCAGGGATTGGCATCTTCCTGAAATACATACATTCAACCACTGAGCTATGATCCTTTACCGTAATACAGATCCTGGAGGTTTTCTTGCCTTTTAAAATTGGGATTGTGCATTTTTATCTGCATTTCCCAAGACAGAAGCTCTTCAACACTGGCACCAAGACTTTGATCCTCTGTGGAAAAAGTTTGTTTGTGATAGTATGCTACTAGGATTGTTTTATTGTGAACAGTAGGATTCCGTGGAACTGGGCATTTTCCTTCTGCGTGATGAAATCCAGTTTCAGGTGAGCAAAGCTGAGGCTTGCAGGATCAACTTCAGGTTTTTCACTACAATCTAAATCCCTCACCAATCCCTCTGAGCGCATGCTAAGCACTTAATTAAGGAATAAGCCTGCCAATTTGATTGTGGTTGTTGTGTGCCTTCAAATTGTTTTCCAATTACGGTGATACTGAGACACACCTGTTATGGGATTTTCTTGGCTAGATTTGTTCAGAGGGATTTTGCTTCTGCCTTCCTCTGAGGCTGAGAGTGTGTGATTTGCCCAAAGTCATTCCGTGGGTTTCCATGGCTGAGCAAGGATCCAAACTCTGGTCATAGAACAACACTCAAAACACTACACCGTGCTTGTTCTCTAATTAGAATTGCAGAATTAATATGGTTGTTAAGACTGAAGTGTGGACAGCCAAGGTTTAATGGAACTAGAGTATGCCTTATGGGTCTCAGCACAGTTGGCAAGTAATATTCCTTCATTAGGCAGGCTGATCGCTCTTAATAGCTCAAGCTTTTCAATGGCGAAAAGTATCTGAGACAGAAATACTTCTCCCTCTGCTCTAGCTCCATTAATGGTAGGTACTTACAGTAGGTATTAATGTATTTAATGGTACATAAATGCATTTTTTGTTTAAAATAAATGGTTTCAACAGCCTTTCCCATGTGGTACTTGTGGCCAAGTGGTCAAGGCAATGGACTAGAAATCCACTAGGGTTCTGAAACAGAAATACTTCTCCCTCTGTCCTAGCTCCATTAATGGTAGAGCCAGCACTGGCCTGGGAACAGATAATTGCCTAGGGAGATATATGTGGAGCTTAAAAAAAAAAACTGGCAGGTTTTGATGATTCCAGACACTCCTAAAACAACCAGAATCTTTTTTCACATGACACATTTATTTATGGGGCCCAAGTGTAACTTTTGTGTTGTTCTGTAACAGGAGCAAGTAACTGTCAAGGGTTAATGGGTCACATTAGCACTGCCCCCAGGAGATCTCCATGGCCCATACACTCCTTCACACCTTCTTTTTTAAAAAAATGTTGTCCCTATAGGGAATGGGGGTAATTCACCACATTTCTGGTCCTCTATGGGCCACTTTACATCCAGGAAAGGCATTTTTTTTTCCTAACAGGAAGTAACCTCGAAGTCAACTTCTGAGTTACTTCCTTTCAGAAAAATAGTCCAAGTGTGGTGAAATTGTCTCCCATATCGATAAAAAGTGTTTGGTTACATGAGGGGCAAAAAATTGAGAGACCCTAGGAGTCACAAAAACATTGGGGGTTACATGCCACACTCTCCCCAGCCTAATCCAAAAGCTTTGTAATTCAACTAAAGCTTCTTTCAATCTTCAGCAATGCCTTCTTTCTCATGTGGGTTCTCAGATGTGTAACAAGAGAAGGTTTGCGACAGAAGGTTTTCCCGCACTCCAAGCACTCATATGGTTTCTCACCAGTATGCACTCTTCCATGTATGGCTAGGTGAGCACCAGTGTTGAAGCCTTTGCCACGAGCTGAGCATTCATATGGTTTCTCTTCTGTGTGTGTATCCTTGTGCCTGATAAGGGACTGTCTCCTACTAAAGCTTTTCCCGCAGTCAACACATTCATACGGATTCTTTCCCGTATGCATTCCCTCATGTTTAGCAAGGGAACTCTGTTACCACCGTGAACTGGCCTAGCCTTTGGTAAACTTCAGATATCATTTTGATATCACAATTCGGCCCTGTTCTGCCACCCTCAGCCACATGTTTGTAAGGCCTCCATACAAGCACTGAGCTAGGCAAGGCTGTTATATGCTGACTCATACTTGTTTACACCAAGGCAAGCCAGAAACCGCCAGATTTGCTTTAGGAGACCTCTCGAAACAAACACCTTCATTACAGATGCGCATCAAAACAAAGAGACCTCTGCCCTGAGCGGGCACCCTGGCGAGCTGAGTGCTCAACTGCCAAGCTAGCTGCATCTGCATGCTGGCTATCCTATCGTCAATTTGAACCTTAACTTAATCATGTAAATTCTGACCTTTCGGAGACATTGTCTCAAGCCGAGACCTCATTGTTTTCACCCAAGACCAGACTAGCCCATGGTCATACCTTCCCTAAATAAAACCCCCCAGTTCCGAGAGCTTCCTCAGATCGCTCCAGACTTCCATCCAGCCTTGCTGCCACTCTGTTCAGCGAATTGCCCTTGGCCGCCACGCCGAGCTTCCTCTCTTCAATTGGACTTCTTCAGGACTACGAGAAAGGTGGCATATCACCCATTTCCCCCAAAACTCTCATTTCCTATTTCTAGTTAGCGGTGTGGTTGTGTTTTCTTAATAATTTGTCTGCTTGTTAATAAATATCATTGTTGCTATTTCAACTGTCTGACTGCTCACTGACCTGAACCTGTATACATAGGGTAAAAGATTCCCCCTAAGTTACCCTGCCTCTCATCTAGCTTAAGAGAGTGCTCCAGCTAATTTCCCCATCTTTGCTTGGTTTGATTTGGTTATTTGGACGCCCCTCCCGGGACCCCCAAGTCACAGGGTAACAACTCTTTTGGCTAAAGGCTTTGCCACACACACCAAGCATTCATGTGGTTTCTCACCAGTATGTATCCCCTTATGTCGAATAAGGTCCGACCTTTGAATAAACCTATTCTTGCACCAGAAGCATTTATATGGTTTCTTTCCCATGTGGGCCCTTATATGCCTTGAAAGGCACGAGCTGTTCTGGTAGCGTTTCCCACATTTAGGACACCCATAAGGTTTCTCTCCTGTGTGGGTTCGCTGGTGTTTAATAAGGGAGGACTTCTGTGTGAAACTTTTTCCACACTCGCAGCATGTGAAGGGACTCTCACCTGTGCGCACTTGCTCATGTCTTTTAACATGAGAGCTTGGACTGAAACTTTTCCCACAGTGCTCACACTCAAATAGTTTCTCCCCTGTATGGATCATCATATGTGCTCTGAGGTGAGAGTTACTGTTGAAGCTTTTCCCATATTGAGAACATCCGTAGGGCTTGTTATCTGTGTGGGTTTTTCTGTGTTTAGCCAGGTCTCCTTTCTCTGGGAAGCTTTTGCACAATTGGTGCATTTGTATTGGCTCTCTCCAGTGTGTGTTCTCTGGTGTACAATCAGGAGTGAATTTTCATAGAAACTCTTCCCACAATATGTGCATTCATGTAGCTTGCCTTCCATTTGTGTTTCTGTACATTCCTGAAAGCCAGGGTTTGGGTGAAGACTTTTGCCACATGTCCTGAGTGTGGTTCTTTCTTTCTGCTTGTCAGTTTCAGCTTGGAGGATATTTTCAAGTTGTGCTTTGTTATCACTTTCACATGTAAAGGTGTTACCCTGTTTCTCTGGGGTCCTGGGAAGGACGCCCAAATGACCAAATATTAACACAAAATTGAGGAAATTAACTGGAGCAGACTCAAAGGCTAGCTAGAGGCAGGGTAACTTAGCAGGACCTTTTGCCCAATGTATATGGAGTCAGATCAGTGAGCCAAACAAATTCAGGGTAAACCAATTAATATTTTATTGAAAAGTAAACAAATAAGACAACAATCACACCACTAACTAAATAAGAAATAGGAAAATAGAAATGAATTTAGGGATAGGCAATACGACCTGATCACATAGTCCTGAACAGCTGAAGAAGATGAGACTTAGTAGAATTCCTTGGGGAGCTCGCTATACAGGCTGGCAGCAAGGCGGGGTGAAACTCAAAAAATGGCTCTCTGAACTATCAGAACTAGGGGGTTTTATAACAAAAATTGTGCCTGCGATCCATGTCATAAACTTTGAGAACAAAGTTAACTTTGAAATGCACCAAAAGGCTTAGAAGTGGATCAAAACATTAATCATGCAGCCCAAGTGCCAATCAATGGACACTTTTTATGGTCTTGTTATTTATGGGCGCGAATCAGGTATCTTGTGAGATTGAAAGGAATAGGTCACCCAGATCCCGGAGCCACAGCCAAGGCTTTGAAATGCCCACCTGAGAGAGGGGAAGTTGGAATTCCCGTCATTAAACGGCTGCTCCTTGTGTCTGTGTTTCCTCGGGACTCTTGCAAACACATGAGCCAGGGTGCCATGGAAAGGTCAAATTATTTGATATCACAAAGGGATATCTAGTGCTATCAAAGTTTATGCCTAAATCACAGTTACAAAGGCTTCCATTGCTGTCTTCTCTGTAGGCTTTTGATAGCCCTCTTCTAGTCTCTACTTTAATCCAAAGATCTCCAAGAGTTTACAGTGACATGACATGTGTTTCTTCCAGTTCAACAACCTGGAAACTTCTCTCTTTGGCTGTGTCCAGTGATCTTCTGAAGTCAGCTTCCTCAGGCTTCTCTGGCTGAGAAGGCATCTCCTCACTCTCCTATGCTGGAAATAGAAAGAACACTTATTTTACTTATATAATCAGTGTACACCTTCCCTGTTTCTAAGTCATGATTTCAAACCATGGATTTTCTCAGGATGTATATAATAACAATTTTTAACTACTGATGCAATTTTTGTTTAATAAATCCACAAATACAATAAATAAATAAATAAATAAATAAGCAAGCAAGTTGCTAAAATATTTATATCCTGCTCTATATTCACAGATCTCATGGCAACATACAATAAGATCAATCTGAGCAATTTTGAAACAACAAGCATGTGTCCAGAGAAGGGTGACCAAAATGGGAAAACTCCTGGAAACCATGCCCTGTGAGGAGTGGCTTAGGGACCTGGGTATGTTTAGCCTGGAGAAGAGAAAGTTAAGTGGTGACATGATAGCTGTGTTTAAATATTTGAAGGGATGTCATATGGAAATTGGAGTGAGCTTGTTTTCTGCTGCTCCAGAAACTTAGAAACAGAGCAATGGCTTCAAACTTCAGGAAAAGAGATGACATCTAAACATTAGGAAGAACTTCCTGATGGTAAGAGCATTCGATGGTGGCATAGGCTGCCTTGGAGTGTAGTAGAGTCTCCTTCTTTGGAGATTTTTAATGGCATATTCCTGCATCACTTGATGGCCCTTGTGGTCTCTTCCAACTCTACAATTCTATGATTCTATGAAAACTTCAGCTGAACATTTAGAAAGGCAGTTTAGACAACCGACAAAGAGGGGCAGGCAGAGTTTCTAAGGAAATGTGAACACAGCCACTACAAGAGTTTCTGCGTGAACAGTTTTCAGTGTTTCACTCTCTGCAATGCTAGACATCCGGATACAGAGAGAAAATTTGATGGAAGACAGAATTCTTATGGGGGAAGCGGTCCCCTCACTTTCCACCCACATCTACACCCCTGGGTAGAAACAATGTAGCCCTCCATACATTGTTGCAGCCACATCCCTCAGAGACACCTTCCTCACTATTCTTCTGTTGCCAGGTGAAGAGTATTTTGGTTCAGCAGGCCTTTGAGGACTGACTGCTCATGGGGAAAAGGCTTTTAATAACGTGCTGTACTGTCTGTATTTGTTGTTCTTTTTAAATAGGGCTGCTTTTAATTCAATTGAAAATTTAATTATACACTCATTTTCCCCTTATCCATGGGGAAATGCTCCAAGATGTGTGAAACTGCATAGTATAAAATCCTATACCATCATTGGAAGGCGCCTTCTAGCTTCACAATGATGATAGAGAGCGTTCATACTAGCTGGCAGCATGAAGCCTCTCCATGGTCCCTCCGAAGCTAGAGGCCCACTTCCAATGATGCCAGAGACATTTTCTGTGGCGGTAGTGGTGTTATCACCGTGTACTGGCCTTACTTTGGAAGATACTAGATATTGTTTGATATCATAATTCGGTACCATTTTGCCACCCTCTGCCAAGTGTTTGTGAGGCCCCTGAACAAGCACAGAGCTAGGCGTGGCCATTAACTGCTGAACATTCCTTTCTCCACCCAGGCAGGCCGGACTCAGCCAGATCGTGCTTTGGGAGACCTCCCTAGACAAACACCTCATTAAGGATGCACGCTCATACAAAGAGCCCTCTGCCCCGAGCAGGTAACTTGACTAGCTAAATGCTTAACCACCCAGGCAAGCTGCATCTGCGTACTGGCCATTCCATTGTCGATTTGGACTTAACTCAATCATGCTAAATTCTGACCTTTCGGAGACATTGTCTCGTGCCCAAACCTCATTGTTCCTCCCAAAGTACAGACTAGCCCATGGTCATATTTTCCCTATAAAAAACCCCAATTCCGAGAGCTTTCTCAGATCACTCCCGAGTTCCAGATTGCCTTGCTGCTTTTTGCCCGGCGAGCTCCCCTCAGTGAACCACGGTGAGCTTCTTCTCTCCATGTTCAACTTCTTCAGGACTACGAGAAAGGTGTCGTATCACCCATTTCCCCCAAAAACCCTTATTTCCTATTTCTTAGTTAGCTGTGTGGTTGTGTTGTCTTAAGTGTTTGTCTGTCCTTAATAAAAACATCATTTTTGCTTTTTTAAAATTGTCTGACTGCTTGACTGACCTGACCCCGTAGACATTGGGCTAAAGATTCCGCTGCGTTGCCCTGCCTCTTGTTTTGCTAACTTGTGTTCTGAGCTAATTTTCTTCACCAATATTTGAGCACGTTTGGAGTCCCTCACAGGACCCCCAGTAAACAGGGTAACAGTTGGCAGAAGCGGTGATTAAAGTGAGGAGTAGGCAGGCAGACAGGCAAAGTGTGGATGGTAGGCACTCAAGCAGGCCACGTAGGTGCTGCCGCCTGGAAACCAGGGGACAGATTGGGGCAAAGGGTTTTGTGGGGGAGATGAGTCTATGAGGGAAGAGGCTGATTACGGGTAACTGAAACTGTGGAAAGTGAAACCATGGATAAGTGAGGGGGCTACTGTATGTATGATGTGTCCTTTCAGCTGTTGTATTTCTTTTTATCAAGTCCCAGGGCTGGGAAAATGGCAGGATATCAATAAACAAAGTAACAGCAACTTGGCAGGCTTTGGGTACTAGCCACCTCCATCAAGTGAGATGGGAGAACTATTTGCTAGTCTGCCTCAAACAGCAGAAAGCCTTAGGCCAGGCTCAGCTCCCTATGGGCTCCTTTTGCATTTAAAATTAGAACCTTCCTTGCCCACCTTCCCAACTGTGAGGTGGACGTTCATTTGTTGAAAGATTGCTGATATTTCATGGCCAATGGGGCTTCAAGAGTCTGTGACAGAATTAGCCCTATACTACTGTACTGTAAAACACACCCCAGGGCGATGGCATGTGGCCCACAGACAATATGTGATGATGATAATAATAATAATGATTAGCAGCAGCATCACTATCATCATTCTATTTTTATCCCACAATTGGGTCTCAAACAGCTCACAATTTAAAAGAACAATTAAAACATGCAAAAAGTGAATATTAAAATAGAATTAAACTATTTGCAGTATCAAAACATTTACACCTCCATAAAAGAATAAAATGCAATTTAAAAAGAACTCTTAAAATACTCTTAAAAATCTTGTTTTGCAGACTCCATGGCCTCTTAGCACTGCAGAATTGATAGCCATTACCACTATCCACACCAACAAAATCACAGTGGTTTCTCTCCTTCCCTTCCTTTCCCTTCCCTTCCCTTCCCTTCTTGTCACTTCAGGAAAAGGAAACACACACTCTGGCCAAAGTCTCTATTGTTGCAGGAGGATGCTGTAGCAAGAGAATTATCACAGATCCACCAAATTTCCATGACAGCCACAGCAGTGGCAGATTTGGCAGTGGTCCCCAACTTCATTGGTTGCAGCAGCAAGAAATCTAACAACAGAAAGGACACCAATGTGCTGTAACAGAGGGCTTCAGTGTGCCCCCTCTGGAAGCTTTCTGCTTCTCATATAAAAGTGTCAGCCATAACTCTTACCAAGTAAGCTGGTCTCCCTTTCATCTTCCTGCTTGACCTTCATGGGAAACTCTACCTTCACTATGTCCAACGAAATGGAGTCCGATCTTGGAGGACTGGCAGGCAGATCTTTTAAAGTTCTTAACACCTGAAAACCACAGAACACAGAGATATATGTCGCATAGTTTACTTGGAAGAAAGGGAGAGGGAAGAAGAGTCTCATTTAAAAGCTGTGAATGGTGAAACCCCCACCTAGCCAGGCAAATGGAGGGCAGGGGTTAAAGAATCAAGCCAGAGCAGGTAATTAATGTATAGACATTTTAATTGACACTGAGACAGAAAGAAGTCTTTGCAAAAATTTATTTTGGGCTTTTCCTATAGAATTTAATTTGGTCACAGTGCATACTGGGGCTCCATGTTACAACTGGGGCAAACTCGTAACACAGTATAATTCTAAAGTCAATTACACAAGCTTGACCCTTTTAGTATGATGAAAATAGAGTAGACCATTGAGAATCTTATCAGCCAGCAAGGCATTAATGCATACTTGGAGAGACCACGTCCCTGTTTATTGGAATATCACCCCAAGATACATAAAGGAAGATTGCTTCCATCCATATTTCAGTTGTAAACTTGCTTAGATTTACTAAATTCCAGTACCTTGGTTTTTCTGTACAGTCCTTCCTCCACATTCACAGGTTTGATGTTCACAAACTTGATTATTCACAAGTTGTCTTGTTACCCTGTGACTTGGGGGTCCCGTGAGGGGTGCCCAAATAACCAAACCAAACCAAGCAAAGATGGGGAAATTAGCTGGAGCACTCTCTTAAGCTAACGAGAGGCAGGGTAACTTAGCGGGAATCTTTTACCCTATGTATACAGGTTCAGGTCAGTAAGCAGTCAGACAGTTAAAGTAACAACAATGATATTTATTAACAAGCAGACGAATTATTAAGAAAACACAACCACACAGCTAACTAGAAATAGGAAAGAGAGTTTAGGGGAAAATGGGTGATACGCCACCTTTCTCGTAGTCCTGAAGAAGTCCAATTGAAGAGAAGAAGGAAACCCAGCGTGACGGCCAAGGGGAGCTCACAGAACGAAGCGACAGCAAGGCTGGATAGCACTCCGGAGCGGTCCGAGGAGCTCTCGGAACTGGGGGTTTTATCAGGGAAAGAATGACCATAGGCTAGCCTGGTCTTGAGCGAAAACAATGAGTTTTGGGCCGGAGACAATGTCTCCGAAAGGTCAGGATTTACACGATTGAGTTAGCAGGCTTCTCTATAGTTAACACATAAAGGAACATGGCCATCTTAAAACAATACAACTCATCCATGAAGGAATACAATCTCGCCTCGTGAGAGAAACTGCAACAAAGCAAATCAAGACTGCCCGAAATTAGACTGCTGATATGGAGAAAAGGTGAGGTAATCAGGAGTGGATTATTATGAGGAAGGACCAGGACCATGATGTCCTTTGGTTTTGGGACTGAGTGGAATGAGAACCTTTCAAGTTTACACCTGTATCTTTTGCTCCAGTTGACAGGGATCTAGTGAAAAACAAAATAGATCCCTACCAGCCTGTGGAGAAAGCCAGAGTGATGTAGAATCACAGAACTGGAAGAGACAACAAGAATGATCGGGTCCAACCCCCTGCACAACACACCAAACACCACACAAAATAAACCATCAAAGCATTCCCGACAGATGGCCATCCAGCCTCTGTTTAAAAACCTCCTTAGAAGGAGACTCCCCCGTACTCCAAGCCAGTGTATTTCACTGTCGAAGTGCTCTTAGCATCAGAAAGTTCTTTCCAAAGTGGTTTGAGCATTGGAGCACAACTCAGGAGACAAAGATCTGAATCCCCACTTGGCCATGGAAACCCCACTGGGTGACCTTGGGCAAGTCACACTTCTCAGCCTCAGGGGAAGGCAAAGGCAAACCCCCTCTGAACCAAGCGTGCCAACAAGACCTCATTAGAGGTTCACGTTAAGGTCACCGTAAATCAGAAACAACTTGGAGGCACACAACAACGATCAGCCTGACATCTGCCTGCTCTGGCACTACACCATCCTACACATCTGTGTTTAAACTGCATGTCTGTGAGCGTGCAAAATCCGCTAGACTCCAGACACACCATCCCATTTCTGCAGGTCGCCCTCTTGCTTTTCCCTTTTGCTTTGCCCAAAGTGGGAATGCGACGAAAGTGGCACACCCCACAGGGGAACCCTCGCATGCACAGCCTGTGATCTGCTGTGATTTTTTTTTTTTTAGAAGCCCCTTTTCCAGAATCCTGTCTGACCCCTGGTGAGCAGTTGGATGGGAGACGGCCAACGAATCCCATGCGCTGTAGGCGGCGAGCCTTTCCGCACTACACTAGTATAGTGCTATTATTCCACTTTCAAGATCCTGTGGAAATCTGGGGTTTGTAGTTCACTGAGGCCAAAGAGTTGAGAATTCTAAAGGCTCCTCCTAAACTGCAAACCCCAGGATTCCTTAGGATGTTGAAAATGGAATAATAGCACTACAGCAGCGTGGTGCGGAGATGGCTCTATATTTCAGTGGAAGGAACTGGCAAAACCACCTCAGAGGAAACCTTAAAAACCCCAATGAAATTCAGGGAGGGCTATAAGTCCACAGGCGACTTGAAGGCGCGCGCACACATACGTGCCTCCCCGCTCCTGCACACCAAAATTTCCCGCCTTTTTGGCTCTTTCCTCCCTCAGTTCTCCTCTTTCTGGCCTCACATTAGCTCACTGGTCCCTTGCAGCCCTTGCATGGCACACCCACTTTGGCCATTAACTTTGCACCAGGCTCCTCCTCCTCCTCCTCCTCTCCTACTCCCCCAAAACGGGGAAGCCGAGGGGAAATGGCTTCCGCTGACCCTTCCGCCGCCTCACTTTTCTAGGCGGGGAGAGCTTTGTGCATTTAACCCTTCCAAGCTTTTATGACACCCAACCCTCCGCGCCATCCCTTTTCCGCTGTTTGGTTATTCAGCAGCCTCAGAAAATCATAGTGCACAAAGAGCGCGGGAGGGAACAAAGTGAAGGCGCCAACCCCATTTTGGGGGAACCCCGCCTTTAAGAGTTGCCAGAGGGGGCCCCTGGAACTTTAATGGCTGCTCAGAAAAGGGAATTTCAATAGGTATTGCTTGAGTGAGAAGCAACCCCGGTTGAAATTTCCTCTTCTATACAACTATTGAAGGTACAGGAGCCCTGCCTAGTTTTCTGTCTGACAGCCCCAGCCGAAGCCTCTTGAGGAGTATTGGACTTCATTTCCCAGAAGCGGCAGTCGGCACGGTTTACGGCAGAGGATTGTGGGAGTCGTAGTTCAGAACGCCTGGAAGGGGGAAATCCTGTGGAATGGTGGGAAGTCCAATTCAAAGGGAAATTCTGGAGTCAAATACTCACTCTCTCTCTCACATACACACACATAGACAAATACAGTCAAAACCAGAGACAATTACACAGCCAAAGTTACAAAAACCAAGAATGTGGATTTTTTGATTATATTATGTTTAGGATTATCTTTTTTATATATTAGGTTATATTGTTAGCAGTAAAAGAGTACAGACCAAATGGACGGTGTTTCCCATCTTTGACTATTTCCGCACTAGCCTGTTATAGCGCTATGATCCCACTTGCAACATCCTATGGAATCCTGGGGTTTGCAGTTTTGGGAGGGGCCATCCGGCCCCTCCCAAAACTGCAAACCCCAGGATTCCATAGGATGTTGCAAGTGGAATCATAGCGCTATAACAGGCTAGTGCAGAAATTGTTCCTGGTCTACTCTGCAGGGCTGTTAGGAGATTCTGCACCCTGGGCAGTTTAATTCACAGAGGGTATTGCCTACTTAAATGTCTAAGCTACAAAGAAACTCACTCTTTGTCTTTTTGCATTTGCTTAACTGTATTTTGAATTACAGTCAACTTTTAAAGGTGGTCCTGTTGTCAGCCACTTGTCTCACTTAAAATTATGCTGGCATTAATCGGAAATGCTCAATGCCTGGCTTCCCAGCGCTATCTGTAACAGTATTGATTATACTTCGCTGCTGAGAAAATACGTGTGTGAATCACGGTTCATTGTTAACCAGACGTTACTGTGTTATCAAACATGTATCAGAAATCAGTCCTGGGAAAGCAAATATTCTTTCACATGTGCTGTATGCTTTATGAGATCATTGTCATCCCAAATCCATATAAACCCCTCCCTTTCACAAAAAACTGTTCTCCTGTCTTTGTTCATGTAAGAAGTGGTTTTGACTGCGTTCTTGCTGACGGGGGGAAGTACCTTTGGGCAAAGCTGAGGATCTTTCCAGGCGGATTCAGAGCTCACCCACAATCACGTAGACCACTCAGGGTAGTCTGTGCAGACCTAATATTTTAGGTCCAGCTCTGCCCTAGAAAAACACATAGGGTCAGACCTAATATTTTAGGTCTGCCCCCCGCTATGGTTTTCTAGGGCAGAGCTTTCCATGCTGGTGACACACTTTTTAGACATGCATCATTTCGCGACACACTAATTCAGTTTTACTAGCAAACCAGAGGTTAAACTAACCCCGTATAAGAGATACGGGCACATACATAAATTGTAATAACAAAATGTATGAGGACACAACATATCTCATGAAAATCTCTCGTTTATATTTTTAAAAATATATGATTTATAAATAATAACATACATTTCCAAGGCTCAGATGGGAGGGGGTCATTCTTGGCCCACACCTACACACTTCAGGTGGCACATTAACATGTCGCGACACACCATTTGAAAAGCCCTGTTCTAGGGTTTAGGGGTGAGTGCCAATTGTGGGTTCAAGTCCCACTTGGCACCAACCATTGGAAGGGTTCAAGTCCCACCTGCATTGTTACTAACTCCAACAATTTTGGAGGGAGTTCAAGTCACACTTGAGAACCACAAAATGGTATTTGTCAACTGTGGCTTCAAGTCCCACTTGGTGTCAACAATATCATATCATATTATATTATAGATTATATTTTCCATAATCTGGCTAGCAACAATTCTAGGAACTATAGCCCAAAAACATAATTTTCCTCGCTCAGTAAAGTGGGTAGAGTGGGCAGAATTGTCCCAAATTCAATCCCAAACACAGAGTTGGAATATTTGCAGGGAAATTTTGTGAGCCATTGTTACCCTGATTTTTGGGGTCCCTTGGGGGACACCTCAATGTGCTCCACGTGATGAGGAATGGAAACTAGCCAGAGCACAAGCAATACCAATGTGAGAGGCAGGGTAACCTAGCGGAGTCTTTTACCCAGCTTTTACGGGATCAGGCCAAACAAAAATGTCCAATAAATGATTTTATTGAATGCAAGTCTCATGCACCAATGCAATCACTCACACACACACCCAAGAGCTATTAAGAAACAAAAGAGAGGAAATCGGATAGGGGAATATTGGAGGGTACAGGTAATACTGCACCTTTTCCTGAAGTCCTGGGTCCAGGAAGGCAGCGGAGAAGTGGGGCTCAACACGGAAAGGTCTGTTATATATTTAAGTGTGCTATAGGTACATGTTTAATTTATTGTTGTTCTCTGCCTCAATATATAAGGAGACGAGGGTAAGAAATCCATCCATCCACCAATGATGATGGTGACGACGATGATGATGGGGCTGACTAAATTCATGGAGAATGGGGCCATCAGTGGCTGGTAGTCAGGATGGCAATGTGTCACTTCTAGTATCAGAAGCATTACTAATTGCTGGGGAGCATGAGACAGAGCATGCACTTGCACCCATGTCTTCCGAGCAAGCTTTCAGTGGGCAACCCATTGGCCACTGTGTGAACGTGAACTAAATGAAGGTTATGCTGTGACCCAGCAGAGTTCTTCTTATAGTCTTAAGATCTGGGTTTACCCCCTCAAAATGTATAACATGAAAACTTGATATGACACATAATGTACAGCTACACACAACAACAGTAATTCTCATATACAATGTAAACATAAACCATGCTCCAAAGCAATGCACATCTCTGCACTTCAGGCTGCCACCATCATCTTGAAAGGTGATTGCTGGCCTTTGGTTTTCTTGGGAATCTTTACTTGCCTTCTGGAAGACAATAGTTCCTGAACTTTGGTCTTCCAGGGTTTTTTGGATTTCAGCTCCCAGGAGCCCCAGGTAGTTTGGACAATAGTCAGGAATTCTGGGAGCAGAAGTCTAAAACATCTCGTAGACCAAAGCTAAGAACCACTATGCTAGCATCATTGCAGATTGGAGCTCCTCGAAGCCAAGATGCTGCGTCATGTCTCCCTCAGCCTGCATCCCCTAGAGCAGGTATAGGCACCGTGTGGGGACTAGGGGCCAGTTTCCCTTAAACTCCCCTATAGACTGCCCCTCCCCAGCACCCCAGAATGCCCTTATTTTCCTTCAGAAGCCTTTTTAAAATGGTGGCTGGAAATGTGAAAGGAATCTAGGAATCTTGGTAGATCACAAGCTGAACATGAGTCAGCAGTGTGATGCAGCAGCCAAGAAAGCCAATGTGATTCCTGGTTGCATCAATAGGAGTATGGTGTCTAAACTGAGGGAGGTAATGTTACCACTCTATTCTGCATTGGTTAGGCCTCATTTGGAATATTGTGTGCAGTTCTGGGCACTTCAATTCAAGCAGGATATCGACAAGCTGGAACATGTCCAGAGGTCGACCAAAATGGTGAAGGGTCTGGAAGCCATGCCTTATGAGGAACGGCTTAGGGAGCTGGGTATGTTTAGTTTACAGAAGAGAACGTTAAGAGGGGACATGATAGCCATGTTTAAATATTTGAAGGGATGTCATGTCAAGGAGAGAGCGGGCTTATTTTCTGCTGCTCCAGAGACTAGGACAAGGAGCAATGGATTCAAGCTGCAGGAAAGGAGATTCCACCTGAACTTCAGGAAGAATTTCCTGACAGTCAGAGCTGTTCGGCTGTGGAGTATGGTGCTGTGGAGTCTCCTTCTTTGGAGGTTTTTAAGCAGAGGCTGGATGGCCATCTGTTGGGAATGCTTTGATGGGTGTTCCTGCATAGCAGGGGTTGGACTCGATGGCCCCTGGGGTCTCTTCCAACTCTATGATTCTATGATGTAGCTTTACTTCTGTCACCATTTTGAGAGGGACCTCACCAAAGATAAAGGTATTGGTATGGGTCCTGAATGAGTTAAGGGTATTCTGCGCATTTAGATATTTGTCTGTGTGTATGTGGTTTTTTTGGGCCAAATCTACCCACAAAGAGCAAGGAATTGATGTCCTTGGCAAGCATCTTCAAGGGTCACAAAAGTGGGGCCCAGAAGCCACATACAAGTTCTCTAACTGTTCCAATTTGGCAGTGATAGTCCTGACCTTCCCACTTTTTCAGCTGCTTTTGAAATGTTCCATGTTCTCTCTCCTTCTCCCACTTAGATGCTGCCAAATGAGTTCAAAGTACAAAAATAATTTGCACACAATTAACTCAGCAGCAGGGAGACCAGAGGATAGGACAGAATCTTGACCTTCCCAGAAGGCTCAGGCAAAAGCAAACCGTTGCAATTTCTCTTAGCTTGTGTGTTCTTCCTCACTAATAACTTTTGCCACCTTGATGACACTCTGATGTTGCTTGGCCACGTGTGTCCCAGTCTTCATCTGTGAAATGTTAGAGGGTATGTGTATCATGCCCATGGGCCACATTTTCCCCAGCCCTGCACTGGACTGACGGTACCTTAGGCAGATGCCTGTTCCCTCTATTAGGGAAATGGCAGAGATTTGTTCTCCAAAGCTTACCTAAGAGAGACTGAGATCATAAAATTCAAATCAGCAAACACAACTTTTTAAAAACACACCAGTCACTTTAAAAAAAAATAGAGAAACATTTTTATGGCTCAGTTTCTTTGCAGTATTACAATTTCTTCTCACCAAAACATGTAGGGGGAAACAACACACAAACATTAGTTTTTTTACTGGAGTTATTTTCTTTTCATTGTAGGTCCCTATCCCACCCCTGCCCTGCTGCCCCTTCATTCCTCGGATATTCCACATTACTTAACACTTTGACTGGAAAGACCACTTTTTACAAGTAAACTTTCTGTGAACCAAATACCAGCTTTCTCCTCAATGCCACCAGACTAAAAAGTGGCATGCAAATTTGTCTCTTAGTTTGAACTGTACTTGCCAATGCATCGACACAGGGGATGCAAAGGTGCTGGGCCATAAGCTCAACTCCTAGATCTCTTAAGGATGCACAGCGAGTGCAAGCAAGAAGGGATAGTGTCTTGAAATTCTAACTCACCCAGGAGTGTACGCAGTGGCAGCTGATAGCTTTCATGTCAGGGAGTGTTGGGAACAGGGAATGTGTTCTGGGTTTTGGCCTGAATTTTAAAGGAGTTAGCTGTGGTGCTGAAGCTAGTGTGGGCATGCAGTTCAGCACCTTGGATAGCTCCTTTAAAGTCCACACTAAAACCAAGAGCAGATTCACCGCCCCCCTGACATGGAAGCCACCATCCAGCACTGGCTTTGACAGATGGGGTTCATCACATAGGAAAATACATTAACTGAAGATAAAATTCCTTAGGTCAGCATATTTACAGAAGTGCTGAGCACCAAAACACTCACTCATTCTCTCTTTCTCTCTCTCTCCTTCCCTCTCCCAAGTAATTCTTCTTGTACAGCCATGAGCTGGCTACTTTTCCAGCATCCACATAACACCCCAGGAAACAACTATCGCAAAATATTTGGGGTAGATAAGGATTGTGGCCAGTGAGGGGAAAAATTGTATGTCTATACAGTGGAATTCCTCCTGGGTTGTTAAGAAAATATGTTGCACCAGAACATTACTAGGTGAGGCTTTAAACATAATTTTGAATGCACCTTTGCCTGAGAACAAAAGAATAGATGAGAGGTGGGAATTCTGCGATCTATGTGGGCCTCATGGCACCCTGTGTGGCTCTTGGCCCACAAGTCTATTCTTTTTTTTAAAGTCATTATTCCTCCTCTCAGTTTTTGCAGCCACAAATTGACTTTACAGGGGCTGTTTTGGCCCCCAAACACTGCTTCCCCCCAACAGAAAAAAAAAGGAACTTCTGGTCAGCCAAGATGCAACTTCTGGTTACCACCAGCATAGTGGTGTGGCTTGCCAAGGGGCTGGCAAAGCCAAAATGGCCTTCTGACCCTCAGCACATACAAGAGAAACAACAATAATTCCTGCTAGTTCTCCATTCATCTCCACCCAACTGCACCATATTCTCTAGGGTCATTCTCATGACTATAGAGAGGTATGGACATAGGTTCACTAAAGCCATGGACACAGCATTTCTCCATCAACATGACCCAAAGTTGAAGTTACTCTTGAAATTCCGATTACTTTTTCTCTTTCCCCCCCCCCTTTAAAATCTCACCCAAACAGTTCTGTTTACTGCAGGCAGCAAGCTGTGATTTCTAACTGTAGTTAAATTTTCTACAGTCCACACCTTGGGCACGGTAGCCCTCATGCCTGGACTCCCTTATTCCTGAAGACAGGAATTTTCATGTTCAAACTTCACAGGTCAGTGTTTTCACCCTTGTGTGAATTCTCTCATGCTTAATAAGGTTTGACCGCCAGCTGAAACACTTCCCACAATAAGAACATTTATACGGCTTCTCCCCTGTATGGATTTGTTGATGCTGGAGGAGATCTGAGCCCCGGCCAAAACACTTCCCGCACTCTGAGCATTTATACGGCTTTCCTCTTTTAAGAATTCTCTGATGCCTGAGAAGGTCAGAGCGGTGCCCAAAGCTTTTCCCACAGTCTGAACATTTGTATGGTTTCTCCCCAGTGTGGGTACGCTCGTGCGCCAAAAGACCTGAGCTCTGGCTAAAGCTCTTCCCACACTCAGCACAAGTGTATGGTTTCTCCCCTGTGTGAGTTCTCAAATGTCTAACAAGGGCAGTGCGCTCACAGAAGCTTTTGCCACACTCAGTACATCGGTACGGTTTTTCTCCTGTATGGGTCCTCTCGTGGGCCAAAAGGCCTGAGCTTTGGCTGAAACTTTTCCCACACTCCATACATCTGTATGGCTTTTCTCCCGTGTGAGTTCTCTCATGAGCCGAAAGACCTGACCTCCGATGAAAGTTCTTCCCACAATCTGGGCAAGTGAATGGCTTCTCACCAGTGTGGGACCTCTCATGTGCCACAAGGGCTGAACTCTGGCTGAAACACTTCCCGCATTCCCCACATTTATATGGCTTCTCCCCTGTGTGAATCCTCTCATGTGTGGTGAGGTGTGACTTTCGGCTAAAGCTCTTGCCGCACTCTGTGCAGTCATAGGGTTTCTCCCCTGTATGGGTCCTCTCGTGAGCAATGAGGTGTGACTTCCGGCTGAAGTTTTTGCCACACTCTGGACACCCATATGGTTTCTCTCCAGTGTGGAGTCTCCGGTGCCTATACAGGCTTGAACTTTGCTTGAAGGTTTTCCCACAGTCCATGCACATCTTCAGTCCTCCACAGTTATAGATTCTTGCTCGGATTCTGGGTTCTTTCAGATCCCAGCAGCCTTTGTCATAAGTTCGGATAGGGATATCCATTCTTTTCTCTGAGTAGTTTCCATCTTCCCTTATATCTGGGCTCTGGTGACTTCCAGATGCTTCCCCAACCTCATGGAATTGAGAAATGCCCCATGAGGTGTCACCTCCAAAAGATGCCTCATCTGGTTCAGAATCTTCTAGATGAAGGTTGTCCTCCTCCTCTTGTTCCTCCTCCTCACTCACCTGACCATCACCTGCTGAGATCAACAGAAAAACTTGAGGTGATGAATCCAGCATTTGAACTGTGGGGGAACTGAATGCTCAAATCAGGGAATTAAAAGATTCCCCCCTTTAATGCAGAGAAGTAGGATTCAGCTAAATATTAGGAAAATCACAGAATCATAGCAAGGGCCATCCAGTCCAGCCTGCTGCCAAGCAGGAATGTACAACCAAAGCATTCCCAACAGATGGCCATCCAGCCTCTGTTTAAAAACCTCCAAAAAAGGAGATTCTACCACATTCCTAGCCAGCATATTCCACTGTCAAATTGCCTGTATTATCAAGAAGTTCTCCCTAATATTTAGAAGGAATCTCATTTCCTAAAGTTTGATGCCATTGCTCCATGTCCTAGTCTCTGGAGCAGCAGAAAACAGGCTTGCTCCATCCTCCATACAACATCTCTTCAAATATTTAAACATAGCTATCATGTCACCTCCTAATCTTCTCTCCTCCTGGCTAAACATACACAGCATCCTAAGCTGCTCCTCATAAGGCATGGTTTCCAGACATTTTACCATTTTGGTCGCCCTCCTCTGGACACGTTGCAGCTTGTCAATATCCTTCTTGAATTGTGGTGACCAGACTTGGGCAAAGTATTCCAGGTGAGGTCTGACCAAAGCAGAACAGAGTCGTACTATCACTTCTCTTGATCTAGACACTATACAGTACTTGTACTGTTGCAACCTGGAATCACAATGGTTTCCCTATAGTAAAAATGATTAAACAATTGAACAGCTTGCCTTCACAAGTAGTAAGGTCTAAAGGTATTAGGCCAAATGCACACATTTTTTCAGGTATATTTTTTTCCAAAAATATTTTCAGGACTTGGGGGTGACAAAAGCTGTACAGGACACTCCCACACTACCTGGCCAAAGGTACATGGGGTCGGAGGGGTGCAGGATTCCAGCTCTGGGAAAATTCAGAGGTTCTTCATAGAGTATCTACAGAGCTGAGATGACAGCTCATGTAAGTATATGCAGAGCAATTCCTGCCCCCTCTACTTAAGGCTTATGATGGAACCCTGTAATCTCTCCTTTGATTAGAAATTAATACCTTGTTTTTGACTTTGTTGGCATTTGTTTTTTAATGACCAACACAGTTGTTCCTGCAACGCTCCTTGAAAGGAAAACACCAAATTTAGCTGCAAACAGGGAGATCTTATATTTGAAGAAGGGGATTCTGTGCTTTTTTTAAGGGTATAAGCCCTCCAATACCAGGTAAAGCAACTGCTTTGGCATCAAATGATAGAATCTGCCTGTTCCATAGCCAAAAGTTTTCTCCATAATGGAGACAGGAGAGACATTCACGAGAGACAAATTGCATTCTGGTGCCACAATGGCCTACAGCTTCAAACTGGATAGATGCAAATACAGTTCTCAGAGGGATGAGGGTGCTTTATAACTTCAGATAGAGAAATTAAACTTTATTGCCTCTGTTTATTGCCTTTCTACCATTCAGTTATTGCAGAGGGGGTGGTGGGTGGGAAGGGAGCACAGAGCAGGCCTCAATTTTTGGCTATATACACTTCTTATAGCTTCCAAAGCAGAATGTAGTTGCTGGGACCACAACACTATCATTTTATTTCCCCTCTGTCTAATGAAGAAGCCTGTGAAACTTCAGAAGTTACCATGATAGCATACGTTTATTTCGGTCAATGACCAGCAATCACAAAGAACGGAATGGAATGATAAAAGATCTAGTGAATACATCAAAAAAATAAATAAATTACTAAATAGAAATTTTTTTAAAAGCCTTGAATATAAAATGTTTAGATATCAAATACAAAGTATACAGTTAACAGCAACATCACAATCTCTCCGGCACTAGGATGACATCGTTACCATGATAGATTTTATGCTTTTTGACTGGTCCATAATTATTCTTTATACTCATGTATACGTTGACCACATGTATAAGTGGAGGGCAGGTTTGGGGGCCAAAATTATGGATTTTGATATTACCCATGGACAAGTCGAGGGTATTATATGATGGCAGGGAATGTCAATACTTCCTCATGGGGCCAACTGCCCCTGGCCATTGCCATTTTCCCATCCAGGCATTCAAAAAGGCCTTTTGCCATTCTACTCAGAGAAGGGGATGGTTCCTTTTCTTAATAAGAGTTAAACTACAGTACTTACACTGACCCGTGGATAAGCCAATACAGGTTTTTTGGGTCAATTTTTAGATTCATACATGAGTTTATACAGTACCGTAGGATGGATTCTGGATCTTGTTCTTTTAAAAATGAAGCACTTGGAAAAATCAAAATACTCACCAAGTGAGACTATATCTTCCTCTTCCTCCTGCTTAAAGTGCTGTTCCTGTTCTGTGTCAGACAGAGGCTGCTCCGTGTCAGAAAGATTTTCAGCCACCACCTGCAATTAAATGTTGGACAGACAAGTCAGGAAGATGTGCCTACACTTAGGCAGAAAAAATGGAATGCACAAATATAGGATGAGGGACATGTGGCTGGATAACAGTACATGTGAAAGGGATCTAGGAATCTTGGTGGACCACAAGCTGAACATGAGTCAGCAGTGTGACGCAGCAGCCAAGAAAGCCGATGCGATCCTTGGTTGCATCAATAGGAGTATGGTGTCTAGATCAAGGGAGGTAATGGTACCACTCTATTCTGCTTTGGTTAGACCTCATTTGGAATACTGTGTCCTGTTCTGGGCACCGCATTTCAAGAAGGATATTGCAAAGGTGGAGTGTGTCCAGAGGAGGGCGAGCAAAATGGTGAAGGGTCTGGAAGCCATGCCCTATGAGGAGCAGCTTAGGGAGCTGTGTATGTTTAGTCTGCAGAAGGGAAGATTAAGAGGGGACATGATAGCCATATTTAAATATTTGGAGGGATATCATGTCGAGGAGGGAGCGGGCTTGTTTTCCCCTGCTCCAGAGACTAGGACAAGGAGCAATGGATTCAAGCTGCAGGAAAGGAGATTCCACCTGAACCTCAGGAAGAACTTCCTGATGGTCAGAGCTGTCCAGCAGTGGAATATGTGTTGTGGTGGAGTCTCCTTCTTTGGAGGTTTTTAAGCAGAGGCTGGATGGCCATCTGTCAGGAGTGCTCTGATGTGGGTTCCTGCATGACAGGGGGCTGGACTGGATGGCCCCTGGGGTCTCTTCCAAATCTGTGATTCTATGAGATGTGAGGAGGTTTAGAAACAGGAATAGCTTGGAGCATAATTATTTGTTATATTTACAGTCTTTCAAGAACACAAATTCACTATCTCATTGACAAACCCTGTATGTTTGTTTCAGGTTCCTATGAATACATAAAATGGCCTGGCCCATCTTACTTATAAAAAGTCAACAGAAAGGGTGAGGATATGAGTATATAATGTGTGTGTGTGTAAAGGTTTATAACCAATATAATTGGCTAGTGTATACACCTGGTGTTGCCTGGGATTTTATTTTCTCATAGGTAATATTTCTTAGAAAGATTGGAGCTCCTGTGTCTCTAATTCCCCAAACTGTCTTGTCCAGTACCTGTAACTTTTCCCCATATTCCCCAATCCATTATGTTATGTTATGTTATTAACATACATTATGCTATTAATGTACAGAGGTTGGGTTCTTAAGGGAATATACTGCCCTTCTCCTTGCTGCTAGGCCTCATCTCCATAGCAACCAGCTAGGCCCCAGAGCTCTCTGGCTGAGAATTCTAATGGCCCCTCTCTAAACTGCAAATCCCAGGATTCCATAGAATTTTTACAGGTAGCCAGTCATACGAGGTCTTCTCGCCTGACACAGCCAATCATATGAAATCTTCTCTGCCTGGCACGGACAAACAGACAAACTTTGGCTTTTACATATTAGATAATTAAAATAACCAATTATTAAAATTAACGCTACATAGTCCACACTATAAATAGCAGTATGGGAGAAGGTCCATAGGGCTGAAACAAGTTGTTGAAAGAAAAAAGATGGACCAAAGTCTCATCCAATTCTTCATCTGAACAGAAGCAATACACATTTCGACTGGCAGTCTTCATCAGTGGCCAGTGTAAATCTTATGTTAAATATTTCCTCTAGACAAAAGGCAACAACAGAGTATAGATTTATAGGATATAAAAATCCCTTTTCTCCTTTACTCCCTACAGCATTTTTATTTTGCATAAATCTATAATCCAGTGTTACCTTTTATCTGGAAGAAAGACATGTTTTTCCTTTACATATTTTATATACATATACACACTGTACACACACACACACATATATTTTATACTCATATCCTAATTCTTTCTGTTTACCTTTTGTTGGTATCCTTCTTAATGTCTTCAGAGAAGCAAAGTCCCAACCCAACCACAGGTTAAGCGCCATTTTTCTTTTCAAAGGTTCAAATAGGACAGAAAACCAGTGGTGGCCTGTGATTTCCATGCCAGTTGGGCAGTGAATCAATTCTAGGTTTTAATCTGAATTTTAAAAGGGGTTCAGCACAGTGCTGAACCTTACCACCCTGCATTAATAGGTTCAGCAGCTTGAAAATCTCCTTGAAAATTTAGCCCAAGGTCCAAAGCAGATTCATGACTCTACTGACGTGCTGCCAATCAAACCATACACCATGGCCATTTCCGCACTACACTCTTATAGCATGATTATTCCACTTTCAACATCCTATGGAATCCTGGGGTTTGCAGTTTCGGGATGGACTGGCCGGCCCCTCCCAAAACTGCAAACCCCAGGATTCCAGGATGTTGAAAGTGGAATAATCGTGCTATAAGAGTGTAGCACGGAAATGGCCCATATTATCCCAAAAACCCCTAGCTGGGACCTGTCTGATGTATATTATTTTTATTAACAGAATTTATATTACCACTCAGTAGGTGGCTCCTAAGGAAGAAGACATTTAAATACAATAATCATCATAAGAAAGTTCTGCCAGGCTGAGGGGAAGGAAAAGAAGGGATGCAAGCCAACCATCATTCCTTCAGAAAAGCCATCTCTATTGGCCTTTGGCTGCCTCCCAAGTTTCATCCATCATCCAGTCCATCAGACTGTAGAAGAGGAAGAGAGAAAAAGTAGGACCACTCTATTTATCATCTCATCTAAAAAATTAGCAACTTGGGACTTTTTTGTTTATGGTCTTGACTTTTGCAGGGGTTCTGCATCCCGAACCCTTGCAAAAGTGGAAGGGCCACTGTATAGAAAAAAAGACCAAAAAAAAAAAAGACAAGAAAAGACCAGAAGGAAGATGCAACAGCAATAGCATTCAAGAACCAGTGTCCCACCAGTGAGAATGTTCTTTCCCATTAGCAGCCTGTTGAACTCAGAAAAAAGGTGGGGGGCAAGATTTGTTCAGAGGGAGTTTGCCTTTGCCTTCCTCTGAGGCTGAGACAATGTGACTTACCCAAGGTCACCCAGGGTCTGAGCGGAGATTTGAACCCTAGTCTTTAATAAATAAATAAATAAATATTTGAATATTTAAATCTAAATATTTAAATCACTAGTTCAGTCTTGGAGGTCCCTGATAAAGAAAAGGTTAACAACCCACTGTTGTAGAACATTATTAGAATTAAGCTATCAATATATCTCAGTAATATTTAAGGCTATATTATCTTTCACTTTTTAAGTTATATTTTTCTACTTTTATAAATATAGTTAAGAAAAGGGCTCTTAACTACAGCATAACAGAACAGGAAGCATAACAAAGGTGTAACAACACCCAGTTATCCTTGGGGAGTGGGAGATCAAATGTGTATTCCCTTTTTTGTAGTTTAGTTAGTTAGCCTGTAGTTTGCATCTGTGTAGTAGATTAGTTGAGTTTAATTTTGTTTGCATGTTGTTATTGTGTTTGTTTTTCTTTATATGTTGTTTTTCTGTAGTTTATATTATGGTTTTTTTTGCATTTTTTGCATACGTGTTTTAATAATAACATTAAAACAAAAAATTAAGTCTTCTGAAAATAACCTTGGGGGTGGGTAGGTACACAAGGAAGAGGCAGTTGTATAGGGACGTGGGGCCAGGGGGGTGATTTGACCCGGGCAGCAATGTTTCTGGGGCGTCCGGCCCATAACCACGCCTGCGCGCACCCTGGCTACGCCCCCACATGCCACAGCCACACCGCCATGTGCAGTTGCCACATCCCCTTCCGCCCTCCTCTCCACACACTCCAAACTGTGCCACTGGGAAGGGGACACTCCTTCAGGTGCCCAGTCCCAAGCTGCCTGCAGTTTCAAAGATCCTGCCCAGCACTCTGAATTTGGGACTGACCAGACTATCTCACCTGCTGCTCCCATCTCTCTGCCTCCCGTTGCCTCAGCAGGAAATCTTCTGCCAAGGCCACGACCTGGGCACAAATCTCCGGGCTATGCTCCTTGACCCAGTTCTCCATTTCTTAGGGAAAGAATCACCGTTGCTTCGGCAGAAACGGTTCAGAAGCAGAGGAAAGAATGGAAGGCAAACGCAAAAGAACAGTGGTTATTTAGACTTTTTTTTTCTCCTACCACACTTCAACTGAGGTTTTTTTTTTTTGCGGGGGTGGGATCCACTGCTGTCTTCCTCTTCCTGCCTCCAACCATCCTCACAGTAACCCTGTGAAGTCGATTAGGGTGAAGAAAACGGATCCTGCTGGACTAGACCCAAAGGTCTATCTTGTCTAGCATCCTCTTTCCCACAGTGCCCAAACAGGTGCAAGCGTGCTGGAGCTTGAAAGTAACTCACGAGGACAAGAGTGCTGGAGCTTGAAAGTAACTCACCAGTTATTTGTAATAATTAATTCCTTTTCCTATTAACCAAGATTTGACAACATTATGTTAATGCTGTAACTCAACAGGAAGGATGTTGACAAGCTGCAATGTATCCAGAGGAGGACAACCAGAATGGTAGAAGGCTGGAAACCATGAAGCCCTATGAGGAGCGGCTTGGGGAGCTGGGTGTGTTTAGCTTGAAGAAAAGAAGGTTAATGGGTGACATGATAGCTATGTTTAAATTTTTGAACAGATATCATATGGGTGATGGAGCAAGTCTGTTTTCTGCTGCTCCAGAGACTAGGACACAGAGCAATGGCTTCAAACTTCAAGAAAAAGGATTCCATCTAAGCATTAAGAAGAACTTCCTGACAGTAGGAGCAGTTCAACAGTGGAATATGCTGCCTGGGAGTGTGGCAGAGTCGCCTTCTGTGGAAGTTTTTAAATGGAGGTTGGTGTATTCCTGCATGGCAGAATGCCCTTGTGATCTCTTCCAACTCTATGATTCTATAACAAAGGATGAGCTCAGTCCACTGGCAATGTACAGGAAGCCCCCACCTTTTGACACCCTGTTATTTAACAACTCACTCTTTTGACTCTTTCAGACTAAAGACAAGTTCCATTAATCTGACAAAGGTTCCGCTCTTTCATCAGTTCTTCTTGCCTATGGAGGCTCACTTGGAAGCATTCACACGTGTGTACTGCTTGCAAAGCAAGCTGAGAAGGGGAAAAACGTGCCAGGCCAGCTGAAAGACTTTGCAAGCAGCATGCAGTCAGTCAGCCCAGAGCGAGCCTCTGTAAGTCCTTCATGCTCTCTAAAATACAGTACATGGGTTCCACATTCAACCAATTCCATTTTCTGACAGTGCTCTGGGTCCCTAACCTGTCAGTTAAGTGGGGGAAGCCTATAACTGTAACTTTTAGTTATTTTGATAGTTCAGGGATGTCACACCTCACTAAATGCACTGAGTGGTTTAATCTGAGGTGTTATTTGACCCCAGTGAAATGCAAAAAAATCCTCTGTGTCCGCAGCAATTTTTGACATGTGCTGGGCTTTTAAACCATGAAACATCATTCTTCAAAATGTGTCTCCCCCAATTTTTGGAACTCCAGTGTGGTTTAGTGAAGTGTGGTCAAACTCTCACCCTCCAGAGTTTTGGCCTTTTAACCGCTAGAAGCCCCAACCAACCTGAACAGTGAAAAAGAGGCAGATTCTGGGAGCTGAAGTTCAAAACACCCAGAGTACCAAACCACTGGTGTACTCCTTTGGATGCTGAGGAGAGTTCCAATCTCTGCTCCACCATGGGAATCCACTGGGTGAGCCTGGGCAAGTCCCACTCTCTCACCCTTAGAGGAAAGCAGTGGCCAACCAGCTTTGAAGGAGGGGTCTCCTCTTGGACCCAGTGCTGTTCAAGAAGGCACTGTGGCTGCTTTGATCAGGAGTGCCTTTGCCCTGCTTCATAGGTGGTGTGCCAGCTTCACTCTTTCCTAGGGACATCAGATTTGGCCACTGTGGTCCATGCCTTAAGAAGCTTCTAATTAGACTACAGCAGCCCTCAACTTTCATGAGGGTTTGGGGTGCAGATCCCTCACAAAATTGGAAAAACCATGACCAACTCCCCCTCTCATCCCCTTCAAGCCTCCCCCCCAAATTCATTTGTGTTTTGCATCAGCATGCGTCCTTCACACCGGGGCAAAATGCTAGGGAATGGCAGAGGGGAAAAGGAAGGCTTGCACAAGCCTCCTCCCACTCCTTTGTGATTTGCCTCAGTGTGCATTCTCCCACTGGGGCTAAATTCATGGGAATGGAAGGAGGGGAACTCCAGAAGGGAGACCATGGGTGTATGCCTCCCCCGCTTTCCTTGTCTTTTCCTGAGGGCACTTGCCTCCCTTTTCCATGCCCAGCAAAACACAAGGGAACGCAAGAGGGAGAATGGCGGTGAGAGACATGTGCTTGCGAATAATCAAATTTGCAAAGGTCAAACCTGTGAATGTGGAGGGAGGACTGTACTGAAAGGTGCTCTATTATTTATTTATTGTATTTATACACCACCTTTTTGCCCAGAGTGGGACCCAAGGCAACTTCCAAAAAAGTTTAAAAAAACATTAAAAGTATTTAAAACAATTAAAAACATGAAAACATATACAATTATAAAAACTTACAACTTTTCTTTTAAAAAATAACTTAATAAATAAACTAAAAGCTTCCTTGTTCACACATTAAAAGCCTGCTTGAAAACAAATGTTTTTGCCCGCTGGCGAAAGGAGCAAAAGGAGAGGACCAGTCTAGTTTCCTGAGGAAGGGAGTTCCAGAGGGTGGGAGCTGCCACTGAGAAGACTCTCTCCCATGTCCTCAACAGGCAAGCCTGGGCCGGTAGTAGGTCTGAGAGAAAGCCTTCCCCTGCAGATTTTACGGCTCTGGCAAGTTCATATAAGGAGATACTGTCTTTCAGATGGGGCCAGAATTCTTACTGGAGGAAGGATGGTATCATTTTGCACTCCCCATTGCTACACCCCTGTTCCTTCCTTGCTGGATGAAGGTATGAGAAGTCAACAAAAACCACTGAGCAAGAATACACTCTGCCAGTGTAGGATAGCAATAGCAATAGCAATAGCATTTATTTCTATACCGCCTATCAACTAGTGTTATCTAAGCGGTTTACAATGTATTTTTAGCTAATTGCCCCCAACAAGCTGGGTACTCATTTTACCGACCTGCGAAAGGATGGAAGGCTGAGTCAACCTTGGAGCCTGGATAGCATCATTACAAAGTCTAGGCGCTAAGGGTCCTTTCACCATTACAGTGCTATGATTCTGTTTTAATTACCATGGCAACATCCTATGGAATCCTGGGATTTGCAGTTTGGGGACACACTGGAGCTCTCTGACTGAGGCCATTTCAACACTACACTGTTATAGTGCTCTTATTCCACTTTCAAGATCCTGTGGAATTCTGGGGTTTGTAATTTACTGAGGCTAAAGAGCTCTTTGGCTGAAAATCCTAAATGCCTCTCCCTCAACTGCAAACCCTAGGATTCCATAGGATGCTGAAAGTGGAATAATAGCACTATAACAGTACAGTGTGGAAATGGCCTGAGAATTCTAACTGAGAACTCAGACTCCAAATCCCAAAATCCCACAGGATGCTGCCACAGTAAGAACAGAAGAATCCTAATTCTACAATTGTGCAATGTGAAGAGACCCTAAATTCTACTTCATTCTTTGCGTTTATCTTTTTCTTTATAAAAGAGGGATGCAAGCCAGGCGTCTATTTTTACAAATGATCTTGAAAATCCACAAATAAGGATGACACTGATGCAAAATAAATAAATATCCGAATAACCTGAGGTGTGGATTTTATTTTCCTCCAGAAGGAGGGTCCACCTTTTATTTTGTGCTGGAGCTGGGGGAAGGATTCAGAAGCAAAAGTGATCCTGTGGGGGGGGGTCCCACTTGCCTGGGATCTGGGTGGGCTTGGTCTCTCCATTCGAATTTCTCTCCTTACCTTCCATCTCTCCCCATCCCTTGCTTGCAAAAGCTTTTCCTCCAGAAACTCACCTCTCCCTGCATCAGCCACAGCGTCCGCAATGCAGCTATCTTTTTTAGGCGTCTCTTCCATCTATATTAGCTCAAGGCTAGGAGATATATCTATATCTATATATATATATCTTTTTAAAGGCGGGGTGGGGTAGGAGGACGAATCCAGATGAAAACAGCCAGATTCCTATCAGGTATAGGAAAGAGCCTTTGACAATCTGCAGCTTCCTTCTCAAATTTCAGGCCACTCTATGAAAACCCAGCTCTGTTGATTTAACCCTTGGGATATCTTCCCAGCCAAAGGAGAGAATTAAACCGCTTCAGACCTACAATCTATAAGAGGAAGGAGAAATCCTCTTTGGCGTTGCTCCCTCCCCAGATTGCTGTGGTTTTGCTATTTCTGCAGGCAGAAGTTAAACAGGTGCTGCTTCCAGCTTTACTAGAAAGCTGCACCCATTAAATTGCATGTTTTCTTCTCTCTTTCTTTGGGCCCTTCCACACTACACATTAATAGTGCTATGGTTTCACTGTAACTGCTGTGGCTCTACATCCTATGGAATCCTGGGATTGGTTGTTCAGGGCAAGGCATTTGGAATTGTTAGCCAGAGAGCTCTAATGCCTCACCAAATTGCAAACCTCAGGATTCAATAGGACACACCCATCACAGCGAAAGTGGAATCATAGTGCTATAATTATGTAGTGCGGGAAGTCTTTCTCTCTTTTTCTCTCTCTCTGTCCATTTCTGCACTACACTGTTATAGTGCTATTATTCCATTTTCAACATCCTGTGGAATTCTGGGGTTTGTAGTTTACTGAGGCCAAAGAGCCCTCTGGCTGAGAATTCTAAAGGCCCTAAACTGCAAATCTCAGGATTCCATAGGATGTTGAAAGTGTAATAATAGCACTACAACAGTGTAGTGCGGAAATGGCTGCTCTCTCTCTCTCTCTTTTTTTTTTTGGGCCGGGATGGAGTCTTGCTCAGTACAGCTCTAGTAAAGTAACTTTTTGGACTAGACTCTCCCGAATACCACAGAGGGTATGGCCACTGGTGTAAGTCATGAAACTCACCGGATGATTGTAGGACAATTCAGTCTCTCTCAGTCTGACCTGGTCACACAGGGTTGTTATGCAGAAAGAAAATTGTGTTATGCCATCTTGTGTTCTTTTGGGAAAAACAGGGAAAGGAAGATCTTGAAAAAGTCATATCTTGACTACAACTCCCAGAATCCCCTAGTCAACTGCCAGGCTACAGCAATATAGATTTGAGTTGAACGATAGGAGAAATGGCTTCATAAGGAAGAACAGCAGCAGCCACAAAATAGACCAGGTTGCCGCGTGCCACCTCATAAACTCCTTGTGGTCCACTCCTGCTCATGAGGAACCCAGAATTGATGACTGTCATGCAAAATGGCGGTATAAAACCTGCCGTTTCTGAAGTCGTATAGCTCTGCATCAGAGCCTGATTTTTTTTTTTAACTACAGCTTTGAGAATCCACATGCCAACATGGCCATTATAACTTTTCTAAGCTCTAAGGTGCCATCTAAGTGTGTGATTATAGCAGCCGCAGTTTGGAAATAGCATTAGCCAAATTTCATGGGAGAGCCGGCATGATGTAGTGGTTTGAGCTTTGAACTAGGACTCTGGAGAATGGGATTTGAATCACTTCTCGGCTGTGGAGGCCCACTGGGTGACTTTAGGCAAGTCGCACTCTCTCAGCCTCAGAGGAAGGCAAAGGTGAAGCCTTTCTTAACAAATCTTTTCAAGGAACCCCCGAGATAGGTTTGCTTTAAGGCCACAGTAAGTCAAAAATTACTTGAAGGCACAAAACAACAAGATAACGAGAATCAGAATGCCCCAGCCAGCAAAGTCGCTAAGCCAAGGGGAAAAGAAAGATAAAAGCCAAAATACATGTTACTTTGAAGACATTATTTAAAACATGTAATGTGGTGGAGACATTTTCGGGTCAGCCCAGATGACCTCTGGGTGTGAGGGAAAAGCAGTTGAGAAAAGCAGTTAATTTTCCCTGCAATTGAAGTGACTCTGTGTTTGAGAAGAACAATAGGACACTGTGAAATAGAATGTTAGGGAGGATGAAATGTGCCTCGCTATGGCCTTGCCATGCTTTGCAACATTAGTAAGGTTACGCAGAAAATGATGAGAACTGTTGTTTGTGTCAGTTTCCTTTCTTGGACACGTGATGAATTTGCACTGGAGATGTATAAATTGTTTTGGATGTAAAGAGGCGGGGCTCAGACTTTGGAGAATTATCTCACTGAGACATTGTGCACAATAAATCTTTTTTCTAAAACCGTGGGTCTCTATCTCAGTTCCACTACAGTAACTTTAGACATTACGCCACAGGGCTGCTCAGCCTTTAGTTTTCCAGATTTTTGGGACTTCAGCTCCCAAAAACCTCTCCTAGAATAGCCAACGACCAGCAATTCTGGGAATCTAAAACAGCTGAAACATCCAAGGCTGAGAACTACTTCCTTATGGCTTTTTTTTAAAAAAAAACTTCAGCGTAAGCGCAGTCTCCTGATGCGGACCACAAACTTAATTTGGGAGAGATCAAAACGCTGTTCAGCGATGGAAACCCACTGGGTGACATTGGGCAAGTCATACTTTCTCAGCCTCAGAAGAAGGCAAGGCAAGGCAAACCCTCTCTGAATGAATCTTGCCAAGAACCCCCATGAAAGGTTAGCCTTAGGTTGCCATAAGTCAGAAATGACTTAAAGGTACAAGCAAGAACAACAACAACTTTTATCCAGGAGGGCAATAGGACTATCACGAATTTTGACCAGCGTGGCTGTATTCCAACTTCCAGGTTTAACCTCCTCCTGAGTAGAAAATGACAGTACTTGTCTCTATGTTCTCATCCCCTCCAACTGCCCCCATTTGTCAGTGACGGTCACAATTAATCTTCTGTCATCCCACTGTTTCAGCTGCCTTTAAAATATCTTGGTTTCTTACTCCTCCTCTACTTTCTCCCTTTGTCCCCAGCTTACTTCAGTTGCTGTAAACTGAGTTCAAAGGGCAAAAGTAGTTTGCTCTCAATTAACGGCCTTTCTGCACTACATAACTACTGCACTATGATTCCACTTTAACTGCCATGGTTCTGTTCTATAGAATCATGGGTTTTGCAGTTTAGGGAGGGATACTTAGCAGTCTCAGCCACAGAGCATCAGTACCTCCTGAGACTACAAACCCCAGGATTCCACAGAAGGTAGCCATGGCAGCTAAAGTGAGATCATAGTGCAATAGTCATGTAGTGTGGAAAGGCCCTAAGTCAGCAGGGAGGAGAGGACAGAATCTTGCCTTTTCCAGTAGACTCAGGCAAAAGCAGATTGCTGCAGCCTCTCCTAGCCTGTGTGACCTTCCTCATTAATAACTTTGCCGTCTCAATCATACTCTGAAGTTGCTTGCCCACATACATCCCAGTTTTCATCCATTGTTGGAGCGTAGGTGCTCTAGAAATGTTCATCCCCTGATTTCTTCAGAACAGTGAGCCGACTGACTGTTAAAAAAAGAAAAAGGGCCCTGCTGGATGAAAACAAAGGTTTGTTTAGATTACAATTCTGTCTGCTCCCTTCCCCTACCTAATGCCCTCCAGATGGATTGGGCTACCGATAGCTGGGAATATTTGGAGTCCCTTGATCATTCCAAGATATGTTGCAGTTTAGGAATTGTATATCTCTAAATATTGGACGCTGACAGGCAAAATAACCTAATTCATAGGGGGGAACTGTCTGGCTATTGAGATATTGTTGAGTTACATCTTTCAGCAGTTTTAGCCAGCATAACCAATGCACTGCTGAGAGATGCAGTCTAACAGCATTAGAAGGTCCACATGGACTCGCATCCTTGATGTAAAATTTGTTAGCTACGGGATCCTAGAACACCAGAACAACCCAAAGCAAATCTACTCAGACATAAACCTCACTGATTTCAAATGTGTCCTGAGTTTATAGAGGCCAACTAAATGGAGTATTATGTAGCTTTTCACATAGCTAGACAAGGTCCACATGTGTTGGGCTATAAGGGGACTGGGAATTGTGTGGCTCTCAAGATGTTGCTGGACCATAAGTCCCAACAGCTTGTTACCACTCCCGATACCCTTCCTACGGAATGTGCTATTTTCATAACTGGACATATTAATGGCTGGAAATACTCAATCAAAGGCATGCTGACCAGAAAGCATGTTGCCAGGTCCAGCTGACCTGAGACATGGCCGGGTCATAACTTCGGGGAGAATTAAGCAGGAAACCTCAAGGCTAATGAGGTTATGCTAATCCTTTTAGTACCTCAGGTGCCGTGCACACCCGAATACAACGGAAGGTGAAACTGCCCACCTAAAGCAATCAGAGACCACCCCTCAATCCTGCCCCACAGAAATCTTCCCTATAACTCCCTGCCTAGCCAGACATTAAGAGATTGTCATGACTTCTATCAATGCTTTGTCGCTCTGGAGTAAGATAATCAGCCCATTGTCAATCCTGTGGGAAAGCCATTATGGCTTTGTTGGCACATCCCTTCAGGGTAGGTATAAAAGCCCTAGCTTCAGCCCCCGTAAATTGCAGTACAGTACTTGGCCATAATATGTGGTGTCCAGACTGCTGTTTATCTGTGCTACCTTCAGATGCTGTCTGAGCCACTCCACTTCAACCCTTTTCTTCAGCACTGGTAAATTTCGCCCTCTTCACCCCAATCTCTGTCTAGCCTTTCAACTTCACTTTCTTGTATTGATCTTGAGAGTGTCTGATTTCTTGTGTGTTTGTTAATTCCAAATAAAATACTCTTTTTAACTTTTAACTGGAGCCCTCTCTATAGTTAGTACTCATATACACAGGTGAAAAGATCCTACTGTTACCCTCCTCTCATACACCTTCTTTGAACTATAATTCCCCCAGACTGCAAGGAGGTGCTGGCATTGCAGGTGGACCCAACGTCTCCCAGTTCTTAGGGTAGCAAGCTCTAGCTGGCATAGCCAATGGTGAGGAACGCTGCAAAATGCAATCCAACAACATCTGAAGGCCTGCACAATTGTTATGTGCTTTTCTAAACCTGCTTTCACAAAAAGCAGTGATATTTGAACTCAGAACCAACCCATCAAGATGGTTGCCCCCTCTTCTGTCTCAGGGATGAAGATCTCCACAGCATCAGACAGATGCTGCTTGAATGTTGGGGAATTAACAAGTGCTTCCTCCACTAGTCCAGACCCCTGAAATACAAGCACAGTTGACCCTTCGCATTTACAAGTTTGACTTTCATGGATTTGATTATTTGCAAGTTTCTCCAACCCCTGCCTCCCCACTTCAGGTGCTCCTTTTGCAAGGGAAACTTCCCTCTCAGTGAGAGAAATGAAATCTATTTTAGCTTCTGCACTGGGTATACAGTGTTAATAACATGTATTAGAAGCATATATATATTAGTTTATATGTATAACACATATTTTATATTTCAGTATATTTTATATTTGAACTTCTGTAATACAATAAGTCTAAGAAAACAGCTTTCTTAAAAGTTGGCTACAGAACAGAAAGAGGCCTCCCAAGGCCTTGAATCTCCAAGATCTGTAGGGTGGCAGGTGGACAAGGCTTGGCCTTGAATCTATAAGATAGTCTTGAGTGACAGGACAAGGCTGTCTGTAAGGAGTAAACTGATTGATAGGGACATGCCAGAACAGGAAGGGGTATTGTGAAACTGCTGATAAGACACCTGGAATGTAAAATGAGAAACAAGTGCACACGAGGGAAATGCATTATCGGTGTGTGATCACTCATACTGGAAATATGGGGAAGGGGAAATGTAACTTCTTAGGCAATCCTGATAGGCCATAACCTTTGGAGTCCTATCCATTGGGATCCCAGGGGAGGGAAAACTTGCGACGGGGCCAGGGGATAAAATATGAGGTATTCAATACTGGGGGTGTCCTTCTCTCTGGGAGGCACCCGCTCCTGCAGAAACGTATTTTTAAATAAACATTTAATGCTTCAGCAGATCCTGTGTTAAATTGTTTTATGAGTCTTTTCAGATATTTCTCACATCAGTGGCTCTGATCAGGCTGCGCAGCCCTTTAAAAACCTGCCTCTGATCTTCCTCTTTCTCCACCAGCTGCTGCCTGGCCGGTTAAGGATGGCTCAGGCCGATTTCTCAGCACCGTGACCATCTCCCAATGTCCCCTCCACATCCAAGGAAGGAGATGTGTGTGAGAGAGGAAGTATAGGGCCACCACACAGATCCTGCCTCCCATTTTCTCTCCTTTACTTGACCTGGTTTTGACTGGCCATCCTAACCTTGTCTGTCTAAGTTTTCATCTGTGAAATGTTGGAGGGATTGAGATTGGGATCCTGGACTCCAAGTCCAACGCTTAAATTCACCTGCAATTTGCAGGGATAGGAAGATATAGAGATGCGTCTTTATACATACTTTCTTCTTTGTCCTAATTTTCTCCAGGGGCCTTTTAACTCTAACTGCCATAGCTGTATCCTATGGCATCCTGGGATTTGTAGTTTGGTGAGACATCTCTGGCTGAGAATTTTAAATACTTCTCCCAAGTCTGCTTAAATGCCGTAATGGCACCAGATCCTGTCTGGAACAGTTTTGGACACTGTTACCGCAATTTTCTAGCCCGGACTTGTGGAGCACCAGATATCATTTTGATATCAATAATTTGGCCTTCCTTACCCATTCCTTTCCATGTGCTTGCAAGGCCCCCGGACAAGCACGCAAACAGGCTCAGTCGCTAATCGCCGTAATATTCCAAAACAATACAGGCAGGCCAGAAATAGCCAAACTGCCGCTTCAGGAGACCTCAAGGCAAGTACCCTCATTATGTATGCACGCTACTTACAAAGAACTCCCTGCCCCGAGCAGGCAACTTGACAAGCCGAATACTCAGCTGTCAAGCACTCTGCGTTTGCGTACTGGCTACCCTATTGACAATTCGGACTTAACTCGATCATGCTAATTTCTGACCTTTCGGAGGCTTTGTCTCCAGCCCAAAACTCATTGTTTCCCCCAAGAACGGACCAGCCTGTGGCTGCAATTTCCCCTATAAGAACCCCTGACTTTGAGCGGTTCCTCGGATCGCTCTTGGCTTCCATCCCGCCTTGCTGTCGCTTTGTTGGACAAGCCTTCCCCTCAGCTCTCTGTGCTGAGAATGCTACCTCAACGGACCTTTTTCCTCTGACTTTCCGGGCTTCAGGACAGGCGCAGTATTTCCCATACCAAAAACCTCCTCTAAAAACCCCTCTATCCAACTCTAACCTTTATTTCTATAGTTATCTGTGTGAGTGTGTTGCATACACGCGTTTGACTGTATTTTAATAAAACACTAATTATTCTTTTACTTCTATCTGCCTCTTGACTCGGCCTGACCCCGTAGACATTGGGTTCAAGATCTCGCTACGTTACCCTGCCTCTCGCATTGCTAACTTGCTAACTTGTGCTCTTTCCCCAACTTATATAATTTGGAGAGCATTTAGGTGTCCCTCACGGGACCCCCAGAAATCAGGGTAACAACAGTACCTGGATGGGAGACCCCAACTAATACCAGGTGCTGTGGACTATATTTCAGAGGAGGGAACTGACAAAACTATTGTTGAATATTTCATGCCTAAGAAAACCCTATAAAATTCATCAGATTGCCATAAATTGATGGGCACATACATGCAAAATTGCAAATTGTGATTTTTTTTATAGGATGCAGTCATCACAGTGAAAGTAGAACCATGGCACTATAAAGTTTGAGAAAAATGAGAATACTGAGAATATTACTTATTTAGAGCCAGTGTGGTGTAATGAACTATGACCCTGGAGACCAAAACTCGAGGCCCTGCTCGGTCATGGGAACCCAGTGAGTGACCTTGGGTGTGTCATACACTCTCAGCCCCAGAAAACCAGGTGATATGCTTGCTTTGGGGTCACCATCAGTCGGAAATGACTTGAAGGCACACAACAACAAACAATTATCTTTTCTAACCCTTAAGCAGCCTTCCTAAGTCCAGATGTGCTGGACTACAAGACCCATGATCTGTGGCCATGATGGCTGGGGATGATGGGGATTTAGCTCAACACATTTAGAAGGTGTTGAGTTAATTAAGGAACCATAGAGAAAGCATTGGGTGGGGGTGAGGTCTGATTCCAAGGAGGAGTAACAACAAGCCAGGTTAGTGCAACAATTCCTCCTTCACATTCTCCTTCTCTCTTTACTCCTGTGGTGTTTTGAAGGGGTTAAACAGATTGTAGTGCGATGCATAGATAAGACTCCGGAAAGCTGATACGTTCAACATACCAATTAAACAGATAGGGTGAAAAAACACAGCCTTGCCTGACCCCCTTGGCAACTAGAGACCATTCTGTTTCTCTATTACTGAAGGTGGCCTTTTGTCCTGTGTACAGGTTACGCTTACAGACAATCAAATGTTGCAGCACACTCATTTCTTTCAGCGCAATCCATAGTATTTTATGTTCTACACAATAAATGGCTCTGCTATCTAATATATAAAACTCAAAGTTTGTTTGTCTGTGTCAAGCAAAGACCTTATACGATTGGCTGTGTCAGGCGAAGACCTCATATGATTGGCTGCCTAAGAAGATTCTATGGAATCCTGGTCTTTGCAGTTTAGGGAAGGGCCTTTAGAATTCTCAGCCAGAGAGCTCTCTGTCTGTCTTGAATAGGTCGGTTGCTATGGAGACGAGGCCTAACAGCAAGGAGGAGAGCAGTGTATTCCCCTCAGGAACCCAAACTCTGCATGTTAATAACTCTGGATACAGATTGGATTGGGGAATATAGGGGAAATTTACAGATACTGGACAAGACAGTTCGGGGAATTAGAGGCAAGTATTACTTATGAGAAAATAAAATCTCGGGCAGCATCAGGTATATATGCTAGTAGTCTATAAAGCACAGGCTGATTTTCTCCTGAAATTATTTGGTGTCCTCCCTTGCTCAACATATGTTTGCAGTATAATTCCTAGTGCATCTTCTCTTTCTGAACCTGGCTTGGACATCTGGCGTTTCTTATTCCACATACTGTGAAAGTCTTTGTTATATAATTTTGCTTGCATAGGAAATTAATGCAATGGTCTGGTGATTGCTGTATTACCTAGTATCTCCTTTTTTGGAACTGGCATGTATTGTTACTGGCCCACACACTCCCTAGATTTGATATAGTTTAATCGGCAAAATATGATTTAAAGGCAAAACATATTAATTGGCATGGATATAAAATGGACCCTGATGTGACTGTAAGGCCAAGCTGAGCAGAGGAAAATACTGGCTGAATAGTGGGCTGCAAAGCAGGCCACGGATCCCCTCTAGGTGTAGCCAAGTCATTGTCAGGAAGTCCCCAGGTAACTCCAGAAGATAATAGACTTAAACTAAGCTATTACAACTCTGTAAAGTCGAAGGCTTTCACAGCTGGCATCCATAGGTTGTTGTGGGTTTTTCGGGCTTTGAGGCCATGTTCTATTAGTATTTGCTCCTAATTAGTATTAGTATTAGCAAATACTAATAGAACACGGCCTCAAAACCCGAAAAACCCACAACCACCTATGTTACAACTCTGCTGTCAGATAATAGCAACAATTACCAAACCACTGATTGTTTCAACCCTTCTTTCCCTTGATCTGTGCATTTTCCTCATTGTCCACACTCCTGTCCATCATTGCAGAGCTATCATGACAGCTATTAACTTTTTGTCACCAAACACTAAGATCATTAGCACAATCTGACCTCATTGTCTGGTCTGCAACCTCAGTCGTCTACTTGGTGAGACAATGATTCAGACCCACGCCCTCCAGGTTGAAATTGGTTATTAAAATCCCCAGTTTTGAGCAGTCAGATGCAGTGTCTTGCTTGCTGAATGCCACCTTGTTGCTCTGATTTCTGAGCAAATACTGCTTAATCTTAATTCTATCTAGTATATAAAAGTCAAAGTTTGTGAGTTTGTCTGTTTGTCAAGACTTCATATGATTGGCTGACTATGAAGATTCCATGGAGTCCTGGGGCTGGCAGTTCAGGGAGGGGCCTTTGGAATTCTCAGCCAGAGAGCTCAGACCGGTTGCTATGGAGATGAGGCCTAGCATGCAAGGAGGAGAACACTGTATTTCCCTCAGGAACCCAAACTCTGTGTGTAAACGACTTTGAATACAGACTGGATTGGGGAATATGGAGAAAAATTACAGGTACTGGAATAGGCCAGTTGCTATGGAGATGACTAGCAGCAAGGAGGAGGACAGTGTATTCCCTCAGCAACCCAACCTCTGTATGTTAACAACTCTGAATATAGATTGAGAGATATGGGGAAAAGTTACAGATACTGGAATAGGCCGGTTGCTATGCAGACAAGGCCTAGCAGCAAGGAGGAGAACAGTGTATTCCCTCAGGAACCCAAACTGTGTATGTAAATAACTTGATACAAATTGCATTGGAAAATATGGGGAAAAATTACAGGTACTGGAGAAGACAGTTGAGTGAGGAAAATAAAATCCAGGGCAATGCCGGATATATACGCTAGTAATTCTATAACAAAGAATATTTGAGTTAATAAGTAAGTATGGAGAATTATTTAGCTCAATTAGGAGTCCTGGAAGAGGTGGGTATCCTAACAAGATCTTCCACCAATGTTTATGGGGTTGATATAGGTATGAATTAGAAATAATAAAGTAGAAATAAAGTAGAAGCTGGGGGCTTAGGTCAGAGGAACGGAGAAAGATTTAAGAAGGGTATCACGTAGCTAGGATGTTGATCACGTAGCCAGGGTGTCGTTTATTGACTGGCTGCGGTAATTGCAGATTGTAGATAAGCACTTTCCGGGGTCTGAGTGCGGGGGTAATTAGCTAGTAACAGCATATGGTATTTGTGACCCCGGAGGGGCGGACCGAGACATGCCTGCGATCTTTGCTGTGATCTTTGTGTATGCTGTGAACTTTGTCTATAAAAGAGCTGTGCAACTTGAATTCAGGGCTTTTGGTCTTTTGGAGACATCCAGCCAAAAGCCTGCGCGTAATAAATTACTCTTTTTCTTGCTCTGTGGTCTCTGTGTTCTCTGGGCTCCTGCAACAGGGTTTCTGCAGGAAAGAACCAGTCAGAGATTCCAAAAGTAAACTAAAATTTGTTTTATTAAAGAGGATTCCATCATGCACACACAAGGTCCAGGCACTCACACAAGCACACAAGGCTAACGGAAGGAAAGGGAGGAAAAGTTGATAGCAAAGTTTCAGGGTTTAGGGTGATAATTACTGATCCCGAGAGCAAAGAATATTCAAAGATTGTTTTGCCTTCTCTGATTCATGCTTCTCACATTCCATGTTCCTGTAATATGCGTCTTGCAGCTTTGGACTTTCTATCCAAGCACAACAGCTGAATGTCCTGCTGGCTTGAATCCAGTTAGGTCATTAGCCACAGTGTCACTCCTGCTAGCTTTGGTGGAGAGAGGGTTTCAGCACACATTGCTTGTTACCTGGTTGTGTGATGAACAACACCCAATGAAGTTCTCTTCTCCACAGGGATTACAGGCCACCTCCAGTCTTCACTCTGGCAACTGTAAAGCTGACTCTGACTGATGGCAACCCTAGCTTAGTGATAACGCATAATATAAAATAATGAATTGTTTTAATGGTTGAAGAATATTTGGTATATTAGTAGATGTCTAGATCAAGGGAGGTATTGGTACCACTCTATTCTGCATTGGTTAGACCTCATCTTGAATACTGTGTCCAGTTCTGGGCACCCCAATTCAAGAAGGATATGGATAAGCTGGAGCAGGTCCAGAGGAGGGCAACCAAAATGGTGAGGGGCCTGGAAGCCATGCCCTATGAGGACAGACTTAGAGAGCTGGGTATGTTTAGTCTGCAGAAGAGAAGGTTGAGAGGGGACATGATAGCCATGTTTAAATATTTGAAGGGATGTCATGTCGAGGAGGGAGTGGGCTTGTTTTCTCCTGCTCTTGAGACCAGGACAAGGAGCAATGGATGCAAGCTGCAGGAGGGGAGATTCCGCCTGAACCTCAGGAGGAATTTCCTGACAGTCAGGGCTGTCCGACAGTGGAATGTGCTGCCACAGAGTGTGGTGGAGTCTCCTTCGTTGGAGGTTTTTAAGCGGAGGCTGGATGGCCACTTGTCGGGAGTGCTTTGAGGGTTTTTCCTGCATGGCAGGGGGTTGGACTGGATGGCCCTTGTGGTCTCTTCCAACTCTACATTTCTATGATTCTATGAATATGTGCCTTTGGGCAAGATGATGGGAGTTGCAGTGTGACTGAGGGAGCGTGCTTTTGGCAGAGAGAGAAAGAAAGGAACTGTCTTTTAGCAGGATGTGGGAAAGAGATAAAAAAACACCAAAGTGAAAAACAACATGTTACTGACTAGTCTGAGCTGGGAGATGAAAATTTTAACTCTCTGAAAAGGGAGACCAGCAAGCAATGTAGTTCTGGAGGTTAAAAGCATTTTGTATGTGGCTGCGTCTATATTTTACAACCAGTGGAATCCAAATGCATATTTTTGAAAGGACAAGGGGAATACAAATTTGAAATGGAAAATGTCTCCAGCACTGAGATATTTTTTTCAGGGAACACAAGCCCTGGACAGTCCAATCGTACAGTCGAAATCTTTACTTGTAATTATTGATTGTCTTAATTAAAATCTGCCTTCTTACTTCACTCAAAATTCTCTGAGTTGTTTTTCATTGGGTTCATAGCACAAGGACAGGCAGATTTGCGGTAACACTAGGTTTTTCTCGCCAAGATTTATTCAGGAGTTTACCACTGCCTTCCTCTCAGGCTGAGAGAGTGTCACTTGTCCAAGGTAACTCAGTGGCTTTCCCTGGCCAAGAGGGGATTTGAAGACTGGACTCTGTAACCGATGTTAGCAGACCCCATCTCGGGGAGTATAATTTTAATATTAAAAATACATCCAAGCCAGAGGTGACTAGACTGGCGCGTAGACAGCCAGGCCAACAATCGGATAAAAGATCAAAGACCAGAAACTTCCTCCGTCACATCTCCACAGGAAACCTCGGAAAGGCACGTACGCACAGGTAATGGGCCATCAGCTAAAACAATACTTTGGGGCAGTGGTTCTCAACCTGTGGGTCTCCAGATGTTTTTGGACTTCAGCTCCTAGAAGCCCTGAGCATTGACCATAGTGGCTGGGGCTTCTGGGAGCTGAAGTCCACAAACATCTGGGGACCCACAGGTTGAGAACCACTGCTTTGGGGAGATTACCTGATTCCCCTGGAATGCTTGAAACAAGCAAGACATATCAAGGCAAGGTCCAGTTACATGGTGTGACCATCGTGTGACCACCATATAGCCATCAGGCAGCTATCATGCAACCGTTATCCTTCAGTTTCGGCCATTATCCTTTCCAGGAAAGGGTCTGCCCTCGAGACATGTTTCGCCCTATAACTAGACCCCCTTTTTTTTTGAGACCTGTTTTAGAGCTCTCCCACGCTAGACTAGCAGACTGTCATTCTGTTAGTTGAGACTCCCCTCAGCCCCCTCCCTGCGCTGAGTTTTTCTCCACTTGTCTTTTTCCCTGGCAGAAGACTTCTGGATCAGGTGCAATATCACCCCTTCTACGTTCCCTCCGCTTTTCCCCTATCAGTTTTCACCTCTATCCATTTTGATAGTCCTTATGTGCTTGTGTGAGCGATTGCCTGTGTGTGTGTGGAAATATTTGCCAATAAAACATCTTGATTGAACGTTTGGCTGATTTTTATGTGGTCTAACTCCATAGACATTGGGAAAAAGATCTCGCTAGAGTTGCCCTGCCCTCCGTTTTGCTAAAGCAAGTGCTCTGTTAAAGTTCCCCAGTCTTTGTATTTTTGGAGCTAATGAAGGTGTCTCCAAGGGGACCCCCAAAAGTCAGAGTAACAACTCCTAGCTCAAATTTGGGTAATGTATAACAGTATAAATTGTAACAGAGATGAATAACAAATAATGATAATAATAATAATAAGGTTACCAGAGTGAAAATTAGAGAGGGATCCTGTACCTTTAATGGTTGTGCAGAATAGAAATTTCAGCAGGTGCTGCTTGTCAGACAACCAGGTAACAAGCAACACCTATTGAAATTCTCGCTTCTGCACAAGCATTATAGATACAGCAGCACAATTTTACTGTATGCCACTGAGACATCTTAGAATCATAGAAATGTAGAGTTGGAAGAGACCCCAGGGGCCATCCAGTCCAACCCCCTGCCATGCAGGAACACCCTCAAAGCACTCCCGACAGATGGCCATCCAGCCTCTGCTTAAAAACCTCCAAAGAAGGAGACTCCACCACACCCCTAGGCAGCAGCATATTCCACTGCCAGACAGCCCTTATAACAAGGAGGTGGAATAGAAATATCTGCTGCTTGGATAGCCGAAGCAGTGCAGTGATATTTGCTGGTGATGCTATTAAAGAATAAATCAGGGCACATCAGGATTCAGAAATCATTCGCCATTTCTGCACTATACTGTTATAATGCTATTATTCCACTTTCAATGTGCCTGTGGAATCCTGGGGTTTGCAGTTGAGGGAGGGGCATTTAGAATTCTCAGCCAGAGAGCTCTTTGGCCTCAGGAAACTACAAATCTCAGAATTCCAAAGGAGGTTGGAACGGGAATAATAGCGCTATAACAGTGTAGTGTGGAAATCATCGTTATCTTTTCCTGAGTAAGATCCAGCCTGTTGATAATTTCTGGTAAACTTTTCTTATCTGCACATGAAAGGGTTAAAGTGACAGAGCTGTCACTCCTAGAGAGGGCCAGAAAAGGAATGCCTTTGAAGCTGGAAAGGAATTCCTCTTCCGCTCCCTCCTCCTCCTCCTGGCTGGCTGGAAAATGGAATAGCCTCATGGATGCATTTCCCCCCCACTCCTGGTGCATTTTAGATTGCAGATCGGCCAAGGCTGAAGCACGACTGGAGGAGTGAGTTAAGAAAGGCGAATATGGGTTGGGATGGTGGTGGAAGCAGCAGCAGGAGCCCGAAGGACAGAGAGGTGGAGGGTGGGGGGTTTGGAGAGAGGCAAAAAGGCCGGAAAAGCCACTTCAGTCATCCTATGGCCATTTCCACACTACACCGTTATAGTGCTATTATTCCACTTTCAACACCCTGTGGAATTCTGGGGTTGTAGTTCACTGAGTCCCAAGAGCTCTCTGGCTGAGAAGTCTAAATACCCCTCCCTAAACCCCAGGATTCCATAGGATGTTGAAAGTGGAATAATAGCACTATAACACTATAGTGCGGAAATGGCCTATGTAGCTAACGCCCATTGAGTTCTACCACTAACCCAACTCCTTCCAGCTGTCCAATTTTGCAGAGACAGTCCTGGTTAACTCTGTTACCACCCCCCCTTTTGAGCTGTTTTGAAAATATCCCCATTTCTCTCTTCTCATTTTCCCCCTTTATCCTCAGCTTGCTTCTGTTGCTGCAAACTTGACCTTGAAGTGCAAAAGTAGTTAGCACTCAGATTAACTCAGCAGAAGGGAGAGGAGAGCTGCCTTGTCCTTCTCTGTAGGTTCAGGTAAAATCGAATTGCTGCAGCTCTCTTTAGGCTTATGTGTCCTTCCTCATTAGTAACTTTAACCGTCTTGACTACACCTTGATGGTTGGCCACGCGTGCCCTGATTTTCATCTGTGAAATGTTGGATACTCTGCAAGCCCAGAATAGTGTGGGAAAATGCTATTTTTGAAAAAACAGCAACAACAACACTGATGTCAGCTGGAGTAAAACGAAACAGGAAGGCCCTACAGGAAGGGATGCCATGTAGAGGAGGGAGAGGGCTTGTTTTCTGCTGCTCCAGAGACCAGGACAAGGAGCAGTGGATTCAAGCTGCAGGAAAGGAGATTCCACCTGAACCTCAGGAAGAACTTCCTGACGGTCAAGGCTGTCCGGCAGTGGAATAGGCTGCCTCGGAGTGTGGTGGAATCTCCTTCTTTGGAGATTTTTAAGCAGAGGCTGGATGGCCATCTGTTAAGAGTGCTTTGAGGGTGTTCTTGCATGCAGGGGGTTGGACTGGATGGCCCCTGTGGTCTCTTCCAACTCTACATTTCTATGATTCTATACTTCTAAGGGTATTGGGTTTTGGTGTAGTCAGCCCTCCTCATTTGCAGGTTTCCCTTTTGCAGATTTGATTATTCATGGATTATTTGCTCTCACCTCTGCTGCTGCCCTATACCATTTTTTATAGGACAGCAAGCCTCGTGAGATTGAGAAACTATGAACAAGACTTGTAAGTCCCTCTTAAATGGTGTGGGCCAGCAGTGGAGGTGGCAGCAAATCCCCCGAGCCCCCCATTTCTGCCTTGTGAAGGAACCCTGATGCTTCAGAGGAACCCACGGTGGGTTGAATATGGTGATCATACTTTTTTGTGTGTTAAATTTGGTTTGGAAGGGCCTAGAGTTATTCGTGGTTTTTCCACTTTCATGGGGATCCTAGTGAATATGGAGGGTTGACTGTATTGGAATTTTGGTTAGTGTATTTTCTGTCATGAGCCTGGCTTTCACGACTAACCTCCTGCTCACCAACACCAGCAACAACTAGAACTGCTAGACTGAAAACTGGAGGGGAACTCCTGTCCTTTAATGGGTGTGTGTATGTGCCTTCAAGTTGCCTCTTCACTTTTGGCAATTCCATGAATTTTACTGGCTTTTCTTAGGCAAGGAATTCTTATTGGTGGTTTTCCAGTTCCTTTCTCTGATATCTGACCTACAGCACTTGGTATTTGTTAGCAGTCTCCCATCCAAGTACTAACCAGGGCTGACCCTGCTTAGCTTCCAAGATCAGTCAGTATCTGATGTGGAAGAGTAAATTTCAGCAAATTTGTCATGCATTCTGGTAACAAACAACACCTGCTAGAATCTGCTCTTTTACATTTAAAGATACAGGTGCCCTTTCTAGTTCTTCACTGCAGAAATCCTGGCACAACACAAATCCTGCTTTTCTTTTGTAGGTATTAAATGCACACATGGCATTGCAGGGCAGGATTTGGATGCCTAGCTCTGTGCTGGTTAGAGGAGAAAGGCACAGGGACTTGCTCAGGGGAATAGCATGTAGCTACAAGGATTAAATCTATTGTGTGTGTGTATGTGCTTTTAAGGCATCGTTGACTCTTGGTGATCCCACAGATTTCCTTGGCTTTTCTTAGGCAAGAAAGACCATTTCTGCACCACACTGATACAGTGCTGTTATTCTACTTCTATTCCAGTTTGGAGGGGGGCCTTTAGAATTCTCAACCAGAGAGCTCTTTGGCCTCAGTAAACTACAAACCCCAGAATTCCATAGGATGTTGAAAGTGGAATAATAGCAGTATAACAGTGTAGTGCAGAAATGGCTCAGAGGTGGTTTTGCCACTTCCTTCCTCTGAAATAGAGCCTATAGCACCTGGTATTCCTTGGTAGTACCTCATTTAAGTATTAATCAGGCTTGATCCTGCTTAGTTTCCAAGATTAGGTGGGATATGTTGCCTTCAGGATATTTTAGGCTTATTAGAACATTGCATATGTGTGTGTATGTGCATGTGTGTCTTCAAGTCTCTTGTAGACTTGTTGTTATGTATCTTTGTGTCTGACTTATGGTGACCCTAAGGTGAATCAATCATTGGGTTTTCTGGGGGCTGAGAGTGTGTGATGCACCCAGCATCACCCAGTGGGTTTTCATGGCTGAGCGGGAATCAAACACTGGTCTCCAGGATTGTAGTCCAATGCTCAAATCATTATGCCACGCTGGCTTTCAAGATCTTTTTATTTGCCAGGAATTGAACCCAAGCCTCCTGCAAGGCAGGCAAGAATTCTACCACTGAACCGCCAAACCTGTTGACTTGCCTCCTTCCAAATTTGAATTCTGGCTCCAAATGGAGTTTCCCTTCAGTTTCCAATTTCTAGCATTGCAGTAGCCTAGCACTTCACTTGAGAATTTAGAAATGCTGTACAGTTCAGGCATTGAAAGAAAAGAGGCAGGCAGAGCGACCAAAGAAATGTGAATACTTTTCAGTGCCAACTCTCTGCTAGAAGTTTGCAGTCTTGAAGGAAAATTTTACTGGGGGAAGGCAGATTCTCATTTGGGTGTCAATGCCATCATCCCCCTCTCCCGTCCTCCCTGGTCCACACCCCTAGAGCTGCTCTAATACTGAGTCAGATCATTGGTGGCACAAACTCCGTATTTATCTTCATAGATTGCTAGCAGCTTCCCAACTTTCCGAGAGACTTTCTCAGACTTTCTTGTAGATGCCTGGGACTTTCTGCATGTAGAAAATATATGCTCTGCCCCAAAGGTGTGGCCTTTCTCCGAAGACAGGGAAGCATGGAATTCTTTTGCTTGCAGTGGAGATTTGGACTGCAGCCTGAGTTCTCCTTACTCTTGCTCAGTCATGAAACTTGTGGAGCAGCTGCAGCCATGCTCTTTCAGCCAAATTGTTGGAAAGATCAAAAAGGGGGAAATGAGGAGTTGAGAGGCAGCTGAATGTTAAGCTTGTATGCTAAAAACAAAATCGTACAGTAGCAGGGAGAGATGACAAAGTTGGAACTCTTTCCTATGTGTAAGAGGCTATGGATGATCATTCAGTGATTCGACTCTCTAAACACAGCATGCACATCTAATACATAAAAGTCAAAGTTTGTCTGTCTGGGTCAAGTAAGGACCTCATATGATTGGCTGCCTAAGAAGATTCCATGGAATCCTGGGGTTTGCAGTTTAGGGAGAGGACTTTAGAATTCTCAGCCAGAGAGCTCTTGGGCTTGGTCAGTTGCTATGGAGATAGGCCTAGCAGCAAGGAGGAGGGCAGAGCTGTCGGTCTCCAAGACTTAAAAAAAATGGAGGAACCAGACTTGACTGGATCTAATGAGGGCAGTGTTTTCCCTCAGGAGCTGAACCTCTGTATGTTAATAACTCTGAATAGGGATTGGACTGGGGAATATGGGGAAAAGTTATAGGTACTAGACAAGACAGTTTGGGGAAGTAGAGACACAGGATCTCAAATCTTTCTGACAAGTATTACCTATGAGAAAATAAAATCCTGGACAATGCCAGGTATATTTGCTAGTATGTGTATGTTTATGTGAGAGAGAAAAGATTGGCTCTAAGCATTTTCAGCTCTGGTCTGCCTGCTCCTCCCTCTTGCCAGGCCTTCAGAAGATTGTCCTGAGGAAATGTGGCTCTAATGAGAATGAAAAAGGTTTCCTACCCATCTGCAGTGGCCTGTTGTAATGGTATAGTGAATATTATCCCAAAATCATGTTGCGTCCCATTTAATAACAATGAATTTCTTTTCTAGAGCTGTCTGCCAAGACTTAAAAAAATGGAGGAACCAGACTTGGCTGGATCTAACAAACCAGAGGAAGAGGTACACAGTGGCCAAATTGTTGTACAAGAGGAGACCGTGGCAAAGTTTGCGACTAAAGCAACTCCACAGCATGTTAAACAGGAACTGGAAGAGGGACTGCAACAGGGCTGGGAAGCCCAGTGGTCGGAGTTCCTGAATGCCCCGCAGTCTCCTTGTTCAAGATGGAAAACCGTACCACCTCAGTCAGAGCCTGGAACTAAAGAATTCCCAGCGGCCTCTAAAAAAGAAACCAAGGTGTGCCATTGGCCTAGAAAAGAGTATGCAACTCAGACAGTGGCAGGGCCCTCTGACAAGCCCCCCAAGGCTTACAAAAGCCTGGACTTTCCTATGGAGGTGAAAGAAGAAATTCTGGATGAGGACGTCCTAGATTTGGAGGCACGGCGCCAGCAGTTCCGGCGCTTCTCCTACCAGGAAGCTGAGGGCCCCCGAGAGGCCTTCAACCAGCTTTGGGAGCTTTGCTATCAGTGGCTGAAGCCAGAAAGACGCACCAAGGAGCAGATCCTGGAGCTGCTGATCCTGGAACAATTCCTCACCGTCCTGCCCCAGGAGATACAGAGCTGGGTCCGGGAGAGCTGCCCGGAGACAGGTTTGGAAGCAGTGGCCCTGGCAGAGGATTTCTTGATCAGACAGCCAGAGGCTGAAGGAAGCCAGGCAAGCCTTCCTTAAAGAGCCAGGGAAAGCTGCCAGCTTCCTTGGAATTCATTCATTTAATTTATTTAATTCATACTCTTCCTTTCTCTCAACCAGGCTCAAAACAGCTTACAGAAATTTAAAATAAGGTTTGTTTATTTAATTGTTTTTCAACTTTTGTAAAATAAGATTTTGCAGATTGATTTTGTAAAACATACCCAGCTTACAGATCTGAGTCTATTTAGCCTGGTTAATTGGTTACACAATAGCCATGTTTAAATATTTGAAAGAATGTACAATCATAGAACCCAGAGAGTTGGAAGAGATTACAAGGGCCATCCAGTCCAACCCCCTGCCAGGCAGGGAGGCACCGTCAAAGCACTGGTGACATATGGCTGTCCTGCCTCTGTTTAAAAACTTCCAAAGAAAGAGAGTCCACGCACACCGGGCAGCATATTCCACTGTTGTACTGCTCTTGCCATCAGGAACTTCTTTCTAATGTTTAGATGGAATCTCTTTTCCTGTAATTTGAATCCCTTGCTCCATGTCCTAGTCTCTGGAACAGCAGAAAACAGTCTTTCTCCTCTTTCATATGACATTCTTTCAAATATTTAAATATGGCTATCGTGTAACCAATTAACCAGGCTAAACAGACCCAGATCTATAAGCTGGGTATGTTTTACAAAATCAGATTTGTAAAATCTTATTTTATAAAAGTTAAAAAACAATTAAACAAACAAATCTTATTTTAAAAAATGCATGGTTAAAACAGTTTAGTCCCCCTCAAAATAAAATAGAATTAAAAGATAAAAACCTAGTATACAGCATTCAAAACATATTTCTCCCACATAATTCAAGCATCAAAAGTCTGTATCAGAACTGTTTTGCCCTTCCCAAAGAACACAAGTTGGAAAAGTTACCTTTAAGACTACAAACCCCAGATTCCTATGGGAGATTTTGGGAGTTACAGTCAAAGTACAGTCAGAGCTTTGGTCATAAGGCTGTGGGTTTTATTCCTTACCTATCCGGGGAGAGACCCTGGAACCTTCCCATTTTCATGAAACCATGGTCTGTGTTAACCATGGCTTAGCCGCCCATACAACAAATTGTATAGCAGATAACCAAACAAACCATGGCTTGTTCTCTCTGTTTCTGTTTTTTTTCTCTCTCTCTTAACTGTTCTTCAAGCTGGACATTTGCAAGTTTGGACAGCACAACAAGCCATGGTTTTAAAGTGTAAATAAGGCAACAGCAAACCATGGGTGCAGATTGTGGTTTGTGGCTGGCCAACAAACCAGTGGCTTGTTAGCAGAGATAAGTTCATATATAACACTAAACCAGAATTCAGCAGACCACATTAGAGCTTGTGACACATGAGCATTGTCTAAGCCACCGGAAAGCTGCTGCCAGTGAAAACAGGCAATGCTGAGGAAATGGTTCAGGGCACATGGCTTAAAGAACAGCCTAAAATAGTCTTCCCTAATACGGGGCATACTACCATAGTCAGGGCCTGGGAGAGAGTTTAAGCTACCAGACAGAGGTGGCTAACTCTAACAGCAGATTTTCTGACATGGAATCATTCAGGGGCAGTAAAGAATGCCAAACATGCTCCCAAAATGCCACTCTTCTCCCTCTTCAGCCCCCCTGCAGTAGCTCCTGAAGTCCACTTCTGGTTATGAAAATGCTTAGAGAAATGGACTATTTGCCAGAGTCATGGCAGTAATAAGATAACATAGTTGTTGGTATAAAATTGTTGTTCACTTTATTAATCATCATCAGGCCACATTTTTCCCAGTCCAGGGCTCATGGCAGCTGTGTTCCTCATAGAATCAGAGAAATGTAGAGTTGGAAGAGACCCCAGGGGCCATCCAGTCCAACCCCTGCCATGCAGGAACACCCTCAAAGCACTCCCGACAGATGGCCATCCAGCCTCTGCTTAAAAACCTCCACAGAAGGAGACTCCACCACACTCCGAGGCAGCATATTCCACTGCCGGACAGCTCTGACTGTCAGGAAGTTCTTCCTGAGGTTCAGGTGGAATCTCCTTTCCTGCAGCTTGAATCCATTGCTCCTTGTCCTGGTCTTTGGAGCAGCAGTAAACAAGCCCACTCCCTCCTCTACATGGCATCCCTTCAAATATTTAATCATGGCTGTCATGTCCCCTCTTAACCTTCTCTTCTGCAGACTAAACATACCCAGCTCTCTAAGTCTATCCTCACAGGGCATGGCTTCCAGTGCCTTCAAGTTCCTGTGTGCCTTCAAGTAATTTCTGACTTATGGCAACCCTAAGGCAAACCTATTGAATTTATTCAGAGGGGTTTACCATTGCCTTCCTCTGAGGCTGAGAGGGTGGCTTTCCCAAGGTCATCCAGTAGGTTTCCGTGACTGAGCAGGGATTCGAACCTTGGTCTCCAGATCCATAGTATGGTGCTCAAAGCACTACAAAACACTGGCTCTCTCAAGGCAGCTTACAAAAGTTAAAACAAATAAAGCCAAAAGTGCAAATTGACATTTAAATGAGTTCATTTTAATTTTTAAAAAGTTACAATTATAATTAAACTATCAATAGCATTAAAAAAAATTAAAAGCATGCCCATTTAAAAAAGAAACAAACCCAATACATAGACAATACAACATTTTTTTGTGAATATTTTTATTAAAATTTCTAAAAAAGAAAAAATGGGAACATTTCTTCTAAATGTTCCCCACCCCCAGCTCCCATAACAAGTTTTCTTCTCGAGTTTTGCCCAGCTGAATCAAACAAAAGGTACAATATAAAATAATACAAGGAGTCCACCCCACTATACATAGAATCTTTGGCATAATAATCGTAATTTGTCTTTTAACCAATCAATACATTTTTCCCCCCAAATTATATCATTATAATCATTAGCTTTACAATTGAAGCCACTCTTTTATTTTGCTCCATTCTCTATCAAATTGTTGAGTAGATTTGTTCTTTAATGCATTTGTCAATTTTTCCATCTCCATCATATCCATAACCTTTAATTTCCATTCATTTAAATTTATTTTAATATCTTGTTTCCAATGTTGAACATAAGTTAATCTAGCTGCTGTAACTAAATATAACATTATTTTTTATGCTTTCTAATTTCTGCCTTTGATTTTATTATATTCAATAAATATAATTCAGGTATCATTTCAAAATTCATTATGAGTATTTTTTGAATTTTGTCATGTATTTCTTTCCAAAATTTCTTCGCCTTTTTACAAGTCCACCACATATAATAAAATGTTCCCTCTTTTCTCCATGCTTCCAACATTTTGAATTTCCATTCTTTGTAATTTTTTGTAATCTCTCTGGTGTCATATACCATCTATGCAAAATTTTATAATAGTTTTCTCTAAAATTTAAATTTAATGTGAATCTTAAATCTGTTTTCCATACCATTCTCCAACTCTCAGTATCTATTGAGTGTCCTATATTTTGTGACCATCTCACCATTGTTTCTTTAATTTCTTCTTGTTCCATTTCTCTTTGTAATAAGAATTTATGAAGTTTGGGTATTCTTTTCTTTTGATTTTCTTTCATGAGTACATCCAGTTCGTTTTCCTTCTTCTCAAATAATACAACATACTATTAAAGCCCCTTTCCCTGTGAGCAATCTGTCCTTAGGGCCTTTTCAAGGAAGGCTTCACCAGCCTGCAGAAGGATGGCAAGGAGAGGCCCGTCTGACTTCTCTGGGGCAGGAGTTCCAGAGCCTGGGAGCACCCACCAAGAAGGCCCTCTTCCAATATTTCTGTCAGATGTACAAGAAGCTCTCACCTTTTGATGCCCTGTTATCTGACAACTTGCATTTTGGACGCTTCCAAATTAAGGACAAGTTTCAGTAATTCGATGGGTCTTCTGCTCTTTCCTCAGCAATTCTTGCCTACGGAGGCTTGCCTGAGACTTCTTGCACGCGCATGCTGCTTGCAAAGCAAGCTGCGCAGGAAAAAAGGTGCTAAGCTGGCTGACAGACTTTGCAAGCAGTGTGTGTGTGGTTGGTCCCAAGTCATCATGATCGCTACAGTATAGGATGGCTTGGGTGGTGAAGGGTAAAGGGGGAGCTTCAATGGGATCTCCAACCTTCCTTTTTCTCCAGGTTCACTTTGCAAATTAAAATGGTGTTTTCCATTTCTGTTTCAGATACCGGGACCTTTGAAAGATGTGGCTGCTAATTTGCCTGTGCTGGAACAAGATCCCTCAGATGCCAGGGTGAAGTGGCAGTTGGCTGTTGATGCCAAAAAAGGAGGTGATAGGGAAACTACCTTGTTGGGTATGTGTTAGGACCGCAGTGCAAATCGTGTCACCTTCCAAACAGTGCTGGATTCCATCCCATAACATTCGTCACCCTTGGCTTTGGTGGCTAGGGATTCAGGGAGTTGCAGTTCAGTGGCATGTGGAGGTCCACACAATTCCCAGCTCTGGTTTAAATCCACACAAATGTAAGTAACATTAAGAGGTCCTAAGGATATCACGTAGGTACATTACTGTTGTGACGTGCCTTCAACTTTTTTCTAACTTATGGCAACCCTAAGGTGAACATCTCACAAAGTTTTCTTAGCAAGGTTGTTGTGGGTTTTCTGGGCTTTGAGGCCATGTTCTATTAGTATTTTCTCCTGACATTTCGCCTGCATCAGAGGATCCTCTGAAGATGCCAGCCACAGATGCAGGCGAAACGTCAGGAGAAAATACTAATAGAACATGGCCTCAAAGCCTGGAAAACTCACAACGGCTTATGGATTCCAGCCATGAAAGCCTTCGACTTTACATTTTCTTAGCAAGATTTGTTCAGAGGGGATTCATCCTTTATTTCCTCTGAGGTTGAGAGAGTATGACTTCCACAAGGTCACCCAGTGGGTTTCCATGGCTGAGTGCGGATTTGAATCCTCTTCTCCAGAGTCGTAGTCCAAAACTCAAACCACTCTTCTTGCCATAAGCAAGAAACAACTGGAAGGCACACAATGACAGCAACAACAATAATCAGAATCACAGTATCCAAGCCAGCACAGCTACTAGGCCATGGGGAATAGGAAGATTAAACCAAAACACACATTACTTTGAAGACATTAATTTAAACATAATAGCCTTAGATGTTATGCCACAGGGTTACTCAGCCTTTCAGAGTCCACTGAGCGGTACTAATCAGTTTCTGTGGCTGAGTGGGCATTCAAACTCTGGTCTCCAAAGTCCTAGTCCAGTACCACACTGTGTCTCTGATATTTATGTACATAACTTTATCAAAGTTAAAACAATTTTTCCGAATGAAAGACATAAAAATAAAAACAATTCAGCTTTTTTAAAAATGCCCAGTAATAGAAGTTGATTTTCCTGTATCTGAAAATCTGAAATGCTCCAAAATCCAAAACTTTTGGAAAGTGGAACCCAATTTTCATCTGTTAGGGAACATGAGGGAATTATGGAGGTTTGTCTGGGACTATGTACACACCATTTGCAGAGTCTCTCAGTTGGCTTGGCACCTTTTTTTCCCCTTGCAGCTCACTTTGCAAGCAGGGCATGTATACATTTCCAGGTGAGCCTCGGGATGTGGGGGAAGGCGCCAAGCAAAGAGACTTTGCAGTGGTCCCAAGCCATGTTCTCTGCAGGAAGAAGGCAAGAGGACAAGAACTGACAAAAGAACAGACCTCTCACAGAAATAATGGTGTGCAGTCAGCCCTCCACATTTGCGGGTTTCACTTTTGCAGATTTGATTATTCACCATTATTTGCTGCCATGTCTGCTGCCTACCTGTGCCATTTTTAATAGGAACTGTAAGCCTCATGAGACTGAAAAAAACTGTGAACAAGGCTTGTAAGTCCCTCTTAAACATGATGTGGGGCAGCAGTGGAGGTGGCCATAAGCCCCACCAGCCCCCCACTTCTGCCTTGTGAAGAAAGCCTGATGCCTCAAAGGAATCCATGGTGAGTTGAATATGATGATCATACTTTTTGTGTGTTAAATATGGTTTAGGAGGGCCTAGAGCAGTGGTTCTCAACCTGTGAGTCCCCAGATGTTGTGGACTTCAGCTCCCAGAAGCCCCAGCCACTATGGTCAATGCTCAGGGCTTCTGGGAGCTGAAGTCCAAAAAATCTGGAGACCCACAGGTTGAGAACCACTGGCCTAGAGCTATTCATGTTTTTTTCACTTTCACGGGGGTCCTGTGCCCCTAAACCTAGCGAATGTGGAGGGATGACTGTATAATCTCATTATGTGTATGTGGCTATTACAAAGTTTGAAAAATCCTGGAATCCAAAAAACCTCTGGTCCCAAGCATTTTGGATAAGGGTTACTCAGCTTGTAACAACAAAAAGGGTTGTTTCACAGAATTTACATAAAATTCTGTTTTTGTCTTCTGAACTGCTAGATCAGAAGTGGAAAAAAAATTGGGCATTGTTAAGCTACAGTTCCCATCATCCCTGACCACAGGGATGGGACTTGAAAGGAAACGGACTCCAACAACAACTGGAAGGTCACTATCTGTCCAATAAATACTAAATGTTATTTTTTTTATTTATAATATTTCTAACCCTACCTTTTCCCATAAGGAACAAATATATATATATATAGTCATTCACCCTTTTCTTTATTTTCAAGGCGATACTGTGACATAGATCACTGTGACATAGATCAGCCTACAGCTAAGCAACCTAGTGCCATCCAGTGGATTGGAACTACATTTCCCATAATCCTTGACTGTTTTCAGTGCTTCCTGGATCTCAGGGGAGTTTTACTTTTAGAACATCTGGACAGCACCAAGTTGCCTCCCCTTGGATTAAACTGAGCAGTAATAACTCGCCCAATTTCCCCCCAGAAAATGCATAACAATTTGTGTTTATGTTTCTTGTGTCTGAGTTGTAACACATGCTTATAAACAATCCTGCACAAGTTACTAATCCTGGAAAAAACATATTATCAGCTTGCTAGGAGTTGGTCAGCCTCCATTTCTGAGGTAGTTGTGAAAGAACAACCATTAGCAGAAGCAAAAGCTACTGATCTCTTCTCTTCTGCATTTCTTCTACAGAGCAGTTTCATCCCTCCTCCATCAGACCTCTGTGTGGCTTTCTTGGTTGTACAAGAAAGGATTTTCCTTCTTCTGCAGCTAGCAGAGAAACCAAATGGACTGGTGGAGAAGGATTGCTTTACTTCCTTGCACTGTTCTAGATGCCATACAGCTGACAACCAAGTTGTCAAATGCAGAACTGTTTTAACTACAGTACCTCTCTGTTTCTGTGTTATGGTGGACAGAGTATGGAAAATTTATTCTTGTGAGGATAAACATAGCCCTCATTGCTGACAGTGAACATGACTCCCTTCACTGCTGGCTGGAGGATTCCAGGAGTTTTACATTCCCCAAAAGTAACATGGCCCTCCTCCAAGCTTTGCCCATTGTAATAGAGAACTTGTGTGAGACAGCCAGTGGTCGTGAGGGCTGAGAGATTCTGGGAGTTTTAGTCTGTCCTAAAGTAACTTTTCCAAGTTCTGACTAATATGTTTTACTTCATTCCACCAGGGGATGATCAAGTGAGGACAAAAGAAGAGGGAAATCTTTGCCTGGAAAGATCCAAGACAGTGGAACTCAAGGACACATCATTGGGAAGAGCCAAAGGAAATCCCTTCTCATTTCTTGGGGAGAAAATGCAGCACCTGGGAATCAGTCAAAACCACAAGGCCTCCAAGAAGATGAACCCAGGAAGGAAACAGAAAGGGCCTTGCTTTCTGAGCAAGACTCTGGAAGCACTGCGAACAAAGAGATGCGCCAGTGCAAGATCAAAAAGATGTGCACAGAATGTGGAAACCTCTGTGAAGTCTTTGACCTTCCTGTCAATCAGAAAACGCAAACAGAAGAGGAGTGCTACATCTGCCCCCGTTGTGGAAAGACTTTCAAGAATGGAGCATCCCTTGCTTCACAGCAGGGGACTCTGGCAGCAGCAAAACCCTATCCGTGCTCTGAGTGTGGCAAAAGCTTTGGCACAAAAGCCTCCCTCCTGAAGCACAAGGGGACCCACTCAGGAGAGAAACCCTACGTGTGCTCCGAATGCGGAAAGTGCTTTACAACCAGCTCAAATCTGATCTATCACAACATTGTCCACACGGGAGAGAAGCCGCACAAGTGCTCCAACTGCGGCAAGAGCTTTCACTGGAAATCGTCCCTGATCACCCATGAGAGGACTCACACAGGGGAGAAGCCGTACGAGTGCCCCGAGTGTGGGAAGAGCTTCGGCAACAGCTCCCAGCTTCTGCGGCATAAACGGGTGCACACGGGGGAGAAGCCGTACCACTGCTCCGAGTGTGGGCGGAGCTTCAATCAGATTGCTTCTCTTATTGCACACAAAAGAATCCACACGGGAGAGAAGCCATACGAATGCTCCGAGTGTGGGAAGGGTTTTGGCACCAGGACAAACCTGATGATGCACAAAAGGGTACATACGGGAGAGAGACCATATAAATGCTCGTACTGTGGGCAGAGCTTCAGCCAGCGGACACATCTGATTATCCATGAGAGGACTCATACAGGAGAGAAGCCCTATACATGTCCTGACTGTGGGAAAAGCTTCAACGCAAAGGCACCCCTCATTACCCACCGAAGGACCCACACAGGAGAGAACCTTTACCAGTGCTTCCAGTGTGGGAAAAGCTTCAGCACAAGCTCCAACCTCTTGAATCACAACATAATCCACACAGGGGAGAAGCCCCACAAATGCACAGACTGCGGCAAATGCTTCAATCGGAAATCGTCCCTCATTACCCACCAAAGGACCCACACGGGGGAGAAGCCCTATGCCTGCTTTGAGTGTGGGAAGCGTTTCATCTCTAGCTCGGACCTCACAAAACATAAAAAGGTCCACAGGGGGAAACGTGTGGTTGGTGCTGAAAGCTTTGTTTATAGTCCGGCGCTTGCAGAGTCGGGAAGCATACACCCAGGAGAGCAGCCACCTTAGGGCCAAAATAAGAAGTGGCACCAGCAGTGCTGCCTCTTCAAATAGGGGCCCGCTGCAGCATGTGCAACGTGAAAGATGGCGTTTCTGATTTAAAGAGCAAAAGGGGAGTGGGGAGGTCTTCCCTTACAGCTTATATCTCTGCAGATTTTTTTTCCGTTTGGGAGAAAAGTGTCTGGAGTTTAGGACTCAAAAGCAAAGCCATGGGTACGAGGAGCTTTTAATGAGCTAAGGCATATATGAGTAGGAAGTTTTGTCTCTCTCTAAAAGCTTGGAAAAATTACTTTTTTTGGACTATGACTGCTGAAATTCCCTCAGCCAGCACGCTACTGTCTGCTGTAAGAGGTTTGCTTTTCCTTATTCCTGCCTTTGCTGCTCTAATAAAGAAAGAGACCCCATACTAAAGAAAACTGCATTGGGGGAAAGGCAGCTGTTTTCCTCTTAAAGTTGGACACACACACACACACACGCACACACCAGAACACACTTATGCTTTATGAGTGTGGTGGCAAACTGAAAAGAGGCAGGCTCTCATGTTTAATTTGGGCCCTGAGTTTAAACATAGCCAATATCTGGCTTTCAGTTTTGCATAAATGCACAGATTGGTGACCACTTTTGCAAAAAATCGCCTACCGACTGGAGCCACATAAGGATACTCACAACTGTAGAAAAGTTGTGAATGGAAGCCCCTTTTTTAAAAAAAAATGTAGACCAGTGGAAATACTTCCATTTTGATCAAAATTTGGAAATGGCTGTGCTGGTTGGGGGATTTTGAGAGTTCTAGTCAAAAAAAATCCTAAATCTACAAAACAACAATTTTTTTTTTTTTTTGAGAGGGGGAATTAAAAAGCACAAATTACATCACACAAGCTTTGAAAGCTCCACTGACGACTTCATCAGACAAAAGATATTAATAAATCATGTAACAGAGGAAAAGTTAATGATGTTCGAATCACAGGCCTACATTTTGGATCAGAGGTTGTTTCTGTTGTAGTTAAATTGATCTAGAGGGATCTCAGTGCAGGCAGAGGCCACTCCTCTTTTTGCCCATATGGGAACAGAGACAAATTTAAACCCCATTAGCAGCAGTAAAGTAACCTCTGTCTCTGTCTGACAGCCTGGATCACAAGAGAAGTTACTAATGGAGTCTAACATCTCTTGCCTGATGAAGATGCCAGTGGAGTTTCAAAAGCTTGCACGATATATTTTGAACTTTTTAGTTGGTCCCTCCAAAAAAGTATTGCTGTTTTTGTGGATTTGAATTTTTGTTGTATTTTGCTGCAGGGGAAACATGGCTACCATTGAATATGTTTCCTAGTTTTAAAAAGTGACTTTTCCAAGCTCTGCTTTCAGTTTCAGAGTCCTGAAAACTACAACCCTGGAATTTTTCTCAGGAGCTTCTCCTTCAGCATTCATACAGGAAAGGGTGACAGTCTCTTGGGGGAAAAGCTTCTGCTGGAATGTGAAATTGTACTGCCTTTGTGCAGAGAAAAGAAATTGGGCTGGAATTTTGCACATTTTCTGTGGGCCAATACATTAATGTGAAGTTGAGGTCACTGATACTCACATTTGGGAAAGGTATTCCCATTTCAAGGCAGAACCTCACAAACTCTGAACAAGCCAAGTTGTTCCTTGCTAGCTTTTGCCATACTGTTAATCTGGCTCAAGTTCCTGAAAGTATCACTAATTTCATTTGGTGTTTCTGTATTTTAATAACTCGCCAGAGGAAGGGTGGTGAATCCAGACCCCGAAAATAAGCACCCAGAAGTGTGTGATTAGCCTCTGGAAGGTCTAGATCAGGGGTTCTTAACCTGGGGTCCAGGGACCTTTGGGGATCCATGGACCCTTCAGGGGGGTCCGCGAAGCCCTGCTGGCAGATACCAACAGCTGCAGCAGCAACAGAGACTTGCCCAAGGTCACCCAGTGTCTGAGCTGGGATTTGAATCCTAGGCCATTTCCGCACTACCCTGTTACAGTGCTATTATTCCACTTTTGACATCCTGTGGACTTCTGGGCTTCCTCCAGTAGTCCAGCCCCCTGAAATACAAGTAGGCATTGTGATTAAAGGGACCCAAAGTCCAGGGCATATAAAGTTTGAAAGCACAGGATACAGCAACCTTGTGGAAGCTCAGGCCGTTACCGTCCTACACTGTTACAGTGTTATGGTTCCACTTTCAACCTCCTGTGGATTTCTGGGATTTGTAGTTTACTGAGGGCAAAGAGCTCTCTAAACTGCAAAGCCCAGGATTCCATAGGGTGTTGAAAGTGGAATTATAGCACTATAACAGTGTAATGCAGAAATGGCATTAGTCTCCAGAAGCCTTTAATAAATAAATGAATAAATATTTGATTATTTAAATAAATATTTCAGTATTTAAATCTTGGGGGCCCCTGGCAACAGATTATATTTAATAGGGGTCCCCATAAAGAAAAGGTTAAGAACCGCTGATCTGATGTTCCCACCTAGCTTGATTTTTTTTTCAGGCCTCTGTTCTTTGTGCATTGTTGGGCACAACAAACATCACCTGTTCTACTGCAGCCATGTGGAGAATTTTGAAATCTGCCTTGTTTTTAACATACCTATTTTCTACATTTATTTCTTTTTGATTCCCCACACCAACCTGCTCTAAGCTTGAAGGGTCACGTGTATGGATTAGTAGTAGATTTTAAATTAACTTTTTCCCCCTATGAAAATTGAGTATTTCTACCTGTTGCTTTCTGTGTACTCTCTGTCCTCTTGGGTGTGCTTTTGGCCAGTGACCGTTATGGGCATGTTTAGTTTCTTACACATTTGGAATACATTTCATGTTGGCACCTCTTCCTTCTTTTTAAGGCCCATTGTTGTTACATCCACTTTTGCACCTTGCTCTTTTTATAGCTTGCCCATTATGATCTCTCTTAAAAGTCTTGTGACTCACCCAATTTTGACAGAAAAGGTGAATGCAGCTTCAGTTTTGTGATGTGCTTATTAAATGATGAGTTGTGGATATTCTGGTCATCCCTGTGGTATTGGAGCCATCATTCAAACCAAGATTCACTGTAAAAAAAAACTATGCAAGTAAATAGGTATGGATTTAAAAGAAAATTTAAAAATCTCTGCTCATAGAAAATGATTATACAGGTATACCTCAGTTAACCAAGTTGATGTATTCCTGGGCATTAATACTTTTAACAGAAAATTTAGTACCAGTGGCAGAAATAACAGAGAAAAAATACAGATAGGTTCCTACAGCACAGAAAAGAATACATTTTTCAACAAACTTTTTATTCAAAACTAAGAATATACACACGCAAAATGAAATACTCATAACACTCAAGTAAGCCTTGCATAAGTAAACTAAAATATTTTCATCCTTCTAGAGACTACTTGAAAGTTTCCTTCAAAATGCTTCCAGGGAAGATTTTTCTTTCACTAGCTTCCGCTTTTCATATGATTTCCATTTTGGTGGCAAAACATACATCTGTGTTTCCCAGCACCTGTTCACCATCTTCCCAATGCTGCCAAAAATCTTTCAGCTAGACCAAGAACAAGGAAGAAGCAGAAGGGATAGGGTGGGCAGAAAAAGACTTTGTAAAAAGGAGTCTGTTGGAAGCTTTGTAAACTGAAATATGCCATTAGAGAGAAGTGTCTTTCTCTAGCTTTCTGCTTTACAGCCTTTTTTGTTTCCAAATGCAGGGAAACTAGCTTGGATTAGAAGTTAACAGCACTAATGCCAGAAGAGTGTTATACTGAAGCTTCACGCAAGACATCATGAACTGCTGAGCCGGGACTTTATATCCTGCTGCTATGTCTTCTCCAAAAGTACTAGGAAAAATTCATTTGATATCAACAGGGGTTCTTTTGAAAGTGTTGCACTTCTTGCCTCCCAATGTAATCTCTCATATTTGGAAGTATAGGGAACAGAAAACTAAAAAATGATTATCAGGAAGTTTTAGAGAGCAGAAGTAAAGACATGAAGTCTGGTGAAGTTTCAATGTCTCTACCAGCCAAGATGAATTTAAATTTATTTCTGTGTTATGTATGGCTTTTACAATGTTAAAAAAAGTACAGCAACTTATGATTTGGGACTGGGAGTTGGGAGATGTTGGTTCTGTTCCTCAGTGAGCTACGATACTTGCTGAATACTCATAGTCATTCAAATCCTCTTGGCCTGACCTACCTCAGTGGATTCCTGTGAAATTAAATGTGAGAAGACATATAGACATGGTTTGGAGCTCCGTGAAAGAATCATAAGAGTTGGAGGTGACTTCAAGGGCCATTCAGTTCACCCCCAGCCGTACAGAAATACATCATCAAAGCATTTCCAACAGATGGCCATCCAGCCTCAGTTTAAAAACCTCTTAAAAGGAGACTCCGCAACACTCTAAGGCAGCCTATTCCACTGTCAAACTGCTCTTATCATCAGGAACTTCTTCCTAATGTTTAGGTGGACCCTGTTTTCCTGTGCTTTGAATCCATTGCTCCATGTCCTAGTCTCTGGGGCACCAGAAAACAAGTTTGCCCCATCTTCCATATGACATCCTTTCAAATATTTAAACACGGCTATGATGTTACCTCTTAATTTTTCCCTTCTCCTGGCTAAAAATATGGAGTTTCAAGGGCTTTTACTATTTTTGGTTGTATACATTCCCCCATGACCCATCTGTGGGCTTCCCAGAAAGATAGGATATGAATGTAACGAACATTATGTATGTACGTGGCAGTACTGCGCAGAGAAACCAGATGATCAAATTAACAAATGCATACATTTCAACATTTAAATAGTGTTAATTTGCTCTGTGTTGTGTTTCATCCAGTGGTTCCCTTCTGTAATATCACCATCCAGGGATGGCTGGTAGCTTTTATGTCAGTGGGGCAGAGAATCAGTTTCTCTCCTAAACTGTACTGGAGTTGTCCAGGGCACCAAACCCTACTCCAAAAATAGCTTTTGCACCTTGGGCCACTCATTTAAGGGCTGGGATTTGTAGTCTTATGTGGTATCTGCTGTGATAAAAATACTTTTGGACCTTACAAAAGACAGTGGCCCAGCGATGGGTCATCGATCTTGAGAAATTAAGAGCTTTGCATCTTTCTCTAGAAAGCTTCGGACTAGCAGTCAGGAAATACTGGTTGATTTGCGTAGAGGCAGCGTCAAAATTTAGCGAAACACAAAGGATAGTAACACCAAAAATCAACAAATCACACTCTTGTGACATCTGCTAGAGAGCTTTAGTTCCTCCTAGGGTTGCCAGGTTTAATAAGGGACAGGACTTCTGTCCCTTTCGTTCTTGTGTAGAAAGGAGAATTTCAGCAAGTGCTGGTTGTCACACAAACAACACTTGCTGAAATTTTCTCTTCCACTCAACCATTAAAAGGACTGGAACTCTGGCTTTTATTTCACCTGGCCACCCTCGTGCCTCCTCAAATTACAAACCCCAGAATCTTGGAATTTGCAGTTTGGCAAGTGTAACACCACAGTGCGGGACTAAGTGCTATAATTCTGCAGTGTGAAACGAGTCCTGGGTGCAGAAGACAGAATGACTGTTGTGAAACTCAGTTTTGGAAAACAAGGAAGGGGAAATGGAATGGAGAATCCTGGAAGAGGACTTCTTTGAACAGCTGGCAAGAATCCCAATCAGGAGGACTGAAGCTTTGTTGCTGGTCTTGCTTACTCAATTTACAACTCTTAAACTGCCACACCAAAACTGGCAAAAAGTTTTAACCATCAACACAAGGGTTGCCAAATTGGAGACAGCTTCTTTAACTTTTAACAGCTGCGCAGGAGAGGGAATCTCAGCAAGTGTTGCTTGTCACCCGACCAAGGTAACAAGTAAGACCTGCTGAAATTCCCTATTCTATACAGCCTAAACAGGTTGGGTTTCTGAAAGTATACACTTCCCTCCTCTTTGCTGCTAGGCCTCATCTCCATAGCAACCAGCCTGTTCAAAACAGGCCCAAGAGCCCTCTGGCTGAGAATTCCAAAGGCCCCTCCCTAAACTGCAACCCCCAGGATTCCATAGAATCTTCTTAGGCAGCCAATCACATGAGGTCTTTGCCTGGCACAGCCAATCATATGAGGTCTTCGCCTGACACAGACAAACTTTGACTTTTATCTTCATACCTATATATATATATATCTCTCTTCATACAAGTTTGATGTATAGATATAACATAGAAAAAGAAAAAAAGACAAGAAAAAGTAAGAGTTAAGCTCATTGAAAATAGACAATAAAATTCTTCTCCCCCTCCCTTATCTTAAACATAGATTGAAAGGAAGTTAGGGTGATAACCTTATACGTTATAGCCAACATCTATTATAAAATGTGGATTTATCATACTATGCATTAACTAATTGTTTACAGTTGATCGTAAAAGCAGTGGCAGAATTCTACCAAAAGAAAAAAAATTTGGTAGAATTCTCCCACTGCTCTTACGATCAACTGTAAATAATTAGTTAATGTATAGTATGATAAATCCATTTATTTATTCGTCGCAAATTACCCTTGTGTGAGATTTAATTTTTCGCTTACAGAATCTTAAGTCAGTTCAAAAAGGGTTAAGGACACAGAGTTCCGATGCCTAGAGCGGCCCCTATCTGTAGTGGGCGGGCGGGGAGGGAGGGATGGGGAAGGGAGGAAGTGGGTCCCCTCCTCCTTCCGGTCCCTCACTCTTCCTTCCTCGGGTGCGAAACTGCCCTTTGTATGTTTCTCCATCCCTCGGGCCATGGAGGCGCTGCGGGATCCCTAGGAGGGGAGATGCACAGGCGGAGGGGGAGAGGTGAGGCTCGGCCGCGGAGAGAGAAAACCTGGGGACTCCCCCCCCAAATGTTTAGAAGGGGGAATGAAGTGGCCCAGAGCCCTGTGTTTAATTGGGAGGGTTAATGAGTGGGTGAGAGAGAAAACGATCTCAAGTCACCTGATTAAATTACCACCCACTTTTCTTGGGAGTCAGCCTGGCACAGCTCTCAGGGATTTACTCCTGAGTAGACATGGGTAGAGTCGCACTGTTGAGGTCCTAACCCAATACATGCCCACCTGGGAGCAAGGAGTAAAGTGTGTGAAAAGGAAATACGCACTGATGGACAAGCTGACTAATTTGATAAGAGCTGCCAGTATGAGTAATTAGGTTTAAACTTGGGACCCTCTTATTGCTTATTTAAGAGGTAGATGGGGAGACCAGTTTTGTAAACTAGATTTCAGCATGTAATTGAAGTCGGGTAATTGAAACTGGATATATAGAGTAGTTTGAATAATACTATTTTGTTAGTGTTGTTTTTTGTTACTGAACATAGGTTGAACCTATAGTGATTTCATGCTCAAAAGAACAAGGAAATGGAGCTGTGAGGATTACTTATATATAAAGATGAGCTCTGGTAAATCTGATAATGAAAAGTATAATATAATGGAAACATGGTAAGAAATTAGCTTATGTTATGGAATGTATGAAGTTGATGTATTGAGTGGATGTATCCATGAGGTACGAGTGTCTGTTTGTTTAACTTTTGTGTTTTAATAAAAAGGGAAATACGTACTTCTGAGCGGAGGTGGGCAGTTTGTTTGCTCTGTTTATTTATTTATTTGTCAAAAATGGACCATTTCAGCAAGGGCCCATTAGGACGCATTATTGAGTACCTGTCTCATAAATGTCAGATAACATATACCAAAAAAAAAATAAAAAATCCCAGAAACTTTGTCTTATTTAGAATTTTACTGTACTGAGAGTGATCCTGTTTTCTCTAACTGATTTGTTGAAGATACATTGATATACCCTATTTTGACATTCATTAGTACACAGTGTGTCTTAACTGAAGCCCTTTTGAAATACAGCTTCTGATCATTCCTGCAAAAAAAAAATATGGATTATTGGGTTTGCCAGTTTGTCTAACCAGTCAATAATTTCTTTCTAAAATATGACTACTTAATAATAATAATAATAATAGTAATAGTAATACAATAATAATAGTAATTTTTTATTGGTGACTTGCCTCTCCTCAAGGCTTGAGGCAGGGTACAACGTAGATATAATTAAGAGCAAATTTTAGCTAAAATACATTAAAATACAAACCATTTAAAATACAAATATCTCATAATTAAAATATATCACAGTTAAAAATACAATTGAAATTACAAATACAATTAAAAGTACTATTAGAAGTATAATTAAAAATAGTCTAAGTAGGCAAATACAAATACTTTGCATTTGTACCTCCTTTTCCTCCATTAAGCTCATGTCTAATCTCACAATATTCTGTTTTTAACTGTTATATCTTACTCTATTGTTGTTCCCTCGTCTCAATCCATGGGGAGAGGCAGGTAAGAAATAAACGTTGTTGTTGTTGTAGCATACTTGGCTGTCCTCTTCCCCACTTTGAGCTCCCAACTATCATGTGGAATAGATCAGTCTAAGAGAGAGTGTGTGTTGGTGTGTGTGACTGGCCAAAGGTCGCTCAGTAAGCTGAGTATGTTTAGCTTGTAGAAGAGAAGTCCAAGAGGTGATTTAATAGACATATTTAAATACCTGAAGGGATGTCATGCAGAAGATGGAGCGAATTGTTTGCTGCTTTTCCAGAGCCAGGACAAGAATCAGTGGTTTACAGTTACAAGAGATTCCACTTAGATGATTGGAAGTGTGGTGGACTGTCCTCTTCTGGAAGTCTGTAAACAGAGGTTGGATGGCTATTTCTGAGAATACTTTAACTGTGTTTTCCTGCATCGTGGAGTTAGCACTAATTGGCCCTTGTGGTTCTTTCCAACTGTGATTCTGTGGCAACTTGGGGACTTGGAATCTGGACCTCTTGTCTCCTTACTCTAACCATTACACTACACTAGAAATATTATATGTGGTAAGGGAAAGTGAGGAGCAGAATGCTATCCTTAAACCCTCTCAGTGTGCAATTAGGTTCTCACCAGAAACAGGTGAGCGGGAAGAGAGAATGACCATTTCTGCACCACACTGTTATAGTATTATTATTCCACTTTCAACATCCTATGGAATCCTGGGGATTGCAGTTTGGGGGGGGAGCATTTAGAATTCTTAGACGGAGAGCTCTTTGGTCTCACTAAACTACAAACCGCAGAATTCCACAGGATGTTGAAAGTGGAATAATAGCATTGTAACGGTGAAGGACAGAAATGGTGAATGATTTAACAGAAACCAGTAATAGCGAATAAAGATTATCTCTAATAATAGGTTACATAATAAGCTTTATCCATTATCAACAGATAGATTGACTGATTCTTGAATTCACGGAAAAAGAAGATTTTATCTCTGCAAGCTAAAAGCTAGGCCTTAAAATTTAAACTGTGATCTGGAAAATTAAATTCACTCCTAAGGATTGGCAGCTGCATCTTTTTCAGGAAGCAAAATGATATGGGAAATTTTTCCAAATAAATTTCCAGTGAGTTTAGGATTGTACTTGTTATGAAGCCCTGAATCTGTGAAAATGCATTTGAGGGGTATATAAAGGATTACCAAGAAGCATATAATGTAACCAACCTATTTTTAAAGGTCCTTGTGAAAGCAAGACATTTCTGAGGTAAAATAGCCTGTATGTTCTTCAGGGTTTCTAAAAAGTCAACAGAATGACTGGGGAAACTTCATTGTTTTGTAGGCATCACGTTGCCGTTGTCAATTCTGAATGTTCTTTTGCAGCTTCAGCAATAGAGTTGACAACAAAGATGGCAGAATGTGGCTTTCTACGATCAGGGCCACGAGTGAACCAAAGCAAAAGAGACCCTCACGCGTTCCGATCTGGAGCAGCTCTGCCACAGAATAAGCAAGAACTGGATGAGGGGTTCCAATCACGGCAGGAATCCTGGCAGCAGGAAAAAGATCCAAACACAGTGCTCTCTCCTTACTCTGTGTGGAGGCCATCCCGGTTATTTGAACCTGTCTCTGATGAGGATATGAAAGACTTTAAGACCTGTTATCAATCATTGAAAGATGCCAGCCAGTTACCTAGAGGAGGTGGAGGCGCCGTAGCAATGCATACTTTGCCAGACCTTGATGGGAAAATCCAAGAGGCCTGTGAAAGTTTGGAAGGTTCCGGAAGGCTGAAGGAACAGATTCCGGAAGAGGCCGACCCAGACCGCTTGGAGATCAAGCGCCAGCACTTCCGGCACTTCTGTTACCAGGAAATCGAAGGGCCCCGGGCGGTCCTGAGTAAGTTGCAAGAACTTTGTCACCAGTGGCTGGTGCCAGAGAGGCACACCAAGGAGCAAATTGTGGATCTGGTGATCCTGGAGCAGTTCCTGACCATCCTGCCCCTGGAGATGCAGATCTGGGTGTGCAAAAGTGGGCCCGCTACCTGCGCCCAGGCTCTGGCCTTGGCTGAAAGCTTCCTCTTGAGGCTGCAAGAGGCTGAGAACCATGAACCAAAGGTAGGGGTGTTGCTGAAGGGCCAGCTGGGAGGGGGCCAGAGAAATGGAGAACATCATGTAATGAGCACTGGATTGGGGACAGTGGGAATGGCCTTGGCTATGAACAGTGGCTTGATGTAATCAGTAAGGGCCCTGCTGGATCAGACTGAAGGCCTGTCTGGTCCACCATTCTGTTCTCATAGTGTTCAGCTGTTTTCCTATGGAAATAAACAAGCAGGACACCTGATTGTTTGTGTTAAGAATTCTGAGAGAGATAATATTTAGTCACTGGTACGCAGTAGTCCTTCCTTATCTCTGGGGGATATGTTCCAAGACACACACACACACACAGATGCCTGAAACCATGGATAGTACCAAATCCTCTACTGTCACCCGAAATAGCTCTCTAGTTTCGCAGGGACAGTGGAGAGCCTTAATTTTGCCAGGTAGTATGAAGCTGCCCTGTGCTCCCTACAAAGCTAGAGTTCTACTTCTGGTGACACCAGAGCCATTTTCTGTGGTGGTGTTGCTAGCAAGGCAGTTAAAATAGGGGGTGGTCAAGCAGGCAAGGTGTGGACGGTAGGACTCAAAGCAAGCTGCATGGGTGCAGTCACCCAGATGCCAAGGGATGGATTGGCATGGTGGGAGGGATGAAGATGAGTCTGTGAGGGAAGAAGCTGACCATGAGTAATTGAAACCATGGAAAGCAAGCCTGCGGATAAGAGGTGACTAAATGTTTAACCTGTAGAAAACAAACAACCCCCACATAAGTGTAATAGAATCCTCTGGCTCATAATATGATATAGTTGGAAGAGATAAAGAGGGCCATTGAGTCCAACCCCCTACCATGCAGGAATACACCATTAAAACACTCCCAACAAATGGATATCCAACCTCTTTTTAAAAATCTCCAAAGAAGGAAGGTTCACCACACTCCGAGGCAGCATATTCCACTGTCAAACTACTCTTACCCTCAGGAAGTTCCTTCTAATGTATAGATGGAATTTTTTTTTCTGAAATGTGAAGCCACTGCTCCATGTCCGAGTCTCCGGAGCAGCGGAAAACAGGCCTGCTCCATCCTCCAAATGACATCCCTCCAAATATTTAAACATAGCTATCATGTTACTTCTTAACCTTCTGTTCTTCAGACTAAACATACCCAATTCCCTAAGCCGCTCCTCATAGGGCATGGTTTTCAGACATTCTACCATTTCGGTCACCCGCCTCTGGACATTTTCCAGTTTCCTGACCTATGGTGCCCAGCACTGGACACGGTATTCCAGATGGAGTCTGACCAAAGCAGGATAGAGTGGTACTATCACTTCCCTTGACCAAAACACTGTAGTCCTCTTAATGCAGCCCAGATGACATTGGGTTTTTTAGCTGTCACATTACACTGCTGATTCATGTCAAGCTTGTGGTCTACTAAGACTCTAGATCCTTTTCACATGCTCCCTAGCAACTGATATACTGATCTTTGTTGTTGAAAATAATATGCACCTCATCACAACTAGAGATAGAACTGGTATTCTTCAGTATAACACTTTCTGGGAAACATGAGTGGGAGGGTCAGGGGTATAGCTATGAGGGTACATGCAGAATGAGAGTGCTGTCTCCCCAGTGAGGAAATATGATCTTCCATGAAATTTTTCTTCACTTTCCATTGCAAAGAGTGAGACTTTGAAAATCATTTAGACCTAGAACTGCTGTGCTCACATTCCTTTGGTTATTCTTCCTGCCCCTTTTCTTTGGGTACCTAAACTGTCTTTCTAAATGCTCGTGAAAGGTTTGAATTACTCGAATGCTAGAAATTTAGGAAGTGAAAATTTTGTGCCGGGGCGAATTTCTAACATTGCAGTAACTTAAGCCTTTAGTGAGCCAGTATGGTGTAGTGGTTTGAGCCGTGGGTTATGACTCTGGAGACCAAGGTTTGAATCCCTACTTGGTCATGGAAACTCACTGGGTGACCTTGGGCAAGTCACACTATCTCAGCTGCAGAAGAAGGCAAAGGCAAATCCCTCTAAACAAATATTGCCAAGAAAACCCTGTGATAGGGTCACCTTAAGGCTCTGCAGGTCAGTCATGACTAGAAGGCACACAACAACAACAAAAACAACAACAGCAGCAAGCTCTTCAGTGGAACATTTGGGAATACAGTTTAGACATTCAGTGCAAAGGGACAGGCGAAGTAACCAAGAACATGCAGGCACAGAAAATAAAAGAGTTTTTGGTCTGAACATTTTTTTCAGCGTCTCACAATCTGCAAAGCTACAAATTTCAGGCCTGAAGGCAAATTTTATTGGGGAGAGGCAGATTTATCTCTAGATAGATAGATAGATAGATAGATAGATAGATAGATAGATAGATAGATAATTTTTATGAAGTTTTTCAAAATACTATAAAAATTACAAATAATTTGAAAAATGAAAAAGGAGAAAGCAAGGAAAAAAGAAGAAAGGAAAGTAGGATATAAAAAGAAATGCAAACAATAAGAAAGTTTTGGTGGTTATACATACCTATAGTATAATCAAACCTCTTTCTCTAAAACAGTGTTTCTCAAACTCTGTCCTTCCCAGTATTTTGGACTTCAGCTCCCAGAATCATTGATGTGGCCAAGGCAGCTGGGATTTCTGGAACTTGAAGTCCAAAACACCAGGAGCGTAAAGTCTGGGGATCACTGCTCTCAAACTACATAGTTCACTTAATTACTGCAAGTCTGCCTGTCCCTGAGTTTATGAAGCCAATGAAAAACAACTCAGAGAGATTGAGTAGGGCAAGAAGGCTTATTTAATTAAAATCGATTGTACAGTCAGACTGACTTTTAAGTTTGTGTTCTCCAGGAAAAAGTCAGTATTGAACACATTCTCCATTTGAAATTTATATTCTTCTTGTCCCTTCAAAAATGCACATAATTGGTGAAAACTTTTACAGCTATTGTTGTAACCTCTGGAGCAGAGCTTTCCAAACTTTTCATGTTGGTGAGGCAGTTTTTAGAGATACATCATTTCGCAACACAGTAATTCAGTTTCACTAGCAAACTGGAGGTTAAACTAACCCCTTATACGAGATACAGATTCATACATACATAAATTGAAATAACTAAATGCATGAGGACACAATGTATCTCATGAAAACCTTTCATATATTTTTAAAAATATATGATTTATAAATAATAACATACATTTCCAAGATTGTAGGCAACACACTCACACAATTCAGGTGACACACTAAGGTGCTGTGGCACACCATTTGGAAAGCCCTGCTCTAGAGCTACATTGCTTGCTGTTTTTTTCTTCGGAGAGTTAAAATCTTTATTTTCCAGCACAGGCCAGCCAGTAATGCATTGTTTTTCACTCTGGTGTCTCTTTATCTTTTTTCACATCCTGTTAACAAGGCAATTTTTTTCTACTGCTAAAAGCATGATCCTTGGTTATACTGTAACACCCATCAGTCTCAATTTGATATATATTAATTGGCAGATATGTTTCATTGGTGTGAAATATAAATCATATACAGTGGCTAGAAAGGGCCATGTGAAAGAGATTCTAGCTGGAAATAGGTCAGAGATGACCCCAGCATGACCCTAAGTCATAAGTTCAACCAAGAAAACCTGACTTGATGACTCTTTCAATAAGAAACAAACCATCCCTGAGAAGAGCAAGTACCTCCTGTGGTTTGCATTTCCAATAGAAAGGCAAAGCCATAGAACCGGCTATCAACTTAGGCCATTTCCGCACTACACTCTTATAGCGCAATGATTCCACTTTCAATCTCCAATGGAATCCTGGGGTTTGCAGTTTTGGGAGGGGCCAGCCGTCCCATCCCGAAACTGCAAACCCCAGGATTCCAGAGGATGTTGAAAGTGGAATCATCGCACTATAACAGGCTAGTGCGGAAATGGCCTTAATCTGGTGCGTACTTGCTGCAAACTTCAGAACAAAGAGCTTTTGCTTGTTTGACAGGGCTGGTTCAGGAAAACAGGAAGATCTCCAACCAATCCATAATTGCCTCATCTTCATACCTGTGACCTCTTTCTGGTTCTCCAGTCAGGCAGACATGAAAATCTTTTGCCATCCAGATGCTACAAACCATCAACTTGTTTCCTTCAGGCATTAAGAAACATTTATCCCATCCTGTCTCTTTGTCCACTCTGCAAGACACAAGTAAAGAGTCATTAAGACCTCACACTTCCAGGGCAGATTTGTGGATATAAAGAGCCCTAGATTTTGGGTCACACAGATAGCACTTCAGTTTCAGGGGTCCTTCTTGTCACTCTGCCTTTTGCCTTGGGCATCAGTCCAAGCCACATCACCATTTCTCTGCGTCTCTCTGGATGGTAAATATAACCTACTCGCTTCTACCTCTGCTATCGATTTTTCCACTCTTTGTTTTCAGTTAGCCTGGTGTGATTGCTTGTGTGTGTGTCTTTTTGTATGTGTGTGCATGTATATTTTCCCTCAATAAAACACATTTAAATTGCACTGTAAATTTTCTGACTGCTCTCTTTTGCAGTAACCTAGTAAAGAAAAGTGAAAAGGTCCTGAAGTTAGCTCTCCTCTTGCAGTATTCTTAATTTGAGTTAATTAAATCCCCATTTTTACATTTTAGTTGTGAGTTCTGATATAAAACCTCATGGGGTCCCATGCTTTTGGGGTAACAAGGGATTTCCAATCTTTCAGAAATGTCTCCAGTGACTTTTCTCTAATCAGACCAGCTGAATTGTCCATTTTAGCCAACTCATTCAATTTCAACAACTGTTCCTCCCTTGTAGTAATACTGAGTTCTTCTATCTTTGTGCATCCAACATTCTGCAGTGATCGTATGTTGAAGTAATCTTGTTTTTGAACAGTTCATCCATAGGTCTCAAAAGAAAAAGTTCTGATTTTAATTGAATGTTAATCTTTAAAATCCTCTGCATCAAAGTATGTATTTGAACCCAGGAGGGGCAGAATTTTTTGTTTGGACAGGTAGTGTCCTCATTTGGCCCACCCTGTAGCTTCGTCTCTGGCGAGGAATGCATATGTCCTGCTTGTGGGCTGCCATTTGCATCTAGTTGGCCCTTGGGAAACAGTGTGGTGTAAGAAAGCCAAGGTGCCTTAATCTTTAGCAGGCTTTTAAAAATATATATTTTAATATTCCAAATCATTAATCAGCCACTGTCAGTAGTAGTACAAATATGATCACAAAACCAACCTAGTTAAACTTAACTAAAAAAGAAAAAAGACTGAGTTACAACGTGTGCGTACAAAAGAAGGTTTGTTTTGATGGAGGGACTGAGTGAAGGTCATTTTTGAAACAAATTTGAGGAAGAGATACCGTATCCAGTCAGCCTTCCACAATTTCAGGTTTCACTTTCAGGGATTTGATTATTTGTGAGTTTCTCCAACCCTCACCACCCCCCAACCTCAGGCATTTCTTTTCCAGGAAAACCTTCTCTCTCAGCTGCTCTGATCAGGCCAAACAGCCCTTTCAAAACCTGTGTCTGGTCTTCTTTCTCCTCCACCAGCCACTGTCTAGCCAGCTAAGAATGGCTTGTAGCCCAGTTTCTCAGCACCACAAAACATCTCCCTACACACCCCAAGGAAGGTAATGGGCAAGAGAGAGAAAGTGTAAGTTGACCCACCCCCTTTCCTTCTCCTTTCCCTGACCTGGTTTGGACCCTGGGTGCCAGCTCTCCCCACCGTGCCTCAACCCCCTTTCCACAGACACACACACATATCTTGATATTTGCTCTTTTTCCACTTTTGTGGAGGTCCTGTGCCTCTAACTCTAGCAAATACGGAGGGTCAACTGTAGTTTCAAAGTTTTCCTCTATGAGCATGCCTTAGGAATTTTTAAGACATTTTTTCCCATCAGGGCCCAGCATCCGAGCCTCAACCAATTACCTGGAAAATGAAAAGCCTAAGAGGTCCTTCCAAATTCTTGCAATTTCCATCCTTGTTGCACTGAAGAATGTCGAAAGCAGATCTATTAAGTTTTCATTCAAAACCTGACAATATCAACAAGGGTCTTGTAAGGTTGTGCTATTGGGTTTGTCATTTTGTTTTAACAGTCATTAATTTACTTCCAAAATTTGATTACTTTTAGGGCAATATAGCCTCGTGTGATATAGCATCCCTGCTGCCTTATACCAGTATGGTTTGATGCTTGTGAGATCCAGGTATTCTCACTGAGCTGCAAAATTACTGCAACCTTGACAAAGTCCCTTTCTCAGCCTAAGCAACTTTACAGGATTGTTGGAGGATGAAATGAAGAAGAGGAAAAGACTTCTAACAAATTAATAAAATGACAGAGAAATTTGACTTTTTGCATTGGAACAGGGAGTTGGACTAGATGGGGTTTGGGTCATTAGTCCAGCTTAGCTGTTCTGATATGTTCAAATTCAGCCCGATTAGTACGTCCCACCAGTTCATAGACCTTGCAAAGGACTTTTAGAGATCTGAAGTACTGGGGAAAATCTGAAGAATAAGGAGAGAAAAAAATCCTTTTCCCCAAAACCCTTTTTGTCTAGAAAAACTTGAGGAAACTGCATATTTCTGGAATATTATTTTTTAGAATGAAAAATAAAACAATCAGGATGACGTTTTGTACATTTCACTTACCCAGTCCCCCCAAAAAAAAACTATGAAAAAGGAAGACGTTTCTGTAAAGCTGTGTACAGTACTTGATCATTGCAATTCCTGGTCTTGTTTTTTTTCTTCAGTTCTGTTTAAGGGAATGAGTGTGCTATGTCTGCTGACCACCATGGCAAATGAGAAAGGGGAAAAAAATTCTCTGTTTGTCTGTTTTACAAACAGACAATTGTAAAATAGTATCAGTGGTTTCTTCTGTTTCTATTGGTGTTTTTCCCCCTTGCTCTTCAAAAATTGACAAAACTAAAGAAGTTCATAACAGTTCAGATATTCCTTGAAGATCAGAACCTTGTAGCTCTATATGTAACACAAAATAAAAAATTTGAAAAAGGAAATTCAAGGTATAATTATTGCCTCAATATACACTGCTGTTGATAGACCAAAGGTTATAATTTTATAGGAAATCATACATAATAAATTTTTAAACTTTTGCAGACTTTCCAGTCTGCAAAAGGGGCTGATATTCAACTTTTAAATTTCCCTGATCTTTCCTTTCTGCCCTACAAACACCCCCCGGGGGGGGGGGAGTCCTATGACTTAAAAATTTCTGGAAATTTTACATCTCTAGGGATCTTGAGGAGCCAGTGTTGGTATAGTGATTTAAAATGTTAGACTTGGACTCCAAGGAACCAGGATTTAAATCCTCACTCAACTGTAGAAACCACCTGGGTGACCTTGGGCAAGTTCCAACATTTTCAGCTTCAGAGGAAGACAGTCTCCTCTGAACAAATCTTGCATGGAACTCAGCCTGACTAGTAACCATGTTGGCTATGGAATTCTTGGAATTATAGTTAAAAAAACAACACTTTCCTTTTAAAAAAGGAAGAAGTGATTCTCACAAATTATGTCTTTGGTCTGACTCAGCAGAGATAGTTCTTAGGAGTTCCATAGCATTTTTAATGCATTCACTGTGGCCGAGAAGAACTGAAGACTTCTGTGAATCACAGTCCCAATTAATCAGGTGTATGATGCATTACAGAGGGTATGTAGTGTAGTGGTTTGACTATTGGGGGTTGGACCTGGGAGACTGGAGTTTGAATCCCTGCTCAGCCCTGGAAACCTTCCGTGTGACCTCCAGCAAGTCATATTTTCTCAACCTTGTAATAATAATTCTTCCTGCCCAACCTTACCCCCACTTATGATAGGGTTGACCTAAGTCAAAGCTGATTTAAAGCAGAGGTTCCCAACCTTTGCTCCATCAGCTATTTTGTACTTCAGTTCCCAGAAACCTCTGCAAGCATGGCCAGTGATAATGATTCTGGGAGCTGAAGTCCAAAACATCTGGAGGACCAAAGGCTGAGAACCACTGATTTAAAGGTGCATAACAACACTAACATGACAAGTATTCTTGACATTTTCCCCAGTGTTGTTCCATCCTGGAGTGCTGGCTACAACTCTTGGTATTTCCAGCCATGTTTTCTTCTATCTTAGAACTCAAAGAAGGGTGTTCAAGGGGTTCTCTGATAGTCTCCCACCAGGCTGAGACCTGGCTTGGCTTAGCTTAAGCCATTTCTGCACTACACTGTTATAGTGCTATTATTCAACTTTCAACATCTTGTGGAATCCTGGGATTTGCAGTTTAGGGTGGGGCGTTTAGAATTCTCAGCCAGAGAGCTCTTTGCCCTCAGTAAACTACAAATCCACAGGAGGTTGAAAGTGGAATCATAACACTATAACAGTGTAGGACGGTAATGGCCTTAGCTTCCACAAGGTTGCCATATCCTGTGCTTTCAAACTTTATAAGCCCTAGACTTTGGGTCCCTTTAATCACAATGCCTACTTGTATTTCAGGGGGCTGGACTATTGGAGGAAGCATTTATTAGTTCTCCAACACTGAAGCAGGATCTGTCAGACACTGTGGAGGTCTGCATCTCTGAGGCGGAAGAGGAGGCGTCCATCTTGATGGGTAGGCCCGAAGTTTTGATTTCAAGTGGGAGAATCCTTCACAAAAGCAGATCCAGAATGGACAATGGGAAGTTCCATTTCGCACAGCACTGGATGAGTGTTGTAGGAAAGAGGATGCTGGCCTAGACAGACCTTTGGCCCTGTCTTCCTGAATGACATAGCCTTTCTTGCCTAAGGAGGAAAAGGGATGGAACTGGGTAGAGCACCACCAGCAGGGAGTCCTACAGTCTCACCACCAACAAGAAGGCCCTGTCTCTCCTGCCTGATCTTGTGAGTTGGGCCTGACCTACCAGGGCTCTTCTTGTGTTCTGACGGGAGGAGTACCTTGAATAACAAAAGGATTCAGGGCTGCCTCCCCTTAAAAATATGGAAGTCAGCAGAAAGACTGTTTCTTTGCACCAACTGCCTTTGGTTCTGTATATCTTGCACCCACTCTGTGCTAAATCCAGGATGAGCAGAATTGCTGTATCTACTTTTATTTTTCTTTATTAGAAGTACACTAGGGTCCACCAACTGCTAAACAGCAGCTATGCTATGTGTGCCTGCCCGGAATAGCCCTACAACTAAGCCCAAGTAAGGCAGCTACTTTAGGCAATAGATCTGGATTTTTCTTTACTGTATTTATAATATTTTAAAACATAACATCAAACAAAAATAACAATATTCTCTTCTCCTATTATCCCTTGCTCCCCTTCAGCAATCAGTCTTCAACATTTACAGGTTTTGCTTTCACGGAAACCCTCTGCTCTGCAGGAACACAGACCAGGGGTGCTTTGAGTGTGTGTTCCTGCATGGCAGGGATTGGACTTGATGGCTGTTGTGGTCTCTTCCAACTCTGTGAGTCTATGATTTTATTATTTGCAAGCTTCTCCAACCCCTGCCCCCCACCTCAAGTGCTTCTTTTCTGGGGGAACCTTTCCTCTTGATGGCTCTGATCAGGCCCTGCAGCCCATTAAGAACCCACCTCTGGCCCTCTTCTTTCTCCACCAACTGCTGCCTGGCCAACTAAGGACAGATCGTAGCCTGATTTCTCAGCATCACAAACCCTCTCCCAATGCCCCCCATCCGCCCAAGGAAGAAGAAGAGTAAGGGAGGAAGGAAGGATTGGGCCACCATCCTGAGCGCCCCCCTTTCCCTGACCTGGTTTGGACCTGAGTGCCCCCCTCCCCACCATGGCTCAGCCCCCTTCCCACACACACAGACGCACACCAACACACCTTTTGATATTTCCAATTTTCTCACTTTTGCCAGGGTCCTGAGCTCTTAACCCTGGTATACATGGAGGGCCATCTATAGTTCTGCAAGAAGAAAAAAGTACAAGAATGCTGTCAAATTAGTTCTTGTCCAGACCTCCCACTCGTATTTGGAGTATCATAAAAGGGCAGGACTGGTTAGGGTGTTTTTTGAGGGGTGTGCGTGGTTAATAGTGTTTTTATTGCCAAAGATGGGCCAAGGGCCATGTGGGCTTTTCACTGAATTTTATAGGTTTATGTTAACTTGTAGTTTGTTTCATTTGTTGCTCACTTCATTAGGCACAATTGTGGGATATACCGTATTTGCTGACGTATAAGATGCACTTCCCCCTAAAAATACCCTCTAAAATGGGGTGCAACTTATACACCAGAAAATAGGGGAGGGAGAGTGAAAGGCGTTCTCCCCACCCAGGCAAAACAAGAAGGGAGGGGGTAGTGTAAGCCTTGATCTATGGAAACATAGATAGATGTTTCTATAGTTTCTTCTTACATTCCCCTCCTCTCCTGTACATTTTGACTCTGCTGGGAGTTTCTGCCCAAGCAAAACAGGAAGGGAGGGGTGGTGGTGCGTCACTCTTTTCATTCCCCTCCTCCCTGGTGCAGCACTCTTTTCATTCATCTCCTGCCCGGTGCAGCATGCTTTTGATTCCCTTCCCCTTGTGGCGCAGCATGCTTTTCATTCCCCTCATCATCTGGTGCAGCACACTTTTCCTTCCCCTCTTGTCCTACTGCGGCATGCTTTTCCTTCCCCTGCTTTCCTGTGCATTTTGCTCACCAGAGAACTAAAAAAAATGTTTCCCGAAAAATACCCCTTGAAAAGTGGGCTGCGTCTTATATGCCGGTGCATCTAATACGCCGACAAATACGGTAAATGTGTATGTGTACCTAGGCATGGAATATACCTCATCGTCACTTTTTTTTCTCTTACAAGCATTGATGTGTAATCCATCACTTAAGGGTAAGAGGAGATTTCATTTTACTGCGAGGATGAGAGGAAAAAGACACACAAGAAGTTCTGAGGACCATCTAAGTGAGTTGTCCAGGATCCACAGTGGCCTTGCAACTCTAGAGCAGGGGTGGGGAAGTCGGCTGGACCTTGGGCCATATGCGGCCCCCACCTTTTTGTAGGGACCCTGTGACAGGCCCTGATGTGGCTATTCCCAGTCTGATAAGGCGCCCTGTCTTTACCACACCGCTCTGCCTCCTCTTATAACGCCTCCTTTGCGTAAAAGGGCGAAGGTCTTCAATGCTTATTTAGAATCACTTAATAATTTTATGGTAGCATGTTTCCTGTGTTTCCTTATTAACTGCATACAAGTTGCTGAGTCACTGTTTACAGAACTAAACTATAACATTTAATAAGACAGCAAGAATAAAGTAGCATGTTAGATTTCGAATGCAAGTCAAGGCCGATACATTTCCTCAGTGCACTTTTTAGACAATATAACAAGTAACTCCATGCTCAGAAATTATACACTTTCATATAAGGTACACCTATCCTATTACAACACTATGCCTATATTACCACCAAAGGGGTAACCCTCAATCTAGGTCACACTCTCTGACCGGATCCTACTAAGGCTTAATTACTCTTCTGCCTCTCACTAGGCTTCCACTGAGAAGTGAATCTCCCAGAACAGTCACTCTCTCTGAGGGACTCTACTCCCTAGCTCACACTGACGGAAAGAATACCCCAAGGTACTTGGCTTTGTATAACTTTTTCTCTCAGCCGCAAGCCCCTCCCACACACTGCTGGGCTGAATTTCTTTCCTGAGGAGCTATTCTGGTTGCCTAGCAACCTGCTTCCAGGCTGCGTTGGCACTCCAGATAACCACACCCCCAGAACTACATCACAGACCCCTTCAGGGTGCCCACGCCCTCTCCCTCTCCTTTATTTATTTATTTATTTATTTATTTTTAACAGTGCTCATCTCTGCAAAGCTCAACAACAGCAAAAGATTTGCTAGTCTTGAAGTCTCAAAGAGTGGCTGTTTTCTTTTAAAACAATGGTACCACTACCCCTCTTTTTGCCCCCAACCCTCCCAAAAGTGATTTTGCAAAACCTGGCATGGACATCTGGTGACTTCCAGTTTCGGTTTGGGAGTGCTGCTGCTGCTGCTCACTGTCTAGTCAAGGAGCTGAAGATTGGCTCCTGGATCCTCCTCACAGCACATGCCACCCATTTCTAAGGTGTCGGTGTGTCCTAATTTAAAATATACCTTATATACTTTGTAGCAGTGCTACCCAAAGTTGCTGTCTATGTGCAGAGATATAAGATGAGTGACACCTAGCTTGACCACTGTACATGTGAAAGGGATCTAGGAGTCTTAGTAGACCACAAACTGAACATGAGTCAGCAGTGTGATGCTGCAGCTTAAAAAGCCAATACGATTCTGGGCTGCATCAATAGGTCAAGGGAAGTTACAGTACCATTCTATTCTGCTTTGGTTGGACCCCACCTGGAATCCTGTGTCCAGTCCTGGGCACCACAGTTCAGGAACGAGATTGACAAGCTGTAGTGTATCCAGAGGAGGGCCACCAAAATGGTAGAAGCCCTGCAAACCATGAAGCCCTATAAGGAGTGGCTTAGGGAGCTGGGTATGTTTAGCCTGGAGAAGAGAAGGTTAAGAGGTGACACGATAGCCGTGTTTAAATATTTGAAGGGATGTCATGTCAAGGAGGGAGCAGGCTTGTTTGCTGCTGCTCCAGAGACTAGGACATGCGGCAATGGCTTCACAAAAAGGTATTCCCTCTGAATGTTAGGAAGAACTTCCTGAGGGTAAGAGCAGTTCAGCTGTGGAATGCACTGCCTCAGAGTGTGGTGGAGTCTCCTTCTTTGGAGGTTTTTAAACAGAGACTGGACGGCCATCTGTTGGGAATGCTTTGATGGTGTATTCCCGTTTGCTATAACCTTTGAGAAATCTTGGAGGACAGGGGAAGTTCCAGCAGACTGGAAGAGAGCAAATGTTGTCCCCATCTTCAAGAAGGGAAAAAAGAGGACCCAAATAATTATCGCCCGGTCAGCCTGACATCAGTACCCGGAAAGATCCTGGAGCAGATCATTAAGCAGTCAGTTGCTAATCACTTAGAAAGCAAGGCGGTAATCACGAGAAGTCAACATGGATTTCTCAAAAATAAGTCATGCCAGACTAATCTTATCTCTTTTATGATAGAGTTACTAGTTTGATAGATGAAGGGACTGCTGTGGATGTAGCATATCTCGATTTCAGTAAGGGCTTTGACAAAGTTCCCCATGACATTCTTGCAATGAAGCTGGTAAAATGCGGGCTGGACAGGGCTACTGTTAGTTGGATTTGTAATTGGTTGACCAACCGAACCCAAAGGGTGATCACGAACGGCTACTTTTCATCCTGGAGGGAAGTGACTAGCGGGGTGCCACAGGGTTCTGTCCTGGGCCCAGTGCTGTTCAATATTCTTATCAGCGATTTGGATGAAGGAATAGAGGGCATGCTCATCAACTTTGCAGATGACACCAAATTGGGAGGGGTTGCTAATACGCCAGAGGATAGGATCAAAATTCAGAATGACCTGGATAGATTGGAGAGCTGGGCCAAGGCTAACAAAATGAAATTCAACAGAGAAGTGTAAGGTCCTACACTTAGGTAGAAAAAATGGAATACAGAAATATAGGAGGGGGGACACGTGGCTGGACAGCAGTACGTGTGAAAGGGATCTAGGAGTCTTCATAGACCACAAGCTGAACATGAGTCAGCAGTGTGATGCAGCAGCCGAGAAAGCCAATGCAATTCTCGGCTGCATCAACAGGAGTATGGTGTCTAGATCGAGAGAGGTACTGGTACCACCCTACTCTGCTTTGGTTAGACCTCATCTTGAATACTGTGTCCAGTTCTGGGCACCCCAATTCAAGAAGGACATGGTCAAGCTGGAGCAAGTCCAGAGGAGGGTGACCAAAATGGTGAGAGGCCTGGAAGCCATGCCCTATAAGGATAGACTTAGAGAGCTGGGGATATTTAGTCTGCAGAAGAGAAGGTTAAGAGGGGACATGATAGCCATGTTTAAATATTTGAAGGGACGCCATGTAGAGGAAGGAGAGGCCTTGTTTTCTGCTGTTCCAGAGACCAGGACAAGGAGCAATGGATTCAAGCTGCAGGAAGGGAGATTCCACCCGAACCTCAGGAAGAACTTTCTGACAGTCAGGGTTGTCCAGCAGTCGAATATGCTGCCTCGGAGTGTAGTGGAGTCTCCTTCCTTGGAAGTTTTTAAGCAGAGGCTGGATGGCCATCTGTCAGGAGTGCTTTGAGGGTGTTCTTGCATAGCAGGGGGTTGGACTGGATGGCCCATGTGGTCTCTTCCAACTCTACATTTCTATGATTGTATGAGAGATAGCCTTCTTACAGTGGTCCTTGATAACGTTGGCATCCTCAGTATTGCCCTCCATATTGGGCTGTCCTTGATGCTGGTCTGAAGGCAGCTGCTGGTATGAAGTGGCTCATTTGCTATAGGGCTGGTCCTACCTTTTGTGCAGATTCGTATTAGAAGGTGTCCATGCTTAGCTCTTCATCTTCATTCATCTTAGTTCACAATTTTGAATGGTTAAATGATTCCTGATTTTGAAAACAGGCTCCTCTTTCTTATTCTAGGCAGTGGTGCTGTGGCTGAAGGAGGCACCCGCCAGTTGGAGAGAAAGATCCCAGCAGCAGTACGCAGCGCATGTGCACAGTCGCCAATCGTTGTGGAGGTGCAGGTACAGGAAGACTCTGTGCGCGAGCTGGAGGTGGAACAAAAATCAGCAGCCCCAGCCCCACGGCGGAAAGTACCATGGTCTGGCTTTGAAAAGGCCTTTACTTATGTGCGCCAGAGGGGAAAGAACTTGGTTGTTCAGTGCAATTACTGTCTGCCAGCTTACAAGACTGTGAGTGCAGCCATTACTTCCTCATCCAACCTGAAGAAACATTTGGAGGTAAGCCATGATCATGCTGGTCTTCGGAAAGTGCAAGAACATTTAGAGACAACCAAGACTGCTTTGAGTTTTTCCAGCATGGTACCAATATATTGGTTGTGCCAATTAATATGCCCATCTTTTCACTCCTCCTTCATTGCATGTTGATTTTTGGAAAGAGATTCAGTCATAGTTGTTGACATTGTGGTGGTTGAGATTTTAGCTGGTTTGTTTGTCAGTACTCCTCATTGTACTGGATGGATCTCAAACATGTTGTCTGGCTGCATTTAACTGATATCTTTAAATATTAATTTTTACATTTTGAACTAGAACAAGAGATTGTTAAAGAAAATGTGATAAATTGGGCCCAAAATATAGGTCATTCCATTCCACTAGAAAGCTGGGAAAAATCCTAGAAAGAGACATTGAGATTTACTATAAGTACAAACTTGAAAGAAAACTACTATAAAGTTTTCTGTAGATGGTACCTTACAGCAACACAGATTTCTAAAATGAGCAACAGTACAAGTAATCTCTGTTGGAAATGTGACCAAATCATGTATGGAGGAGCTGTGTAGAAGCAAGGAAATTTTGGAAACAGATTCATGAGACAGTTCAAATTTCCTTTCCAGTGAAACCTGAAATATATCTACTGAATATGTTATATAATATTGAAAAGGTGGTGAAGAAAAAAGACATTATAAAATTTTGTGAAGACATTGTAAAGTTTTATTATACATGATTATGACAGCCAGGATGACCTATGTCCATAGATGGAGACAAGAGGCATACGGATGATTGGTTATTGAAATTGTGTGACATGGTGGAGTTAGATAAATTAACGACTTTATTATCTGACAACACCCTTAGACAATTTAAAGAAGATTGGAAGATAATCGCCCTCTTTTGGGAAACCAATTAGCGACAGCTGGAATTAAGACTCGAATTTAGATTTTTAAACTACAAAATAATAAAGGATGCAAGAAATAGAGTTAAGTTATAAGTATTATAGGTAAGACCCAAAGGGAAATCACACAAATAAATCACACAAAGTTAACAAGATGTTAACAGCTAAGTGAATTTATTAAGATGTGTTGTAATTAACAGTTTTTCACTATTACATGGTGGTGGAGTTCTATTGAAATTAAAACTTAATTACATTTATTAGTTGGTAAATGATATATAATGAAACACCTTCATTAGATGAAGTTTAAAGAAGAACCTTTGTTATGTTTTGGTTTTGATTTTATATCTATATCTATCTATCTATATAGTATATACTTATTTATATAGTACACAGTATATCACTTATATAGACTAAGGTACTGACAACCTGGATATTATTATTAGTAGTAGTAGTAGTAGTAATACAACCTGGATATTATTATCACTATTGATTTTTAGTAACTGTTAAAAACCTTTAATAAAATTTTTTTTAAAAAATTAAAATACAATAAAGGCAAAACAAAAGAGCAGTAACATATCACAAATCAGAGATTTGTTTATTCATTCAAAGTTTGTACAGTAGGTATGTTTTCCTGCCTGAAAGACCAGCATGGAAGATTTTTAACAGAAGGAAGCCCCACAGTTGAAAAAGTCTTGCTATGTGTGGCATGGCCCAGCTCCTTTGAGACACCGCAGACAGCTGGTGCTGAGAAAGTTGGTTCTTGGAGTACCATGTGTTTGTATGTTTTAAGCTGTGGAATGACTTATCCATTTTTTCCCCTAGGATTAATTTTTTTTTCTTCCTCCTCCTTAGAGGGCACATCCTGAGAAGCTTAAAATAATTGAAAGCGCAAAAAGGGCAAGGAGACGGGGTTACTCTGTAGAACTGAGGCATGACGATGAAACTCCTGCTCTCAAAATGCCAAAGCAGCAGGAGGAGCCACAGCCGGGCCCAGAGAGATGGGGATATGGCAGGGAGACAGTCACGCAACGGATTCTTGACAAGAAAATAATGGATTTCATTGTGGAAGAGACCCTGCCGCTTCAGACTGTGGACAGAGCGTCATTCATCGGGCTGATTCGCCTTGGTCTTCCGAAAGGCCTCACCATCATGTGTGCCAACACCCTCAGGGACAGAATTGAGAAGAGGGCGGCTGGCATGCGGGAAACCCTTGCCAGCCGGATGGGTGTGGTCTCCCATGTGGCAACCACCGCTGATTGCTGGACCGATGGCAAGAGGAGCTTCCTAGGGGTCACGGCCCACTGGATCAGCCCAACTACTCTGAAGCGGGAATTTGGGGCCTTGGCATACAAGCGTCTGAAAGGGCACCTCACGTACAGCGTCCTTGCCAAAGCCCTCCACGATGTGCATATGCAATATCGGATTCACAACAAAGTTGTGTGCACAACCACGGACAACGGCTCCAACTTTGTGAGAGCATTCCAAGTATTCAGGGCCAAAGAATTTGAGGATGCTACGGAAACCAGTGCAGAGGAGGAGGAAGAGGAGGAGGAGGAGGAGGAAGATGGTGACAACCAGGAAGAGTCTGAGGTGAAGTTCATGCCGATCTCTGAGATTTTGGACACGGGTAACAAGGCTGAAGAAGAAACACCAGGCGCCAAAGATTATAGTTTGCCCTCACACCAGAGATGCGTCAGTCACACCCTCAACCTTTTGGCAACACAAGACATACAAGACATGATTTCAGACTCCTCCAAAAATAGCCTTCTTGGTCCTTTCAGGAAACACTTTTCTTCCTTGATGGAAAAGTGCAGCAAACTGTGGACCAAGCAGAAGCGATCAAAACAGTTTGCGGAGTATATCGGTGAGCAGTGCGGTGTTTACCTGAAGGTACCAAACAACACCCGGTGGAACTCTACCTTCGATGCACTTAAGCAACTAAATGAACTCCTCTGTACTGCACCGCTCAAAGTGGACGCCATAATGGACCAGTGCTCCTTGGCCAGGTTCACATCTGCTGAGACTGTGGTGGTGCAGGAGTACACAGAGATCATGTGGCCACTAGCCCAGTCTCTCGACATCCTGCAACGGGAGAACGGCATGTTTATGGGGTACCTGTTGCCGACTCTGTACAATTTGGACCGCAAGTTGCATGGGCTGGAAAACAAGCCCATCAGGTACACGTACTGTCTTCCACTTTTGCAGGGTCTCCGTGAAGCCCTAAGGAAGCGATTTGCAGGTATTTGGGAAGACAAGAAGCTTCTTCTGGCAGCCTGCTTACACCCTCGTTTCAAAGTGGACTGGTTGGAGTCAGCGCAGACTGCCCAGATCAACAGGTGAGAAAATAAGGTGGAGATGGGTGCATCAAATCCATCGCGCACCCAGATATCCTGATGTGGCAACAGCGATTCATGAAATTCCCAGTCTCCTCCTGTTCCTTGTCCCAGCATTTGGAAATCAGAAGCATTTAATACAGGGATCCCCCGCTTCTCCATGATCTTGCTTTCCACAGTTTCCGTTACCAGCTGCGGTCAACCACAATCTAAAAATGTTACATGCAAAATGGCAGAAATGCATTCTTCTTTCACAGACTCACCTTCCCCGCCCCATCCTTTGCCCCAATTTGTTCCCCCAGCATTTGAGTGATGGTACTCATACTGCTTGCTCCAGCATCACCAGAAGTAACCTTCTAGCTTTACAGGGAACACAGATGCAAAAACACGGGTCTCGTGTGTCTCTCTGTGGTCCCTGCAAACCTAGGGGACTATTTCCAGTGATGCCAGAGCAGGCTGGTACTATCCACAGTTTCAGGTATTCGTGGGGTCTCTTGGAATGTATCCCCCATGGGTAAGAGGGGATTACTTTATCTACGAACTGGAGGCCTATTGCCCTCCAGAGGAGCTAACATTTGACACCAGGCCTCCAAGTATTTATTTAACACTGTCCACAAAGCTCAGTAGCTTCGCAACTATCATTGGCAGATGGGGATACTTCCTTCCCTGAGCTAAAAGCCTTGTTGTTGTTGTGTACCTTCAAGCTGACTCTGACCTTGGCAAACCTGTCACAGGGTTTTCTTGGCAAGAATCATTCAGAGGAATTTTCTATTGCCTTTTCTCTGGGGCTGAGAGAGGGTGAGTAGTTTTGGAACTTCTTCCTTCAGGAGGCTCAGCTGGCCCCTCTCTCTTTCCCTTTCACTGACAGGCAAAGATCTTTTTATTCAGAGAAATCTTTGGCTTATAATTTACGTGGCAGGAAGAACTTTTACTGGGGTTGTGTTTTTACCTTTTTTTCTATGTTTTAATTATATCCTGTATTGTTTCAAGCTTATTTTTTTAAAACTGAATTGTTGTTTAATTGTTTGACTTTTGTATGATATTTTTTACTACACCCTGTTTTTTTAACTTTGGTATGAATTTTTTTAAAAACTGTACCCTGTTTTTTAAATGCCTGTAAGCTGTCTTGTGTCCTGTATAAGGAGAAAGGCGGGACTTAAATTATATACTTGTCGTTTTATTATTTGTTAACATATTTAATTCTGCCCTATATATGAAGATCACAGCTTACAGTAGAATCAGTTTAAAACAATAAGTAATAACAATAGTTTTAAAACATTAAACATACAATAAATAGTTCAGCATTTAAAAACCAGACATTTAAAAAGTGGTTAAAGTAATTTTAAACAGGGCAAGCGTCAGACCCGAGCAGCTTGGATAAAATCAGTTCAGCCCAAAGGCCTCAATAGAAAGCCAAGTTTTGACTTGGTGCCGAAAGGATCTTGGTATTGATGCCAATTGGGCCTCCGGAGGAGAGAATTCCACAGTTGGTATGCCACCACAGAGAAGGCCTTTTTATTTATAAAATAAAATAAAATAATATGAATACAAGTTGAGCCTCTCTTATCCAAAATGTGTGGGACCAGAAGTGTTCCATTATTTCAGATTTTAAAAAATTTATTTTTAATTTTTTTAATTTTTAATTTTTTTATGTTTTGATTTTGGAATACAGTACCTTTTTGGAATAGCCTCATGTCTCATTTGTTTGTATATGAAAAGCAAGACTGGAGAGAGACTGAAGATTGGTGAAATGGTGGGAATCCAAGCACAGTGCTTGACGCAAGTCCACACATCCAAATTTTCTACAGAGCCGTTCTTGTTCTCTCTCTCTCTCTCTTTTTGCCACCAGCCGCTTGCTTCCAGCTTTGAGACAACAGCTGTGGCGCTTGCGCTCATTTGTCTCTCAGATATCCACTCTCTTTTTGCAATCAGCTTCTTGCTTCCACTTTTGAAATAGTGCCTGTGGCATTCTTCAGGTCTGAGAGATGACTGAGCAGGAGCACTGTAGCCACTGCCTCAAAGGCAGAAACAGATGGCTGAAGGCAAAAAGTTTTGAAAGTTTTTGTATTTCTGGCTAAAAGAGTCTCAACTTGTAAAAGGACACCATTGGATTTCCTTGGCTGAATGGAGATTTGAGCCTGCCCAGTGAAAAAGGTACGAAATGGTGACCAGAATGGTGAAGGGTCTGGAAGCTATGCCCTATGAGGAATGGCTTAGGGAGCTGGGTGTGTTCTACAGAAGAGAAGGTTAAAAGGTGACATGATAGCCATATTTAAATATTGGAAGGGATGTCCTGTCGAGGAGGGAGTGGGCTTGTTTTCTGCTGCTCCAGAGACTAGGACAAGGAGCAACGGACACAAACTACAGGAAAAAAGATTCCACCTGAACCTCAGGAAGAACTTCCTGGTAGCTAGAGCTGTCAGGCAGTGGAACATGTTGCCTGGGAGTGTGGTGAAGTCTCCTTCTTGTGGAGTCTTTTAAACAGAGGCTGGATGGCCATCTGTCGAGAGTGCTTTGAGGGGTGTTCCTGCATAGCAGAGGGTTGGACTGGATGGCCCCTGGGGTCTCTTCCAGCTCTATGATTCTGGGATTCAGTTTCCTTCCCTATTCCCTTCTATTCTAGATACATGATGGAAGCTTTGGTGAAGGCTGAAATAAGGGGCACAGTTAGCGAGGAGCACGACGGGTCTTCAGAGAAGGACCAGGAGAGTGACAGCCTGGAAGATGACTTCTTCAACATCCGACCCCGGGGCAAGAAGTCAGCCGTGGACAGTGCCGACGAGGAAGTCTGGGATTACCTGAAGTGTCCCAGCCGGGATGTGTCATCCCTGCACGCTTTCCCACGCGTCATGCAGAGTTTCCTGCAGTACAACACGGGCATGCCGTCCAGCGCTGCAGCGAAACGCCTCTTTTGTACAGAGGGCAACGACGTGACTGTGAAAAGACATTCCTTGTCTGATGAAGTCTTTGAGCAGCTGGTTCTTCTGAGGCAGAACAGGGCGCTCTTTTAAAAGCAGCATTTGAAGGGTAGTTTTTCAAGCGTATGAAATACTTCTGTGCATTTTTTCCTTTGGGGTATTTGTTGCTAGAGAGGAGGCAGAGCTGGGCATATTGTCGTGCTCCTCTGTTATTACGGCATTCTCTTATACTGTTATTAATCCTATGGATAAAAGTACTTTTTATTCTATCCTAGTGTGTGTGTTTATTTTTGATGTCATAAGGTACCAAGATGTATTCTGGATCACAGGCCAATAGCTTGTATCTTCAAGATGTGGGTAATTTTTTTTCTTTGAGTAACAATGGATTTATGTTTGAATAATGAAAACACAAAGATTAAGGTGGGGGTTTAGAACTATAAATATGTGATTTTGGGCTGCATCAGTAGAAATATAATGTCTAGGTCAAGGGAAGTAACAGTACCACTCTATTCTGCTTTGGTCAGACTGTGTCCAGTTCTGGGCACCATAATTCAGGAAGGATATTAACAAGCTGGAATGTGTCTACAGGAGGGTGACTAAAGTGGCAGAAGGCCTGGAAACCATGCCTTATGAGGAGAGGCTTAGGGAGCTGGATATGTTTAGCCTGGAGAAGAAAAGGTTAAGAGGCAACATGTAGTGATGTTTAAATATTTGAAGGGAAGTCGTGTGGAAGTTGGAGCAAGCTTGTCTTTTGCTGCTCCAGTGACTAGGACATGGAGCAATGGCTTCAAACTTCAGGAAAAGAGATTCTATCTAAACATTAGGAAGAACTTCTGACAGTAAGAGCAGTTTGAGGATGGAACATGCTGCTCTTGGAGTGTGATGGAGATTTTTAAACAGAGGCTGGATGGCCATGTGTCAGGAGTGCTTTGATTGTGTATTCTTGCATGACAGAGGACTGGGCTCAATGTGGTCTCTTCCAGCTCTATGATTCTGTGGTTCCCCACAGCTAGCTATGGAGAATTGGATTTCCAGTTAGGGATGGTCTGTATGGAATTAGTTGTTTACATGCCAAATTCTACCCTTGGCTGTGAAGGAATACTGGACCTCATCAGCGAAAGTGCTAGAAAGCTTTTCTATATATATATTTATTGGTTTTAAAACAAACAAGTAGATTCACAGTTAAAATCACAATACTAACACACTAAACTAAAACATTAAACTTTTAACTAATTAAAACCCTAAATTCTAACTCACTAAAACATGAAAGGGCTCTGACCCCCCTGCCAAACTAATGAAAGAAGAAGAAAAAATTAAAAGAGAAAAAAAAATGTTATTCTGCCTTTATAGATCCAAGTAAGTATCCTACTTAAAATTACTAGTGACCACAGCCACAAATTATTTGATTTCTGGATTTCTTATTTCTCAAAAAGTCTATAATGGGTTTCCAAGTCTTTCAAAGAGTTCTCGGTTGACATAGCCTTTGAGACCCATATTAGTGATTTAGGCTAACTCAGCAAAATTAGTAGTCCATGGAATGATTCTTTGGAGCGTATTATCTGCTGTATCATTTACTGCCATTCATGTTCTTTCCTATAGCAGTAACATGTCAGTGTCTGGTATCAGGTGAAGTCTTAGGGAGGGCTGGAAGTACAACCAGTTCCAGAACAGAACATCTACTATATAAAAGTCAATGTTTGTTTGTGAGTTTGTCTGTTTGTCTGCGTCAGGCAGGCGAACACTTCATACGATTGGCTGAGTGAGGTGAGAAGACCTCATATGATTGCCTGGCTGTGAAGATTCTATGGAATCCTGGGGTTGGCCGTTTAGGGAGGAGCCTTTAGAATTCACAGCCGAGAGCTCTTGGGCCTCAGGCTGGTTGCTATGGAGACGAGGCCTACCATCAATAAGGATGCCAAAAAACATTTGGGAGGCATATGTGAGAAAAATTAAAGTGACATACACAACCTGGCCCATTTCCACACTACACTATCATAGTGCTGTTATTCTACTTTCAACATTCTATATGGAATCCTGGGATTTATAGTTTAAGGAGGGGCATTTAAGAATTCTCAGCCAGGGAGATCTTTGGCCTCGGTAAAGTACAAACCCCAGAATTCCACAGGATGTTGAAAGTGGAACGATAGCACTGTAGCAGTATAGTGCAGAAATGGCCATAGTTACAAGGTCCTCTTACCTCACACAGTAGATTGTATGGGTTCTACAAAAAATGCCTCCAGAAAAAATGTAAAGCCATTGCAGAAAATTCAACAGAAAGCAAAGCAAAGAAGAAGAAGAAATCATTACATCAATGTCACCAGATAACACAGATTGGATTGGGGACTATGGGGAAAAGTTACAGGTATCAGAATAGGCCTAGCAGCAAGAAAAAGGACAGTGTATTCCCTGCAGGAACCCAAACTGTGTATATAAATAACTGAATACAGATTGCATTGGGAAATATGGAGCAAAGTATAGTTTTAATTGTTGTATATAAATCCTATAAATCCTAGTCATGTATAAATCCTTTTTTAAAAACTAATTAGATTCTGCTAAGTGCAAGGAAGCAGTTTCATTTAGTACCACTGGAAGAACAAAACAGCAGCTGTTGTCACTGCTTATACATAAGTGCACGTATGTATGTAAAGATATATAATCAGCCCTCTGCATTTGCTAGGGTTAGGGACGTAGAACCCTTGAAAAATTGGAAAAATCACAAATGTCCAAATATGTGTGTCTGTGGAAAGGGAATAGAGGCGTGGTGGGGAGAACAGGTATCCAAACTAGGTCTGGGAAAGGACTGGGGAAAGGGGTAGGTTGGCTTGGTGGACCTATACTTCCTTCTCTCTTGCCCATCTCTTTCCTTGCATATTGGGGAGGGCACTGGGAGAGAGTCTGTGGTGCTGAGAAATCAGGCTGTGAGCCGTCTTTGGCTGGCCAGACGGTGGCTGGTGGAGGAGGAGGACAAGAGGCAGGGTTTTAAAGAGTTGTGCTGCCTGATCGTAGCTGCTGAAGGGGAAGGTTCCCCAGAAAAGAAGCACCCGAGATGGGTGGGCAGGAGTTAGAGAAACTCACAAATAATCAGTTCTGAAGTTCAACCCACAAATGAGAGCCAACTATATGTTGAGGTATAAAATCTAGAAGCTACTCAGACCTGTCTCCATGACAAATCAGGACACGCTGCTCTCTTGTGAGACCTATAGCTAGATTTGTATAGCTACCGATTTGTAGCTTTGTTCATCTGTTACGGGGAGGGGGAGAGGAGCAAATTGCATGGAGGGCAGTGTTGTGTAGTGGTGTGGGCATTGGACCTGAATTCTGGAGACCAGGGTTCATATTTCTGCTTGGAAGTCACACTCTCTCAGCCTCAAAGGAAGACAAAAGCAAATGCCCTCTGAACAAATCTTGTAAGGAAAAAAACCCCTCAGTGACAGGATTGCCATAAGTCAGAAATGACTTGAAGGTACACAGCAATAGTCTGGAAGATTAAAACAAATAGTGATACAGAAACTTTTTTCAGAGCTATGGGGTGTGTTAGTGCCTGTGTTTGCATCTCTAGTTTGGGAATATTATTTTTTTAAAAGTTCTGTTACTGTTGCTTTTCCATTTCTGCTACCTCTTTTTTTTTTTTTGTGGGAGCTTTGGATAGATGAAGGTGTAAAATCTACAAAACTTTATGCCAAAATGCCTCTAGGACATAACATTTTGAAAGTGACTAGAAACCATACCACATCACACTAATAATGAAACTTCACTCTCACTTGACAATGTTCCTTCTGAAACTGACGTTCAGCCCCATCGCCCACAAAGATGCCATAAGCAGTTACTTCAAGTGCATCTCTCTGAATCACTTTCACACACTCCGATCTGGCCAGAGAACACCTCTCAAGCCATAAAAATACATCAGCGCACCCTCCAACCTTTCACTGATGAAAACCGAGACATGCAAGACCAAGCAGCACCAGAGACTGGTTAGGAGAACAATACACAACCTAAGAAAGGTTGCAGCAGTTCGCTTTTGCCAGAGCCTATTGGGAAGGGCAAGTTTCCTCTCCCCTTTGCTGAGTTAATGGAGTACAAACTATTTATTAATTTAATTTATATCCAGCCTTTCTCCCAGCAGGGGACCCAAGGCGTTGCACAACTACATATGCTCAAGGGGCCTAGTAAACTCCCTAGTGTGGAGAATAAGCTAGGCCATTTCTGCACTACATTGTATAGTGCTATTATTCCACTTCCAACAGCCTATGGAATCCTGGGTTTTGTAGTTTGGGCGTTTGGAATTCTCAGCCAGAGAGCTCTTTGCCTCAGTAAACTACAAACCTTAGAATTCCACAGGAGGTTGAAAGTGGAATAATAGCACTATAACACTGTAGTGTGGAAACAGCCTTCAGAAAACCAGGCAAATGGCATGGAGTGGAGCATCCTGAACTGGGGCTTAATTAGCCGGTAAGCTCTAGACTACGGCCATTTCCACACTGCATAGTTATAGCGCAATTATTCCACTTTCGGCATCCTGTGGAATGCTGGGGTTTGTAGTTTCCTGAGGCCAAAGAGCTCTCTGGCTGAGGATTCTGAAGGTCCCTCCCTAAACTGCAAACCCCAGGATTCCATAGGAGTTTGAAAGTGGAATGATAGCACTATAACAGTGTACTGTGGAAATGGCCTTATTTATAATCCTGTTCTAAAACTGGTACATGCTCATGGACCCAAGCAACAATAAAACACTGTGGGGTGTAGGCTGGCACTTCTGGGAGTTGAAGTCCAAAACTTCTGGAGGACCAAAGGTTGAGAAACATTGTTGTAGACTAGAGGACAGCATCCTGCAGCAGTCCCTCCTTTTAGGTATAACCATCTGCGCCTGCGCCAGTTTCTTTCCTCCGGGGTTAAGGACACAGAGTTCCGATGCCTAGAGCGGCCCTTACCTGTGGCGGGCGGGGAGGGATGGAGGGGGAAGTGGGCCGCCGCCGCCTCCTCCTTCCGGTCCCTCACTCTTCCTTCCTCGGGTGCGAAACTGCCCTTTGTATGTTTCTCCATCCCTCGGGCCATGGAGGCGCTGCGGGATCCCTAGGAGGGGAGATGCACAGGCGGAGAGGGAGAGGTGAGGCTCGACCGGGTGACGGGGTGGCGAGGGGTCTCCTGGACTTTTGGGGTGGCGGGGGGAGAGGGAGAAAGGATTCATGTTTAATGTGGAGAGGAATTAATTGTGGTGGGGGAGGGCTAGAGACTAATCCCAAGTCACATGACTAATGAGGTTTTAAGTCTGCAATCCTGCTCTCACTTTTCTGGAAATCAGTCCCGCCGAGGTCTGTCGGGGGTTTGCTTTTGAGTAGACGCCTGTAGGTTGCAGTATATTTTTCCCCCAAATGTTTGAGGAAATTTTACATGAAGCATCAATAAACTATTGGACAGATGAAGAAGTCGGACTGGACTTACTATGCACGCCTGTAATACAGAAGTGGGTTCCTAAGATAGCCACCCCTCTGCCCCATCACAAAAGACTCCCATAAGAAATTGCTCCAAAGCCCCCTTTTGCACTGCAAGAGTACAGCCCACCACAAGTAAACAATTGCTCGTTCACCTGTTATTCTAGATACAGACTGAAAGGGCAACAGGCATTTTGTGCAATTTTTAACAAACTTTTAAGCTGACATAATCTGATTACACAGTGGCCATTTCTGCACTACATAGTTATTGTGTTATTATTCCACTTTCAACATCCTGTGGAATCCTGGGGTTTGCAGTTGACTGCAAACCCCAGGATTCCATAGGATGTTGAAAATGGAATAATAGCACTATAACAGTCTAGTGCGGAAATCGCCAGTGTTGGAGGATGGCCCTTGCTTGGTAAGCGATGGAAGTGTGCCTCCTTCAGGATCTGGTTGATGTGGAAGTAAGGACTTTGGCATACTGCAGACTGCTCATTGAAAGGCTGAGGAGGTGTCACAGGACTTGAGCTGATATGTAGGCTGGTTACTGAGCTACCAGCTCTGTTAGGACTACTTAATACTGCTATACTTATGCTACTGTTACTGCTGCTTTCACTGCTGGAAGGGTCTCGTAATCCCATCCCATTTGGGAATAATCACATTGAGAGAAACTTACTTCTGAATAGATAAACCTATCTATGTAGTCATGTGATTCAGACTTCTTATTTTTCTTGGTGTGGAGAAAGTGTGTGGGAGGAAAAAAAGTCCTCCTCCCATTAAAGATGAGTAATTAGGTCTTCAGATTCTCACTAAAAGTCTCTTTTCCTCCCCAGTTTAGTTCCTAACAGCCCTGTGGGGTAGATCAGGCTGAGGGAGTGACTAGCCTAGCATATCTCAATAAGCACTTTTCCACACTACACTGTTATAGTGCTATTATTCCACTTTCAATATCCTGTGGAATTCTGGGGTTTGTAATTTACTGAGGCCAAAGAGCTCTCTGGCTGAGAATTCTAGATGTCCCTCCCTCAACTGCAAGCCCCAGCGTTCCATAGGAAGTTGAAAGTAGAATCATAGCACTATAACAGAGTAGCGTAGAAATTGTCTAAGTTTCATTGTTAATTATAGGGCCTTGAACATGAATCTCCTGAATGCATAGCTCTTTCCACTTATCAGGGATTTTTAATCTGTGGTCCACGGATTCTTTGGGGGTCTGTCCGTGGGCTTCAGGGGGCTGTGAACAATTCAGTTTCTTTGAACAATTCAGTTTCAGTTTCTTTGAAAATTCTCTATATATTTGACTGGGAAAGGAGTTCACGCCTTTGGTTGTATTTTGTGTGGTATCTGAGACCCCATCAAAAAAACCAGAACTAATGTGTTATTCCAAATGCAACTATTATGATGTGGAAAAGTGGAGAGGAGAAAGTTCTGCTACAGAATCATAGAGCTAGAAGAAACCCCAAGGGCCATCCAGTCCAGCCCCCTGCCATGCAGGAATGAACAATCAAAGCACTCTCAACAGATGGCCGTCCAGCCTCTGTTTAAACTCTCCAAAGAAGGAGAGACTCCAATACACACTGCGGCAGTGCATCCCACTGTAGAACTGTTCTGACCATTAGGAAGTTCTTCCTAATGTTTAGATGGAATCTGTTTTCCTATAGTTTGAATCCTCCACCTTTCTCTCTCACCATGTGTGAAAAGGTCTTCACAGTCCCACCAGAAAGTGGGGAGGAGAAGGGGGAATAATAGAAATTCAGGAGTGATCAGTAGCAGCAAATAAGGACTGTCTGTGGCAAAAAGTTACAGTGCAAAGATCCTTCCCCTAGCCTGGCACTTTCTAAATGGGCTCAAGTGCAATTCCCACCTCCCTAGCCAACATAGCTAATCATGCTGGCTGGGAATGCTAAGAGATGCATCTTGAGGGCACCAGATTGAAGGAACAAAGTGATACTCAGAAACAGAACTTAGGAAAGTTTCTTTTTGGGGGGGGGTACTCCCAGAACACTCCTCTATTCTGATGCCGGGGCAGCTTTGTGGATTCTGGGAGTTGTCTACTCAAAGGTTGTCTTTGCCAAGCTCTTCTCAGAAGTTATTGCACTGTGTTCAATGGCCTTCACTACCCAACTGTTGGTTATAAGAGGACAAGATTAATTTTAAAGATCTGCCTTGTGTTTCTCTCAGTGCAGTTGCCCAAAATGTGGAGGGAGAGCACATAAAAACAGAACAAAACAAAGGAAAACAGTGTATTCAATTAGAGTTGCCAAGTGTCCCTTACTAAAAGAGATGTTCCCTACCAGGGTTTGAAAGCTTGTCCCTTAGAGAGTGTCCCCTTATTATAAAGGATGCCCTTCTCTGAGGACCAGAAAGCAGGGCCAAAATCCAAATTCTGTACCATTGACCCTCCACATTTGCCAGGGTTAAGGGTGCAGGACCCCTGCAGAAGTGGAAAAATCACAGATATCAAAATGTATATGTGTGTCTGTGGATTTCTTCCCACAAAATGACTTTTAGCATCCATGTTTGAGGAAGACAGCTGTCGGCGTTGAAAGCTGGCATAATGTATTTTGTGCCTTTTGGACAGCCCAGTAAAAGTATCACTGCTATGTGTTTTTGGGACACACTCAGAAACATAGCTCTGTTAGTCTGTATCAGTATACAAAAGGATCTTGTGGCACCTTTGAGACTACCTGAAAGAAGTTTGTAATGTAAGCCTTCATAAACCCAGTCTGTTTCATCAGAAGCAGTTGTTCTTTTAAAAAGTGTGCTACATTTTGCCTCAGCTACCCCAAATAAAGACATTGCACTGTTAAGGCACCAGATCCCATCTGATCTTGGGAGCTGAGCAGGGTCAGGCTTGATTAGTACTCTGGTGGGAGATGACCAGGGAATACAAGACATTCCTCATTTCAGAGGAAGGGGATGGCAAACTGTCTCCTGGCGTTCCCTTGCCTTAAGAATACACTGTCAAATTCGTGGGATTGCCATAAGTCAACAGGCAACTTGAAGGCATATGCACACCATTAGATTGCGGTCTGCTCTCCACATTTTGCAAGGGTCACGGGCACAGGATCTCCACAAAAATGGTAAAACAGTGAATATCAAGATGCGTGTGTCTTTGGGAGGGGGACTGAGGCATGGTGGAGAGGACAGGCATCCAGGGTCCAAACCAGGTCGGGGAAAGGGGGTGGTTCAGCATGGTGGCCTTATGCTGCTTCTCTCTTGACCATCTCTTTTCTTAGTTGTGTGAGGGCATCGGGAGAGGGTTTGTGGTGCTGAGAAATCAAGGTGGGAGCTATCCTCAGCTGTCCAGGAAGCACTGGTAGAGGAGGAAGAGGACCAGAACAGGTTTTTAAAGAGTTGCATGGCCTGATTGGAGCTGCCGAAAGGGAAAGTTCCTCCAGGAAAGAAGTGCCTGAGAAGGGGAGGCAGGGGTTGGAGACATTCTCAAATAATCAAATCTGTGAAAGTTAAACCCACAAATGTGTAGGGCTGACTATACAATCATCTGCAAAATGAAAATCAGCTCTTGCATGTAATACTTCTTTATTATTAGAGCTGTTAGACCCCAGCTGTCTGGGAGTGTGGTGGAATCTCCTCCTTCAAAGGTCTTTGGGCAGACATTGGGTAGGCATCTTTCAGGAATGCTGTAGCTGTGTCTTCTTGCACAGCAAGGGGTTGAACTTGATGGCCCTTCCAGCTCTAAGAGTCTGTGTAGGCTGGGTGAGGGGTGTAAGTAGAATCTTTCTTTGGCTTGAGCCTAGAGACTGTCTGGCTACTTGCTGTTGCTTTTGGCATACAGCGTGTTTGAGGCAGAGGGTGACAGAGCAACCGAGAAGAAACAGTATGTTAGTTTTGCTAAGAAAAGCGTAGCTAAGTTAACTGAAATCAGGACTTTTATTTGGCATGGAGCTATAACACAACCTTCTGAGTAGCCATTCCTTGATTGTGAAACGCCCCCACCGCTTTTGAATTTTGACCGTCTTTCTGCAATTTTGAAAACCTGGAAACCCTATGGGCAATACTGTGTAAGAATTCTTTTAGCCCCACTTTAAAAAAAAAAGCCTCAGTTAAAATATCAAAAAGGCAGTAATGAGCAAAATAAAATGATCATTATTTTCTTGAAAGGTTTTCAGTAATTTTACGGTACATATACTGTAGGAAACCCACAGTTTTCCAGTCACTACTCCAGATGGTGCAAACTTTGGTTAATTCATTGTGGAACAGCGCTGATTACTAGAGTCTGTGAAAATTACCTTTTTTTTTTACTATAATGCTGTCAGGGCACCCTTGTGATGTCGTATATGATTGGGACGGAAAACAGGGATTCCAAGTCTAGCCTTAAAGGTTGATCAGGTTCATACGGAACAGGCAGGTTTTGAGATACAGTCGGCTCCCCGTATCTGCAGATTCTGTATCCGCAGATTCAACTAACCATGGCCTGAAACTCCATCATAACAACAAGAATAACAACAACAATGATATTATCATCCAAAAAGTAAACTTTGATTTTGCCACTTTATATAAGGGATGTTATTTTATTACATCATTGTATATAATGTCACTTGAGCATCCATGAATTTTTGTATCATTTCCAGAGAGATCAGAAAGATTTTATATTTCTCTCCTGGTTGTGGATTCAGATATACAAATTACAGAGAACGTGGCTAGGTTTTGTGCCTCTGTCATTACTTTGTGTAAACAAATATTACAGGAACATATATAATTTAGGAATGTTAGATACTTGTGGTTTAAATACTACATCTGAAATTTTGCTGATCTTAGTTTTTATATTTAGGTTTTTGATATAAATGCAGTGTAATTAATGGACTTGTACTCAATGTATGTTGTATGAATTTTAGCTGTAACTCATTATGTAGTATTTTTATTTTTATAATTATTTTTATACATATTTTTCTTTGGTCTGTGACTGTAAATAAATGAAATGAAACAGTGTCATATATGATTAGGATATAAAACAGGGGTTCCAAATCTAGCCTTAAAGGGTGAGCAGGTCTAATATGGAAGCAGGCAGTTTTTCAGGTAGTTTGGTTCTGAATTTTTTTTAACAAGTTTTGAAGCCTGTGCTGAGTTAAAGTGTATGGTAGGTATCACATTGCATCTGGTAATACCGACTTTTCTTTTCCAGCTCTGGTGGTGCAGTCAGGAGGGAAAATGGCCGAGAGTTTGCTGCTGGGGCCTGGGCGAAGAGAAGAACAAACGGGGAGAGAACCACTTGCTTTCCACGGAAAGGCTGTGGAAGAGAAGTTGAGTAGGACAACTCAGCTGCAGAGGAAGCGAGCAGGGACTGAGAAGCTAAAACCTCAATTGGATGTTCACCACCAGAAAAAGGACCCAGACACAGGGCTGTATCCTTACTCAGTGTGGAGACCATCACGGTTATTTGAGCCTCTCTCAGATGAGGATATGAAGGCGTTTAAGGCTTCGTATCGAGCAGGGAAAGACACCAGCTCATTGCCAAGAGGAGGCAGTGCAATGGCAATGCGTATAGAGCCAGACATTGGCAGGAAAAACCAAGAGGCTTCCTATGAAAGCTCAGAAAGTTCTGGAAGGTTGAAGGAAGAGATTAAAGAGGAGGCTGACCCACACTGCTTGGAGATCAAGCGCCAGCATTTCCGGCACTTCTGTTACCAGGAGATCGAGGGGCCTCGGGCTATTCTGACTGAACTGCAGGAACTTTGCCACCAGTGGCTGGTGCCAGAGAGGCACACCAAGGAGCAGATTGTGGATCTGGTGATCCTGGAGCAGTTCCTGACCATCCTGCCCCTGGAGATGCAGATCTGGGTGTGCAAAAGTGGGCCCGCCACCTGCGCCCAGGCCCTGGCCTTGGCCGAAAGCTTCCTCTTGACGCTGCAAGAGGCTGAGAACCATGGACAAAAAGTAAGGATTCAGAGGCTGGGGAATTGCTTTGAGAAATCAGTTGCTGTTAGAGTTCCAAGACCTCAAAGAAGTAGTTAGTTAAACTGATACATTTTAGAATCTACGGTGAGCCCTCCACATTTGATTATTTGTGAATTTCTTCAACTCGTGCCCCCCCCACTTCAGGCATTCTTTTCTGGGGAAACTTTCCTTCTTGGTGGCTCTGATCAGGCTGCACAGCCCTTTCAGAACCCACTTCTGGTTGTCTTCCTCCTCTGGCCAGCTAAGGGTGGATCACCGTTCAATTTCTCAGCATCACAAACCTCTCCTGAGGCCCCTCACACCCAAGGAAGGACATGAGTGAGAGAGAAAGTATAAGGCTACCATGCTGACCTCTCCCCTGTCTTTCACTGACCTGGTTTGGACTCTGGGTGGCCATTCTCCCCACCGTGCCTAGGCCCCTTTCCTATACGCACACACACACACACACACATATTCTGATATTTGTGATTTCTCTACTTTTGCAGGTGTCCTGCGCCCCTAATCCCAGGGAATGTGGAGGGATGACTATAAATCCTTTACTGTTTCTTAAAATGAACTAAATCAGTTACTTTTAGTTAGCATAAAGCCATCAGCATCTCAGCGTAACAGAGATAGATGTGTAAATCTGTTTCAGCTGAGAAAGGCACAAAGGAATTCAGTAGCTCTTTTAAGACCAAGGGCATTTCCACACTACAGTGTTATAGTGCTATTATTCCACTTTCAACAGTCTGTCTGCTCCTGTATGAATTTTTTTTTCTTCCCAGTTTGTCTCTTAGGGGCTACTTGATAACCTTTATACCTTTTTAACATCTGAAGGCTAGAGCTTGCTGGCTTGTTAAAAACAAACAAACACAAAAACTTTTTCTTCCTGTTCACCTTATTGTTGCTACAATGGTTGCCTTGTAGCATGGGACAGCATCATGAGGCTTCGCAAGCAACCAGCACTGGAATCAAGTGATATTCCTCCTCTTCAAGTTAGTGAAGGTGCAGTCTCATAGCGAGAGAAGTAACACGTGACAGTTACACCATTCAAAGAGTTTTCCCTTGTTAAGTTACAGTCATAGAGCATTGTAGTTATCGTATTTGCCAGTGTATAAGGTGCACTTTTCCCCCTAAAAAATACCATTTAAAAATGGGATGCATCTTATACACCAGTGCATCTTATACAGGGGGCAAATACTAGCCTCTTTTGTATGCATTATGCTACTACATGAGTTCTCAGTGCTGAGGCAAAATGCATAGGAAAGGGAAGAGGAGCTCTAGAGGGCTAAAGGAGCACTCCTGCAAGTCTTCCCCCACCCCACTTACCCTTCCATTTTGCGTGGGAAGAGAAAAGAACTAGCTCTGGAGGGGGCAAAGAAAGTTCACACAGATTTCTTTTTGCTCCTCTAGAGCTCCTTCCTTTCACTTTCCCTGCAAAATGGAGGGGGGGGGGTTGGGGGAAGCCATACTATTTTTTTTAAACTGTTTCCCCCCCCCCCCCCGGCAAATACGGTATGGTGGGAAAACAAATTAATGACTAGTGAGCTAGCTGTAAAAAAATTAATTAATTAATAAAAATAAAAATATTATTTCCAGTTTCTTGAGCTGCTGTTACATGAGCAGCCATGACAAAGCGAGGAATTGCTCTGTTTAATATACTGTGGATCCTCTGGATCTGTGGGCTCCAGATCTGTAATTTCCACCGGCAGCAGTTTGTCACACCCTGTGTATGAAATGCTGGCAACATGAGTGCTGAATGTGCTAAAGTGGTAGTTCTTAACCTGCAGTCCGTGGACCCCCCAGGGGGGCTGGAATGTCCTCACAGAGGGTCCACGAAGGCTTGAAGAAATGTCATGTGCCTTTTTTAATTAAAATAGAAAAAAAGAAAATCAGTGAAAGAAAGAAAGAAAGACACATTTGTATGGAACCATGCCTTTTAAAAATTACAATAGGAGTGTGTGCGTTTACTTCTTTCTTCTCTCCAAATCTTGATGAGCAATGTTAAATAAATATTTGAGGAACTTTAGGTTTTTAAATCTTGAGTTTAGTCTTGGTGGTGCACAGCAATAAAAAATATTTAAAGCAGTGGTTTTCAACCTGTGGGTCCCCAGATGTTTTTGGACTTCAGCTCCCAGAAGCCCTGAGCACTGACCATAGTGGCTGGGGCTTCTGGGAGCTGAAGTCCACAAACATCTGGGGACCCACAGGTTGAGAACCACTGATTTAAAGGGTGTCTGTGATGAAGGAAAGGTTAAGAACTGCAGCACTGAAGCGTTTAATAATATGGGATGCGATCATTTGCATTTATTGGCATCTGCTGCGGGTGAGGTCTTGGAATTGAATCGCTGCACCTCTGAAGGGCCCACTGTACCAGCAGTGTAAAGAGGAAGAGGAAATATTCTTATGTTGGTGTTGACAAACTGGCTCAGTGTCCTAGCCAGGTTTTGTTAAGAACACAAAGCCTTGCTGCATCAGGCCAAATGCCTAGGAAGCCCAGAGCTCTGTTCTGACACTCAGAACTCAACTGGATGCTTCTCAGAGGCTCACATGGAGGACCTAAGTGCAGTAGCACTCTCACCTGTTAAGTGGAAAGTGGTGGCATAATTTCTGTGGTACTGGATGTAATATATGACCATCATGACTGAAAGCCATTCTTGCTTTCTGTGGCTGTATCTCATCTCTCTTTAAAACTGTCCAAGATGGTCTGTTGTCATCGCAACCTTTCATAGTACAGTCAGCTCTCCACATTTGTGGGTTTAACTTCCACAGATTTCGTTATTTGCAAGTTTCTCCCACCCCTGCTCCCCATGTCAGGCTCTTCTTTTCTGGAGGAACCTTCCCTCTCAGTGGCTCCAATCAGGCTGTGCAACCTTTTAAAAACCTGCCTCTGGTCCTCCTCCATCAGTCGCTGCCAGGCCACCTGAGGATGGCTTGCACCCTCTTGATGTGGAAGGAGAGGGAAAAAGAGCGGGGAAAGAGGTGGGTCAGCATGAAGGGCCTCTCTCTTGCCCATCTACTTCTTTGGGTGTTGGGGGGTATCAGGGGAGGGTTTGTAGTGCTGGGATATCGAGGTGCAAGCTATCCTCAGCTTGCCAGGCAGTGACTGGTGGAAGAGGAGGACCAGAGGCAGGTTTTTAAAAGGCTGATCAAAGTGCTGAGAGGGAAGGTTCCCCCAGAAAAAAAAATCTGAGGTGGTGGGGGCAGGGGTTGAAACTGGCAAATAATCAAATCTGTGAAAGTCAAACCCAAATATGCTGGGAGCCAACCGTACACATGTATAGTATAATCAAACTTCTCTCTCTAAAACTACATTGTTTAGTGCTTTCGCTGTCAGAATTTCACTAATTGTCAAAACCAAAAGTTGCCAAATCGTGCCTGCAAAATTTTATGAGGGGTTTCTAATCTTTTAGAAATGTCTCCATTGTCTTTTCTCTAATCGGACCAGATAATTTGTCAGTTTCTGCTGGATCAGTCAGTTTCAGTAACCATTACCTCCCTAGCAGAGCGCTCTTTGGATGTTCTTCATTCAGTCTGGGTCGTACCTCCTGCCGCAGTCTCTAGGCTCCAGAACACTCCATGGTGTGCAGTGGAATGTTGGACTGCAACATCTGTCACTCCCAGCCTTACTTTCTTTGGTTCTGGAGGGGGGCACGTGGGGTTCCTGGGCAGTCTTCCACCAGGACCAGATTTCTCCAGTTTCCACAAGGTTGTCATGTCCTTTACCTTTAGGCCAATGGTTCTTAACCTTTTTCTTTACCGGGCCCCTCCTGTAAACATAAAGGGCCCCTAAGACTTAAGATTTCAATATTTAAATTTAGATTTAACTATTCAAATATTTATCTGTTTGTTTATTAAAGGCTTCTGGAGGCTTCAAATCCTGCTCAGACACTGGGTGACCTTGGGCAAGTCACATTCTCTCAGCCTCAAAACCCCCTCTGAGCAAATCTTGGCAAAAAATCCCTGTAATAGATTCACCTTTGGGTTGCCATAAGTCAAAAGTGATTTGAATGCACAGAACAACAAAGTGCCACTGAAAGGGGTGGTGGTTCTTTCTAGCCATCATGTCTTTCCCCTTTGAAAACTGACTTATGGTGACCCTGAGGCAAACTTATCACAAAGGTTTTCTTAGCAAGATTTGTTGTCTTTGCCTTTCTATGAGCCGGAGAGAATGTGACTTGCTTGAGGTCACCCAGTGCATTTCCATGGCGAAGTGGGCATTCAAACCCTTGTCTCCAAAGTCATAGTTTGGGTGCGTGCACATGCCTGCTGCCCTGTCTCTTTTGTCAAGGATGTGGCAGAAATGGCTGTGGGCACTGAGGGACATGGTGGCAGGCATGTGCCTTCACCTAAACTGCTCTCTCATTTGTCTCTGTTGCTGCCACTGCTGTTGGGGTCCAGCAGCAAGGCGTTGTGGACCCCCTCTAAGGGCTCTGCAGATCCCCAAGTGTCCACGGACCCCAGATTGGCAACCACTGCTTTAGGCTATATAAGCCCTGGATCTGTGGTCCCACGACTAATCATGCATATCTATGTTTCAGGGGTCTGGATTGGTGGAAGAGACCTTTGTTAATTCCCCAGCATCAGAGCAGGCTCCATCGGAAGCTGTGGAGAGCTGTCTCTCCACAGAAGATGAGGAAGAAGAGCGAGAGGAGGAAAAGGAGGGCATCTTGCTGGGTAGGCCTGAAGTTTTGAGTTCAAGTATAAGTGTCCGTGAAAAGAGTTTCTGAAAGAACAATGGGTGGTCCTGTTTCACACAGCGCACAGTTAATTTGTGGAACCTGCTGCTAGAGGACATAGGGAATGGCAATGAGCTCAGGCGGCTGTATCAGTGGTGTTGCAGTTCTTTGGTGTCTCATTAACACAATGGAACCGCCATATGCAGGAACATTCAGTACACCTCTAAATAATGGGTTCTGTTTTATTTATTTATTAAATGTATTTGCAGCACACCTTGTAAGATCTCTAGCCAGTTTACAATGCAAGAAATTTAAATTTAATACCATAAAAATTTAAGGGTTCTAAAAATATCTTGATCAACTGAAAATGTTAGGAAAGTTGAATTAGTTTAAAACCAGGTATGTAAACAGATCTGGATGAAATCATTAGGCCTCAAAGGCTTTAATAAAAAGCCAAATTTGAACTGATCAGTGAAATGAAACCAACATTAGCATTGATCAGACTTCCAAGAGGGGGCCATTGTGAACAGGGCTGTGGAATTGGCCTGCCAGACCTTTGACTCCTCAAGCTTTCTGCTATCTGACTTGGACTCCTTCGTAAATGGCAAATGTATATTAATTAGTAAGAACAACTTCAATGTGGTAAAATAGGATTTATGTCATCACTACTGTGTGAATTATCAGGCTGTTTCGATAGAGCATAAAATACTTTTCTTGACTTAAAATTTCTGAGTAAGGAAACTTTCCTGAATTCCTATGAAAATAAATACATAGCAAACTAGGCATTTAATTTTTTTTAAAGATTTTTAAGAGAAACAGAAAATATATGTAAAAACTAAGGGATATATAGAATTAAAATGGTCAGAACATGCTACATCTATTGTTATAATATTAATATAATATAATAATTTTATTCTGAAGTTGGAGTCTGTACCTTTCTGCCGACTCCGACTCCACCCAGAATTGCTTCTGCTTCCATGACTCTGACTCCACAGCCCTGGTTATACAATGTGCAGATTCTGACACCAGCATGGAAGAATTGCTCTCTCTTTTAGCTTATAAGCTTTGTGGAAGCATCTAGGTGGGTGGGCATTGTGAAAATAAGGTGGTGGACTAAGTATACCTTTGCCTGATCCTGCTGAGCTATGTCGCTGTTCCTGCTTCAAGAGGAAGAAAGATAGAGCCTGGTTGATCTTTACTAAGAGAGAGTTCCACAGGCTTGATGCCACCATTAAAGAATCCCTGTCTGTTATTCATAGATGGTTGATCCAAGAGTGTTCATCTTATGTTTGGATGGAAAAGATATTAAGGTGGTAAATGGGCTGGAACCTTGAACCAAGAGCACTCTGCAATCTTAACACTTTGTTGTAGGTCCTTCTTGTAATAATATAAAAATGACATGCATCAAAACTTACTGCTTCCCCCAGCAGAATAAAGGACAGGAAATTGCGGTAGCTATTTAAAACATGAGCCATCAGTCATTTTAAAAAATTCTTCAGTGTCAAGATAAGCTGGTTTGGGAGCAGGACTGGCCCTGTCATTAGACAGAGTGAAGCACCCACTTCAGGCAGCGGATTTGGCATATTACAGAAGGGCAGTGAGTAGTTAGTTTAATACTTTTGTTCAATAACAAGGATTAACGAATATTTATCATTGTCTCTTTGCTGCCAGTGAACTGCTTGTGGCGTTTTCTGTGGGAAAATAACTGATCTGAGTGTCCCTTGTTGCTCTGACCCGGGGAGTAAAATCTCTTTGGCTGGGCCTGTTTGTGAGCTATCTGGCTGAAAAGCAAGTTGGGAAAGTGAACAAATGGACTTTTGGGCATATGACTCTTCACACTATTATCCTTTTTATTCCAGAACGTGAAGATCGTATGCAGGAGACAGCAGAGAAAGCAGCCCTTCTGCTGGGAATCTCTGAGCCTATGGAGTGGGGATTGCCACTGGACAGAACCACAGGGAAGCTTTTCCCAGATCCTGAGACCGAAGAGATGTTTGGGAACCGGCAAGAAAACTACCCAGGGAAAGCAGCAAAACAAGCCCTTTCTTCTGTGGAAATTGAAAACAAAAGGAGCTTCCAGGAGGGGGCTGTTGGTCAGAAGAAGAGGGCAAAGAGCAGCGCTGAAAATGGTCTCCGTCAGAATTTTGGCTTCCTGAAGAATCAGAAAGTACAGACTGTGGACAAGCCGCCACGGTGTGCCCCCTGTGGGGAACGCCTCCACAAAAGGTGTGTGGAGCAGCCATGTAAGTTACCTCAGCGAGGGAGTGAGCTGCCCAAGTGCGTTACCTCACTGAGGCTCGACGAAAGCTTACCTGACAGCCAGGAGGGTGGCTGCAGGTATAAGGCCAAAAAGAGAAGCCAGGAGTGCGGACACTTGTTACCACTGAGCTCTGACTGCTGGAAAGTGCCCAAGGGAGAGAAACTGTCCAAAGGCACAGTGTGCGGGGAAAGAGTTTCATGGGGATCGGCTTTCCCGAGTCGTGAGAAGAATGACCACGCGGGGAAGCCACACCAGTGCTTTGATTGCGGCAAACGCTTCAGCCAGAAAGGAAACCTCAACATCCACAGGAAAACCCACACGGGGGAGAAACCCTATCCGTGCTCGGAGTGCGGGAAGTGCTTTGTGACTAATTCCCGGCTGCTCACGCACAAGAGGGTGCACACGGGGGAGAAGCCGTACAACTGTTCGTACTGCGGCAATAACTTCAGCCAGCTGGCCCACTTGGTTCAGCACCAGCGGAGGCACACCGGGGAGAAACCCTACAGTTGCCCCTACTGTGGGAAGAGCTTCAGCGTGAAAGCCAATCTCATCACGCACCAGCGCACCCACACAGGGGAGAAGCCGTATGAATGCTCCGAGTGTCCAAAAAGCTTTGTTTCTAGCTCTGATCTCAAAAAACATAAAAGGGTACACACTGGGCAACTCTATACATGAGTCTATAGTTTTCAGATTTTATTGTAGTCATTCCTATTAATGTAGACAAGGAGATTCCTCACATGTTGTGAAAGAACCCTTGGCACATTGTGAGAAAGAAATAAAGGCTCCTTTTTTTAAAAAAAATATTGTTTTATTTGTCTTATGCTTTTGCCTTGCCTTAGTACTGGCCTTAACCGTTAAGTAGAAGACAGGTGAGAATCATGTATCCCTTTCAGTGTCGTTGGACTGTGGTTCCTAGAATATCTCATCAGCATCAGTAGTGAAGAATGCAGTCCAAGAGGAGCTGCATGAGTCCCTGAGACAGAGTGAGGTCATGAGAGGGTAGGACGTTGTAACATACGATCATTGTGAGTGGCGCAAAGCAGTTGTGGGTTTTTATTTATTATCTATATCATTGTTTCTTAAATGCAATCAAGCAGACTTCTGGCAACCCTATGAATGAGAGATCTCCAAGTCACCCTGTCTTCAGCCACCCTGCTCAGGTCTTGCAGATTCAGAGACATGTCTTCCTTGATTGGGTCTATCCATCTGTAGTGCCGTCTTCCTCTTTTCCTACTGCCTTCTACCTTACCAAGCATTATTGTGGTTTCTCGTGAGTCAGGTCTTTTCATGATATGGCCAAAGTACGACAGCCTCAGTTTAGTCATCTTGGCTTCTAGGGAGAATTCAGACTTGATTTGCTCTGGGACCCATTCATGTCCTTTTAGCGATCCAGGGGTGTCCATTGCTTAGTGGGGAATTGAACCTTGGTCTCTGGGACCATAGCCCAGTGTTCAAACCACTATACTATGCTAGCTTTCAAAAATACATTATAGGGGCCACAGTTCTTGGAAGCTGAATGTGACCTGTGGGCTATACTTTGCCTGTAGTCTTGTGCCCTCAAGTCATTTTTGACTTGTGGCTATCCCTATCATGGGGTTGTTGTTTTTTTTTTTTGAAGAATTCATCCAGAGGAAGTTTGCCCTTGCCTTCCTCTATGACTAAGAGAGTGTGACTTGACCAAGGTCACACAGTGGGTTTCCATGGCTAATCAGGGACTCGAACCCTGGTCTCCTAGTGTCCTAGTCCCACCCTCAAACCACACTACACCACAAAGGCTCTCGAAATATTTATATCCCATCTTTTTTCCAAAAATCTCAGGGCAGTCCTAGATGAGGCCTTTTTTAAAACAGGAAGTAAACCTTCAGTTCTGTCATGGGAGGGATTTTGATTTTTTTTTTTAAGTAATAATAAAATAAACTTGGGATGAACAGGGCAAGGATTGGGATGAGGCCCTGTAGAAAGGGTGTGGCCCCCATGTCTTGGCTATTGGCTCATCTTTAGCTGAGGGTTATCAGTGGCTTCTTGTCAGAACGGTTGTACATTATCTCTGATATCAAGCAATATGTTATGTACTAACTTCAGTGCCAGAGCAGTAATGCCCAGTGATTGTAGACTCGAGTCAATTGACTCGGATTCAGGTTGGACTCAAGTTGCTTCAAAGGCTCTACTTGAGACTTGACAATAAACTACACACTGATTCGACTAGTGACTTGTATATTTTTAGTGACCGAGTTGCTGCCTTTGGTTTAGTAACATAACACATTTATCTAGAAACCGCATGATAACACTTCCACTTCTTTTTGTCTATTCATTTTTGCCAATGTGCTCCTATTGTGAGATTTTCTGAGGCTGAGGCCATTTCCACTCTACTCTGTTATAGTCACATTACGATCTGGCTCAAGCCCAAAGCATGGGCACATTTCTCAGAGGGGAATAGCAAATGGTTTAGGCAACAGGCTTGAGGTTGGGTTGGCCTCTGCTTGGCAGCCTGTCCCTGTCGCATATTGGAGGAGCTTTCTAAAACTTTTCCTAAGAGGAGAAAACAAGACTCACCTCCAGAGCACAGGACATGTATCTCAGAGGGGAACAAGTAAACGTGTTAGGCAATGAGGAGGAAGAATCCTTCCTTCTAAAGCTTTTGAAGCTTCAGCAATGGAGAGTAGGAAGGATCCTATTCCCCACTTCTGGAAAAGCCTCCAGCTTCAGAAATGGAAAGTAAGAAGAATCCTATTTCCCGCTTCCAAAGCTGCAGACCCTTGTAAGCCCATTGACCTCCCCACAGCCCAACACCATCTCATTTTTTTTTTCTGTCAAAGCTGGCACCCAGATTTGGCACTTGCCTCGAGACTTGAAGATATCTTGCAAGGACTTGAGACTTGGAGAGCTGACTTGAGTAAAAGACTCAGGCCATTTCCACCACTCTGTTACCAGGGGTTCTAGGGTCCAGCGGGAGACACCTCAATGTGCTCCAGATAATGGGGATTGGGAATTAGCCAGAGCACAAGCTGTAGCACTACGAGAGGCAGGGTAACCTAGCAAGATCTTTTTACCCAATGTTTACGGGGTCAGGCCAAGCCGAAAACCAAGCAGAATTGTCTAATAAATGATTTTATTGAGGGGAATTCACTCATGCATGCACACAAGATACACACATTCACACGAGAGCTAGCTGAAAGAGAAAGGGAGGAACAATTATAAAGAGGCTGAGGGATTTGGGGAGATTTACAATTACCAATCCAGAAGAGTAGTGAAGAGCAGAAATGTATTTTGGCTTAGGTAGGACCTAAGCACAGTTCTCATTCAGCAGCCAGACAGACAGAGTGACGGGTAGACCTTCAAGAAACTGCACTGGGCATCCTCAAATCAGGGGTATTTGTACCCTGAAAATGGCTTGTGGCTGTGAAGGTTCCAGATGCAAGACAAAGGGAACCTGTTGTGGACAATGGGTCTTTCGCCTGTTGATGGGCTTAGTGCTTTGATTGACAAAGACATGATGGGTGTTGTAATAGCTGTCTATTTATTTATATTTATTCAAGACTTCTGGACACTAAGACTCAAATCCCCACTTAGACACTGGGTGACTTTGGGCAAGTCACAGTCTCTCAGCCGCAGGAAGGCAAGGGCAAGCTCTCTCTGAAAACATCTTGCTCAAAAAAAACAACAACCCTGTGATAGAGTCACTTTAGGGCTGTTGTAAGTCCAAAGTGACTTGAAGGCACACAACACGAAAGTGACGCTGACAGGAGGCGGCTCTTTCTAGCCATCATGTCTCTCCCCTTGGGATAACTGGCTTCTGGTGAGCCTAAGGTGAACCTATTGTACAGGTTTTCTTGGCAAGATTTGTTGCCTTTTCCTTTCTCTGCGGCTGAGAGAGTGTGACTTGCCTGAGGTCACCCAGTGGGTTTCCATGGCGGAGTGGGGGACTCAAACTCCAGTCTCCAGAGTCATAGGCCATTTCAGCCCCACACTGTTATTGTACTTCCCACCCCACACTATGATTCCACTTTCCACATCCTATGGGGTCCTGGGGTTTGCAGATTAGGGAGGGGCACTTAGAATGCTCAGCCAGAGAGCAGTTTGGCACCCCCAGGAAACTACAAATCCCAGCATTCCACAGGGTGTTGAAAGTGGAATAATAGCACTGTAACCCTGTGGTGTGGAAAGGGCCATCATTTCAGCACCCGCAACTCCCCGGCTTAAGGCCCACTGATCTAGAGTAGCGCATTTCTCAGCCCACCCCTGCTGTAAAAGCTGTTCTCCCCCCTCCGCACTTTGGAGGGACCGAAGAGGTTAAATACACTGAGCTTTTTTTGGTTTTGCCTAGAGCGACCGCACACGTACAAAAAAAGAAAAGATTAAGGGGACGAATGGCAAGAAGGGCCGCCCCCCTGCTCTCTTGCCCGCCCCTTTGGAGAGCACCGCGGAGGACTCGGGAGGAGGGGGCGCCGCCGCCGCCGCCGCCGCCGCCGCCAGATCCCCCCCGCTGGGCGCCCCGCGAAAGCTGCCCCAGAGGCCAAATGGGGCCGAGCCGGGGGGGAGAGCCTGCGGGCACGAAGAACGAGCGGGGGGCGTAATCCTACAGGTCGTAGCAGCTGGGCTGTGGCTGGACTGAGAAAGAAGAGCGAGAGTAAGAGACAAAGGGCGTTTCCGCACTACACTGGCATAGCGCTATTATCCCACTTTCAACATCCTGTGGAATTCTGGGGTTTGTAGTGTACTGAGGCCCAAGAGCTCTCTGGCTGGGAATTCTAAAGGCCCCTCCCTAAACTGCAAACCCCAGGATTCCAGAGGATGTTGAAAGTGGAATCATAGCCCTATAACAGTGTAGTGCGGAAACGGCCAGAGACAGGCGGCAAAGATTTTCAGCAGAGCAGGGTGGGAATTGTCCATAGATTCACAGACTCAAAAGGGGACACAAGGGCCATCTCGTGCAACCTTTTGCTAAGGAGCAAGCCATGCTAAAACACCCTTGCAAGGTGGCCATCGAATTTGTCTTTAGAAATCTCCAAGGATTTTTTTAGAAGGTGTCCAGAGGAGGGTGACCAGAATGGTAGAAGGCCTGGAAGCCAGGCCCTAGGAGGAGAGGCTTAGGGAGCTGGTTATGTTTAGCTTGGAAAAGAGAAGGTTAAGAAGGGACGTGATGGCCATGTTTATTTGAAGAGATGGAACAAGCCTGTTTTCTGCTGCTCCAGAGACTAGGACATGGGTCAATGGCTTCAAACTGCAGGGAAAGAGATTCCCTCTAAACTTTAGGAAGAACTTCCTGATGGTAAGAGCAATTTGACAGTGGAACGTGTGCTGCCTTGGAGTGTTTTGGAGTCTCCTTCTTGGAAGTTTTAAACAGAGTCTGGATGGCCATCTCTCAGGAAAATTTGAGCATGTCTTCCTGCATGGCAGGGGATTGGACTTGATGGCCCTTGTGGTCTCTTCCAAGGCTATGATTCTGGGATTCTAAGGCAACTCTGATACAGGGTTTTCTTGGCAAGATTTGTTCAGGGGGTTTTACGTTTGCTTTTCGTTAAAGCTGAGAAAGTGTGACTTGCTCAAGGTCACCCACTGTGTTTCCATGGCCAAGTAGGGATTTAAGCCTTGGTTTCTTGCAGTCCTGGTCCAGGATTCAAACCACTTGTCGCCTCAGGCTGTAGATTTCGTGTGACGTGAAAGGGCTTCAAGCTCTGTGATATTCATTTTGATGTTCTTGAGTCTATTTTTACAGCTAAGGGTAGGAAAAAACATGTGGGGTTTTCTAACTTCTGCCTCCAAGTAACTTGATTACCTTTGGGTACTAGGCACTTTGAGCTGACAGGATGAGGCAACTGTGTGCTTCTCTGCCTCAGGCAGCAAAAACTCTTGGGGCAACAGCCTTGCCACGTAGTTGTGGTCTGGGATTCCTGAGGGAGTCAGCACTCATCAATCATTGTTTTTTGACAGCAAACACTTAACTGAGTGCTGATTGTGGTGTGTTCTGCTGATTTTGATTTTTAAATTAATCCATTTTAAAGGAGTTTAATTCTAGGTGTTGTTGAATTGTATTTGAACAATAACTTTTAATAAGTTTTACCTCGCTTTTTATAACTTTTGACTGTATTTGTTTTAAGGTTTGTAAGCTGTCTTAGGTTTCAGTACTGGGAATGAGAATAATATATGAAATGACAACAATTTGTTGTTGTTGTTGGAAGCATGGCAATTCAAATGGGACCATGGTGCTAAAACTGTATAGTGTGAAAAGGCTCCAGAGTGTAAACAGCTGCCCTGAAAATTGTCCTCAATTGTGTGTCTGTCAAGAATGGTGAAGTGAAATGCATACTAACCAGAGGTGGCAGAAAGTAGCAAAAATGTATAGGAAGATTTGAAAGAGTAGTGCCTAAATACCTTCAAGGCGCCAGATCCCCTCTGATCTTCGATGCTAAGTAGGGTCAGCCCTGGTTTGTATGTGGATGGGAGACCTCCAGTGAATACCAAGTGTTGTAGGCTATGTTTCAGAGGAAGGAACAGGCAAAACCACTTCTGGGTATTCAAGAAAACCCTAGGAAATTCATGGAGTCACCATGCTTCAACAGGCAAATTGAAGGCATATATACAGGAAGCCTCCACCTTTTGACGCAATGTTATCTGACAACTCACTCTTTTGACACTTCCAGATTCAGGACAAGTTCCAGTAACTTGATGGGGGTTCTGCTCTTTCATCAGTTCTTCTTGCCTATGGAGGTTCTTTTGGAACCACTTGCACGCATGTGCTGCTTGCAGAGTTTGCTGAGAGGGGAAAAAAGGCACTAAGCCGGCTGAGAGACTTTGCAAGCGGCACTTGCACAGTCCGTCCCAAGGGAGCCTCCACAAGTCCTTCATGATCCCTACAGTACAGTAAATGGGTTCTGCTTTTCAACCAATTCAGTTTCCTGACAGTGCCCTAATCCCTAACGTGGGAGAAACCTGGATGCAATTTTTAAAAATGTGCACCTACAAATACCACATTAAAAAAAAGGGGGTATGTTGTATTGGTACAACAATGTATTAATTTTGGTATGAAAGGCAGAAGGAAGAGAACTGTTGCCTAGAGTACATTTAGGGAAAGGTGGAAGATAAATGTATCTCATAAATATTTAAGCCAGTGTCCACTCACAAAATGCTTCCTTTTTTAGCCCTGGAGCCACAGCTAGGAAGGAAAATGGAAGAACGGGAACCCTCGGCACCCAAAATGGAGGAGGGATCAGAAGAGAAAAAAAACCACAGCTACTGGGGAGTTCCTGGTTGAGGAAGGCCTGGCCCAAATTAAAGAGGAACCAGAAGAAGGACCCCAACGGTGCTGGGAATCAAAATGGCAGGAATTCCTGAAGACGGTGGAGTCTCCCTGCCACCAAACAGATGGCTCAGAGCTGCCTCAACAAGGGCTGGAGGAGGATACCAAGGAATTTCAAACCTCCTTGAAGAGAGTGGCTGATGCCAGCCTGCAGACAGGAGGAGAGGATGTGGGCCACGTCCATCCCGACGTAGGCCAGGAGGACTGTGAAGGCCTAGTGTCTTGCTTGAAGGTAAAGGAGGAGGAAGAGGAAGAAGGGGACCTGGACGGGCAGCAGGAACAGCAGCGGTTCAGTCCAATGTGCTACCAAGGTGCCAACAGGTTGCAAGAGGTATTCAGCCCATTTCCAGTCCCTGTGCCAGCTGGTGACTCCTGTGTCTGTGGGGGATGTGACTCTGCTTTGTGTTTTAGTCCAAACTTTATGGCAGAACTTTCCAAACTTTTAATGTTGTGGGCACACTTTTTAGACATGCATCATTTTGTGACACAGTAATTCAGGCATTGCTGCTGCCCTTGCTGGAGTCTTCCTTGGCCTGGGGCAGCTGTGACGGCAGTGGGAGAGGGACCCCCTCCACCCAAGCCTGGCCTGCTGCTGGCCTCACTGGGGTCTTCCTCAGCCCAGAGCAGCTGGAGCAGGAGAGGCAGCCTCTCCACCCATTACATTCACACGACACACCTGCACACTGCAGCCAACACGCGTGTTGCGGCACACAGTTTGGAAAGCTCTGCTTTATGGAAAGTGTACAAGGTGCCAGACTTGCTGCCAAATAAGGTTTGGTACCCTGATCATCATTTTTTTAAAGTTCAGCGCAAAACCAAGAATGGATTCACCTCCCCTAGCTGCTCAGCCCTTTTGTTGTCAGTGGCTATATGAAGCCAAAGAGAGGTGGAGCCTGGGGGTGCCTTGCAGAATTAAAAAAATAAATTTCAGTGGGGGAAAAAAATGAGAGAAAGGGAGAGAGAGAGAAAAGAGGGGAGGGAGTTGTTTCAATACATTTTGGAGTCTGTTAATTAGAATGGGTCTTTTTCAAGGAAATCTATAATGTACATATAAGTAACTGTTGCAATAAAACGTGTGCATGTTTACCATCAATATAAAGCACAAGCACTTTCACACTACACAATTATAGGGCTATGTGATTTCTATGTCAACATCATATTGAATCCTGGGATTTTCCGTCTAGGGACTGAATTCTCAACCAGAGAGCTCCAGTGTCTCTTCAAACTACAAGCCCCAGGATTCCATAGGACTCAGCTGTGGTAGTTACAGTGAAATCACAGCACTATAAGTGTACAGTGTAAAAAGGTATAATATGTACCTGAGAGCCAGCTTGCTGTAGTGGTTTGAATTCTGGATTACAGCGCTGGAGACCAGGGTTTGAATCCCAGTCAGCCATGGAAATCCACTGTGTGAACTTGAGCAAGTCACATTCTCTCAGCCTCAGAGGAAGACAAAGGCAAACCCGCTCTGTACAAATCTTGCTAGGAGAACATCATGATAGCCTCACCTGAGGGCTGTCATAAGTCAGAAATGACTTGAAGGCACACAATAACATCAAATGTACTTAAAAGATATAGATCTCAGAATCACAGAAATATAGCAGTGGAGGGGATTCCTAATCTAGTCCAGCCCAGTGTGCACGCACGCACGCACACACACACACACACACACACACACACACACCCCATACCACATTACACCATTCCTAATCAATGCACAGCGCCAATAAACAGTATTATTATCCAGCCATTAGCAGGCATGCTTTATAAAACCAAATCTCCAAATAGAAGCGGCACAACTTATGAGATTGGTTGTATTGTCTAGCCCCATTGAGCTTTTTCATTTCTTGGACGATGGTGATGATGATTATGATTGGAATAAGCTTGTAATTGTTTGTACTGATTTGCAGAAGTTTCTACTAGGGGGCTAAAAGTTTGGCAACCTCCATTTCTTTGCTGAGGAAAGACGTTCCTTCTCCTTTGTTCTTTGTCCAGCATGGAAATTCAGGATGGTGCCCTTTCTGCAGATGAACGAGAAAAACAAATAATCAGCTTGTGTTCACTTCTTTTGCTGCAGCAGTCTAGCTTGGCTGGGCTAAGCTACTCATTGCAGGAGCTTTAGAGAGCAGGCTTTGCTCCCAAGTTCCTCCTCAGAAAAGAGAGAAGCCTTCAGATATTGTTGGCATACGGTGCCCATTATCCCCGGCCATTGACCAAACTGATGGGAGCCACATAGCATCTGGTGGAACACTAAAGCCTTGCAGCCAAAGAAGCCCGGTTGGTCTAATGTCAGTAGGCTGATGAATTATTCTAGGGTTTAGTCCAGACTTTAAAACAGCGAATCAGGTGCTGAAAGCTTTCACTCCAAACTTCGTTCAGCAACTTGGATAGTTCAGAGTAAGTCCTGGCCTGGATTCACCACCCTATTGAGCCACCGACTGCCCCTGGCTGTGGTATCTGGAGAACACAGGTTTGTGTCCCTTATCCCCATTCCAAAGCATCTTGCTTGTGCCCAGACTCACGTCTTCTTTTTCTCTTTTAGGTGTCCGGGCCTCCAGGTGATCTGATTGTAAAGTCCCCCAAATCGGAGGAGGAAGACGATCTGCAGGACATTGTGAAGGTTCAGCTCCCCTTGGAGATCAAGCAGGAGAGCATCTGGGAGGCCAGTTCATTGGGTAAGGAATATAATGGATGGGGACTCACAACAGGGCAATTTTTGGAGGCCATGAACCCTTTCAAGACCCACTTGCAGGCTCTTTCCACTGCTGAAAACATTTTTTTCTTGGCCAGAAAAAATGTCATTTTTAGTTCCTCTTTAGAAGTTTCTTTATTGCTCCCCAATGTCCCCCTAGGTCAGTGGCTCTCAAGGTTTTTATCCCTGACCCCCTTTACATCTACATGTGGACATTGCCTCTCCATCCCTGTGTCCTGCCCTGCCCTGTCCTATTCCTCTCTTTCTCGGAGGCCCTTTGTGCCACATGTGTTCTCCACCTTAATACTGACCTCTCATGCTCTCATTAAATGATGTATTTTGTCTATTGCTTTAAGAGGTTATCTCCTACATAGATTATTTTTATTACCATTTACTATTTTTTGATGGTTATTATTATTATTATTGTTTGATGATTCTTAAGTATATAATCAAATAAATGGTAAGTTACATAAATGATTATAAGTGTTTATTATTATAAGTGATTATTAGTAATTAATTGTGTATGTAGGTAAATACTTGTGGTGATAAATGGTTAGAAATAAATAATAAGTGTAATATAAAATTATGGTTAATACAGTCATCCCTCCACATTTGCTAGGGTTAGGGGCACAGGTGCCCCGTGAAAGTGCAAAAACCGTGAATAACTCTAGGCCTTCCCAAACCATATTTAACACGCAAAAAAAGTATTACCATATTCAACCCACCATGGATTACTTTGAAGCATCAGGGTTCCTTCACAAGGCAGAAGTGGGTGGCTGGTGTGGCTTCCTGTCACCTCCACTGCTGCCCCACACCATCTTTAATAGGGACTTGCAAGCCTCATTTGCAGTTTCTCAGTCTCATGAGGATTGCAGTCCCTATTAAAAATGGTGTGGGGCAGCAGTGGAGGTGACAGCAGAGGCAGCAGAGGTGACAGCAAATAATCCATGAATAATCAAATCCACAAAAGTGAGACCCACAAATGTGGAGGCCTGACTGTAGTCAGGCATATTTGTTTAAGTAATATTTGCTGTTTGCAACAAGGATGGGAACTGATTTTTAGTTGTTTGTATTTTTAAGTTACTTTTAGCATTGCTTAGTTTTTTTCATTTTCAATTTTTGTATTTTTTTTTTGTATTTTTTAGTTCTTTGCTTTCTTTCCTTTTTTCTGTATTGTTTGTTAGATTGTGGGTTTATTTTTTTTTGTATGTCTTTGCTTAATAAAAACGATAAGGAAAAAAGAGAGCGCTCTTGTGTTCTCCACCTCCCCTCGTCACTTCTCTCCTCCCGCCCCAGAAACTGCCTTGTGGTCACTAAAGAGCATGTACCTGTTGCACCAACAACAGATTGTTCAGAGAAGCTGAAGAAAGGGGAGCATAAAAAGGGAAGCCAATTTTTGGTATCATAGAATCATAGAAATGTAGAGTTGGAAGAGACCACAAGGGCCATCCAGTCCAACCCCCTGCCATGCAGGAAAACCCTCAAAGCACTCCCGACAAGTGGCCATCCAGCCTCCACTTAAAAACCTCCAACGAAGGAGACTCCACCACACTCCGTGGCAGCACATTCCACTGCCGGACAGCCCTGACCGTCAGGAAATTCCTCCTGAGGTTCAGGCGGAAACTCCCCTCCTGCAGCTTGTATCCATTGCTCCTTGTCCTGGTCTCAAGAGCAGGAGAAAACAAGCCCACTCCCTCCTCGACATGACATCCCTTCAAATATTTAAACATGGCTATCATGTCCCCTCTCAACCTTCTCTTTTGCAGACTAAACATACCCAGCTCTCTAAGTCTGTCCTCATAGGGCATGGCTTCCAGGCCCCTCACCATTTTGGTTGCCCTCCTCTGGACCTGCTCCAGCTTATCCATATCCTTCTTGAATTGGGGTGCCCAGAATTGGACGCAGTATTCAAGATGAGGTCTAACCAATGCAGGATAAAGTGGTACCAATACCTCCCTCGATCTAGACACCATACTCCTATTGATGCAACCAAGAATTGCGTTGGCTTTCTTGGCTGCTGCGTCACACTCCTGACTCATGTTCAGCTTGTAGTCTATTAAGACTCCTAGAGCCCTTTCACACGTACTGTTAGCCAGCCACGTGTCCCCCATCCTATATTTCTGCATACCATTTTTTCTGCCTAAGTGTAGGACCTTACATTTCTCTCTGTTGAAATTCATTTTGTTAGCCTTGGCCCAGCTCTCCAATCTGTCCAGGTCCTTTTGAATTTTGATCCTGTCATCAGGCGTATTAGCAACCCCTCCCAATTTGGTGTCATCTGCAAATTTGATCAGCATGCCCTCTATTCCTTCATCCAAGTCATTAATGAAGATATTGAACAGCACCGGGCCCAGGACAGAACCCTGTGGCACCCCGCTAGTCACTTCTCTCCAGGATGAGAATCTGCCATTGGTGACCACCCTTTGGGTACGGTCAGTCAACCAGTTACAAATCCACCTGCCAGTAGCCCTGTCCAGTCCACATCTTACTAGCTTCTTTGCAAGAATGTCATGGGGAACTTTGTCAAAGGCCTTACTGAAATCAAGATATACTATGTCCACAGCATTCCCTTCATCTATCAAGCAAGTAACTCTATCATAAAAAGAGATAAGATTAGTCTGGCATGACCTATTTTTGAGAAATCCATGTTGACTTTTCGTAATTACGGCATTGTTTTCTAAGTGATTAGAAACTGTTTGATGATCTGCTCCAGGATCTTTCCAGGTACTGATGTCAGGCTGACTGGGCGATAATTATTTGGGTCCTCTTTTTTCCCTTCTTGAAGATGGGGGCAACATTTGCCCTCCTCCAGTCTGCCGGAACTTCTCCGGTCCGCCAAGAGTTTTCAAAGATTATAGCAAGAGGTTCCACAATGACCTCTGCTAGTTCTTTTAAAATCCTAGGATGCAATTCATCTGGCCCTGGAGACTTGAATTCATCCAGTGTGGCCAGGTATTCCTGTACTACCTCTCTATCTATTCTGTGCTGCATTTCCCCCACTTCCTCACCTGCTCCCCAACCACCAGGTTGAGTGCTTTTATCCTTTTGGGAAAAAACTGAGGCGAAGAAGGTGTTGAGGAGTTCTGCCTTTTCTCTTCCTCCTGTTATTAATTCACCATCTTCCTTGCGCAGTGACCCTATCGTCTCCTTCTTTTTCCTTTTGCTGCGGACGTATTTAAAAAAGCCCTTTTTATTGTTTTTAATGTCTCTGGCCAGCCTAAGTTCGTTCTGTGCTTTAGCCTTTCTGACCTTCTCCCTACATCTCCTGGCTACTTGCTTATAATCTTCTTTGGTGATTTCCCCCTTCTTCCATTTCCTGTACATGTTTTTCTTAATACTTAGCTCAGCTGAGAGCTCTTTAGTCAACCATCTCGGTTTCTTCAGGTGCCTTCCATTTTTCCTCCTTAATGGCACAGTTTTAGCCTGTGCCTTCAGTACCTCCCTTTTAAAGAACTCCCATGCATCCTGAACTCCTTTCTCATTGACTATTCTTGACCACGGGATTTCAGCCAGTAGCTCCTTAAGTTTACAGAAGTCTGCTTTTTTAAAATCTAAGACGAGTGCTTGGCTACACTTGCCTTCTCTTCCCCACTGAATGCCAAATTCTAATAGGGCATGGTCACTCTCTCCTAAGGATCCAACCAGTTCTACGTCATTAACAAGGTCTTCCCTGTTGGTCAGGATCAGATCCAGAATATTTGATCCCCTTGTCGCCTCTTCCACCTTCTGGACCATGAAATTGTCTGCAAGACAAGCAAGAAACTTGCTGGACCTTGCCGCCTTTGCAGAGTTCGACTGCCAACATATATCCGGGTAGTTGAAATCTCCCATTATTACTGTATCTCTCCTTTTTGAATGTGCAGTCATTTGGTCTATGAAAGCGCCATCGAGGTCCTCAGTCTGGCTTGGAGGTCTGTAGTAAACCCCCACTATAATATCCCTATTGTTTCTCGCTCCCTTAATTCTTACCCAGATGCTCTCGACCTGGCTTCCGGTGCTCAAGTCATGGATCTCTTCACAGGTGGAAAATATCCTTTACATATAAGGCTACTCCTCCTCCTTTCTTATTTAGTCTATTTCTACAAAATAGGCTATACCCCTCTATTCCTATATTCCAATCGTGAGACTCATCCCACCAAGTCTCAGTGATGCCTATCAAATCATATTTATTTTGTTGTACTAGGAGTTCAAATTCATCTTGTTTGTTTCCCATACTCCGTGCATTAGTGTAGAGACACTTAAGTCCCCCGTGCCCTTCCTGCAAGTCCCATAGCATTGTTTGAGGTTGGAGGAAGGCAACTTTGTGTTGCTCTTTTGCAGGAACCAGTCAGTCCTCAAGGGTGCGCATGCACATGTACACAGAGGCTTGCCCTTCTTTTTCACACTTGTTGTACTTGCAGGCTGACTTTTCTTGTGTTTCCCTTAGTGTTCCGCCCACAGAGAACCACTACCCTAGGAGATGCAATGGGGAAATTGGTCTTGTTTTTGGCCCTTTGGGTTGTTTGAGGCTCAAGAGAGACTTTTTCTAACAGGAAGTGACTCAGAAATAGTTTTTTTGCCAAAGCTTTTGGAATCTTGGGGGCCACAAAAATAAACCTGTGAGCCACATACTGCCCATGGTCCACACTTCCCCATCTCTGTTCTACAAGATCGCTGCTGCTTTTATAATGGTATGATTCGTATGATAAGAATGGATTTTTTAAAAAATTTGGCAAGTAAGTTCCAAAACTATAACAGAACCTAGTTTCAAAGAAATAATCAATTCTCTGTTTGTCCCAGAAGGTGATGGGCAAATACTGAAGAATGAAGAGGAAGAGGAGACTTTTCAGTTGGAAAGACCTAGAGAAATGGGCATCTGCGAGATGACTCTAGAAAGCATGGGAGAGACATTTTTCTGGAGTCCCAGAATAGAACCAAAGTTGGGAGATTCATGGGGACCAGAACGGCATCCAAGGAAGACAACAAAGCAAAACTTCATGCATGAGAAGGTTGACACAAGCTTATGTGAAGCAACCTTTCAATACAGGAAAAAAGAAGGCCATGACAACGGGCAGCAATGGCATCAGACCACTGCTCTTCTTGAGAGTCAGCAAAGGCAGGTGAAGGATAAACTGCATAAATACTCCCACTGTGGGAAAATCTCAAGCAGCAAAACATCCCTTATTCCACACGAGAGGAGCCCTGCAGGAGGGAAAACATACATCTGCTCTGAATGTGGGAAAAGTTTTGGCTGGAGAACAAATCTCATTAAGCATAAGAGAATCCACACAGGGGAGAAGCCATATGAATGTTCAATCTGCGGAAAAAGCTTCAATGCAAAATCTACTCTTATTAAACATGAGAGGTCCCACACAGGAGAGAAACCGTATAAGTGCACTGAGTGTGGGAAGGCCTTTGGTGAAAAGGGAATCCTTGTTAAGCATGTGAGGATCCATACGGGCGAAAAACCACATAAATGCTCAGACTGTGGCAAATGCTTCATTGAAAAAGGTGCCCTTATTAAACATGAGAGAACCCACACAGGAGAGAAGCCGTATGAGTGCTCTGACTGTGGGAAAACTTTCAGGATTAGCTGTCACCTTAAGCTCCATAAAAGGACACACACTGGTGAGAAGCCCCACAAATGTTTAGATTGTGGGAAAAGCTTCAGTGAGAAAGCCTCTCTTGTGAAACATGAAAGAACCCACACAGGTGAGAAGCCGTATGAATGCTCTGAGTGTGGGAAGAGCTTCCGGATCAGCTTTCAGCTGGTGATTCACAAAAGAACACACACTGGAGAGAAACCCCACGAGTGCTCCGAATGTGGCAACAGCTTCAGGGAGATTGCCTCTCTTATTAAACACAAGAGAACCCACACGGGAGAGAAGCCCTATGAGTGTTCTGAATGTAGGAAAAGCTTCCGGACTAGCTTTCAACTGAAGACGCATAGGCGGACTCATACGGGAGAAAAACCATATCAGTGCCTGGACTGTGGGCAGAACTTCAGCCAGAGGTCCCGACTTGTGATACACGAGAGGACCCATACAGGAGAGAGACCATACGGCTGCTCCGAGTGTGGGAAGAGCTTTGTCTCTAGCTCTCATCTAAGGAAACACACTGTCGTGCACACTGGGGAGAAGCCACATAAATGTTCCTACTGTGAGAAAAGCTTCAGTAAGAAATCCAACCTGGTTGTACATGAGAGAATCCACACTGGAGAGAAGCCATATGAATGCTTGGTGTGTGAGAAAAGATTCTGTAGTTCCTCTGTTTTCCATAGACACATGAAAATCCATCCAGGAGAAAGGTCCTGATAGTATCCACTTCGTAAGGGAGGGTCCTGTGTGATAACCTAGAGGATGAGCAGGATGGGTTGACTCAGGAGATGTGGGGAAAGAGAGTGGCATCAACAAATTTGCCGGGCTTCCACAAGCAGGAGTTTGCCATTAGGCATTGTGTTGAAGGATCATGAGAGTTGCAGTCTAATGCAGCTGGGAGGGCTTGATAATACATATTGATCTTGTTGGAGGTTAGAGTTTCCCAGAGTATTAGCACTTGGGGAACCCTACAAAAGCTCAAGCTGTGAGGAATTAGCCTTCTTTTAATGAAGTTGCAGGGAAAGCATGTCCCCATTTCTGTGTTGTCTTCCCTGAACTGGAGACTGATTTGAAATAAAAAAACAAGACATGCAGCTTCAGGTCTGGATAACGTAGTCATAGAGCAACAGTTAACCCTGTATGGGCTAAGCTCCATTTGAGTGGGGAAGAGAGAATGCTATAATTTCCCAACAGATCTTTATTAAAAATATTACATAGGAAAAGGTCCTAGGTCCATGGCAGAGCATCTGCTTCCCCAGCAGAAGGTCCCAGGTTGAATCCGCAGCATTTCCAGGTAGGATTGGGGAAGGCCCGCTTCCAAAACTCTGGAGAGTCATTGTTGGCCAGGGTAGATCAACCTGAGCTGGGTCAATCAGTGGTTCAAATTTATATAAGTCAGTATCCTGTGTGGATGGTGCCATTTTTTTTCCTTCTGAAGAACAGACAGTTTGATTTCAAGAATGCTCCTAACCAGCCAATGACCATTTTTTTTTTTGGGGGGGAGGTTTGGTGAGTGCTGTTGCTTAGGGAGTCTGTGACTGCAGCCTAACACAGTACAGCATGTTCAGTTTTGGGATGCTCTGATCTACTTTGCAAATCTTTAAGTGAACAAAACAAGCTAAAGGTGGGAGAACAGCCAGTGTTGTGCAGTGATCTGAGCATTGCACTCCAACTCTGGAGACCAGGCTTGGTCGTGGAAATCCACTGAGTTACCTTGGGTGCATCACACACACACAGCCCCAGAAAAACCTGTGATAGAGTTGCCATAAGTTGGAAATGACTTGAAAGCAAACAACAACAAATGTGGGAGGGGACAAAATTTGGGAATTCCATAGCTGTGGCCTCAGGAATATGCTCTTCTCAGTTTTTATTCATGTCTATAGAAGTCCATCTAGAGCAGGGGCAGGAATCATATATGCGTCCAGATGTTGAACTACAGATCTCAGAAATGCTACCAAGATTTATTAATGGTGAGGACAGCTGGGAGTTGCAGCTGAGCAGTAACCTGGTGGTGATTGGAATTTGCCATCAAGTCCGCTTCAGCTTCAGCCCTACAAATGAGAGGCCTCCAGAAGATCAGTTACCCATAGTCCCTTCAGGTCTTGCAGATCCTACATATGTCTTATCCATAATCTAGGGGGCAGCTTATTTTATGTTCTAACATCATCCTCTATTACATGTAATCTCCCATTTGATTTTTTTCCCTATTTTTTTGCAAGAAGAATATGTGTTAGGGTCACAGTTTAGAATTGGGAACATGTTTGGGAATCATTACAGCGTGGAAAAGTTCAATGGAGATGCAAAAATGATATTAGATACTGGCACACTTCAGTTAATACATGCCATTTCCACACTACACTGTTTTTGTGCTATTATTCCACTTTCACCCTCCTCTGGAATCCTGGGGTTTGTAGTTTACTGAGGCCAAAGAACTCTTTGGCTGAGAATTCTGAATGTCCCTCCCTAAACTGCAAACCCAGAATTCCACGGGAGGTTGAAAGAGGAATAATAGCACTATAATAGCATAGTGCAGAAATGGCCAAAGCCTCTGATAGCAAAGCTGCTTTTTATGAAAGTTACGAAAGTTTTTATGCCTGCTCATCCTTTCTCTGACTGGAAGTTTTTTTTTTTTTTTTTTAGCATTATCACTATTGGGAGAGTGGTGAAGGAGTTTTGGAGAAACACAAACTTTCAGTTTTGGGTTTAGCAGCATTACAGTAGTAAACAAAGCTTGAGCTGGGAAAGAATAGGATTCTATTGTAGCTGATCCTATTGTAGCTGTGTGTGTCTGCCTACAACAGGCAGCTGCCTCCTGAATGCCTCCCTGGACATGCATGAACAGCAAAACAGAGAGATAAGGGAAAGCAGCAGGCCTCTCTCACCAGCTGCCCCCAGTATGTTTAAAAGCATAACTCGTGTGGCCACCAAAAATGGAAATCAAAAGAAAAGTGGAGGGTGGTGAAAGAAAAGTGTTTTTCCTTGAATGCATTTTGGAAAAGGCCTTCAAATGGTCTTCAGATGGCTTCAAACTTAAAAGAGAGAGAAAACCATCTCAGTGGCTGCTCCCAGGCTGGCCCCCTCCCTGCTTTCCTTTTGTAGGCAAACAAAGCCATTTCTTTTTAAGCAGGCCTTTAATAGGTGTGCCGGAGAGCTTTTTATTTATTTATTAGCTGTTTTTAAAATTTGTTTTAAGTTTATAATTTAATATGATTTTTTAAATATTTTTAACTTTTTTTAACTTTGTGGAAGCTGCCTTGGGTCCCACTTTGGGAGAAAAGGCAGCATATAAATTCAATAAATAATAAAATAGATAAAATAGTCTCCACCTAAACATTAGGAAGAACTTCCTGATGATAAGAATGGTTTGACAGTAGAATCTGCTGCCTTGGAGTGTGGCCTGGAAACCATGCCCTATGATGACTGGCTTAGGGAGATGGGTATGTTTAGCTTGAAGAAGAGAAGATTAGGATGTGACATGATAGCCATGTTTAAATATTTGAAGGGGTGCAATATGGAAGATGGGGAAAGTTTGTTTTCTGCTGCTCCAGAGACTTGGACATGGAGCAGTGGATTCAAACTATGGAAAAAAGATCCCACCTAAACATTATTAAGAACTTCCTGACAATAAGAGCTGTCCAACAATGGGATACACTGCCCGAGAGTGTGGTGGAGTCTCCTTCTTCGGAAGTTTTTAAGCAGAAGCTGGATGTCCATCTGTCGGGAATGTTTTGACGGTGTATTCCTGTGTGGCAGGGGGTTGGACTCGATGGCCCTTGTGGTCTCTTCCAGCTCTATGATTCTATGGTCTCTCGAAGGCTCAAACTGTTTTTGTTTACCTGACAGGCAAGCCTTACCGACTTGGTTGTTTTGTTCTACACATGGATATTGTTGATTTCACATGTACACATTTTCTGTTAAAGAAGTAATGCCTGTGAACACGATTTTTTTGTTAGTTACTTGAATTTGGAAAAAGGGTACAGAAGCAGATCCTTTGAAATAGCATCCACAGAAACATCATGGCAAAATCACAGGTGACTCATAGCTGAAAAATGTGCAGTAGTGTCTGAGGAGCTGGATCTACAAACTGCGGGAGATGGCAGAATAAATGGTACAATTTCAGGCTGCAAGGGAGAGAATGCCATTACTGGCTTCACTTCTTAAGGGACTTTCCGCACAACAGTGTAATTATTCCACTCTCAACATCCTAAGGAATTGTGGGGTTTGCAGTTTAGAGAGGGGCCTTTAGAATATTCAGCCAGAAAGCTCTTGGGCCTCAGTAAACTACAAACCCCAGAATTCCACAGGGTGTTGAAAGTGGAATAATAGCATTATAACATAGGGCAGAAAGGCCCTATGTCAATAAACTCCTTGCAAGTAAAAAAAGTAGCATGTCACTGTAAGAAGTTCTAACCAGCCCTTTGTTTGCACTTCTGGCTTTCTATTTGCATATACAAACGCTTCATGTAAACGCATAAAAGAATTTTGTCTTTCTGCTACCTGATAATGGATTTCAAAATACAATTGGTAGTCTCACTACTATCCATGTGCCTAGTTTTTTTTCCCGGCCGCCTCATTCATTCATTCATTCATTCATTCATTCATTCATTCATTCATTCATTCATTCATTCATTTTTCTGCATTTTTGGTGCTTTTAGCCATTTTTTAATCAATTTCCTTTAGGCTTACTAGTTTCCATAAGCTTCAGCTAGCATGGCCAGTGGTCAGGGATTGTAGGTGGTGCAGTGGAAAACCTCTGTTGGATGCCAGATTGACTGCCTATTGCCAAGCAGGTTCAGTCACCCACAATGCAGAGCTTGGAGTGTGTGGAGGGGGTCAGGAGGGGAGCATGGTTACAGTGTGGGGTTGTGGCCACTGTGTGTGTGTGTGTGTGTGTGCATTTTCAGGGTGTGTGGGGGCATGGCTACAGGCTGGGATGCCCCAAAAACATTGCCACCCAGGGTGAACCACCCCATCCCTATGCAACTGGTCACCCACAGATACACATACCCTTGGTCAGGATGTTACGTGTTCCCGTCTGTGCTAGGCAAAATCAGTGAACTATAGAATGTGACTAAAAATATGGCGCCCGGACCGAAGGAACATAAAATGTGTTATCTAGGGACCAAAAAACGAAAACGCAAACTAAAAAGTCTTTTGGCACCTTAAAGTCTTGCAAAGTTTTGTTTGGCTTAAAGTGCCTGAGGACAGTAGGCTGCTTCATGAGAGACACGGATTGTATCCTTGATTGGCATATATGTGTGCTAGCTGGGGAGGGAAGAGTGCTGAGGAATAGGAAAGGAAATGATACTGAGATCATGCTGTTTTTTGTTTCCATACAGCCCTTCAAAAAAACAAAAAAACACCTCCTTCCTTCCTTCCTTCCTTCCTTCCTTCCTTCCTTCCTTCCTTCCTTCCTTCCTTCCTTCCTTCCTTCCTTCCTTCCTTCCTTCCTTCCTTCCTTCTTTGCATTTCAACCTTCAGCCAGTGGCTTACAAGTTGTTAATGTGACAACTCCCTGTTCCCACACTTAACGTCAAAAAGTCACACAAGGAAAAGGGGATGGCAGCAGGGGGGGGATATTAAGACTAGTGGCTGTTTTTCTTTCCCTCAGAGGCCAAAGCAGTAACAGTTGAGGGGGATGGAGGGCCATTCTCCAGATACTAGGACCAAGGCATGATGGAGATGTGCTTGGCTGCTCCTCTCCTCCTGGAAAAAGCATCCAGCTGCACAGATTGATGGGGCTTCCTTTGGGAACTTCTGGGGGGCCCTTTGGAAATCTCAGAGGATGACGTTATTGCTATAGGTCCAGCAAGAGAAACAGACCTGCATAGTTGTCTATCTCCCCATCCACCAGCCTGTAAAGGGAAGGGGGGTGCAGCACATAAGAAGTGGGTGTTGATGAGGAGTTCAGGTGTAGTGTGAGGTTGGCAGAGAATTTGACCTGGGTGGTGGGGAGAAGAAGACACATGGCTCTGGATGCTTGGAGGAATCCTATATACCTATACCCAGTTCGCATATAAGATGCCTAGATGACAGACGTCCAACAGATAATAGGGCTTAGCTTCTTCCTCACATGAATGGTATTTATGAGAATGTTTAAACCACTTAAATTCTAGAAGTTCAAAGCAGTGCATAAGAATAGTCAAAGATGTAATGTACACAAGCAGAGGATACCATGGGTAACTGGTGAGCCCTGCGTTGGTAGGGATGGTGAATCCGCTTTAGGTTTTAATTCAAAATTTTAAGGAGCCCCAAATAGCCTCAGCACCTTGGATAGCTCCCTAAAGTTCAGCCTAAACTCTGGAACAAATATGCTGCCCACTCTGATATAGGACTGTACCTCCCTGTAGGAACCTGCCAAAGCCCTAAGATCCACAGGGGAAGGCTTTCTCTCGGCCCCACTGCCATCCCAGGTTTGCCTGGTGAGGACACGGGAGAGAGTCTTCTCAGTGGCTGCTCCCACCCTCTGGAACTCCCTTCCTCAGGAAGCTGGGCTGGCTCCTTCCTTGGCCTCCTTTCACCAGCAGGCAAAAACATTTTTATTTAAGGAGGCTTTTAATATGTAAGCAAGTAGGCTTTTAATTTATCAAGTTGTTTTAAAAATTTTTTGTAGGTTTGTATAATTTTATGTGTTTTTCTAATGTTTGAAATTGTTTGAAATGTTTTATTAATGTTTTAACATTTTTTGGAACCTGCCTCTGGGAGAAAGGTGGCAGAGAGAGAGAGAGAGAGAGAGAAAGGAAGGAAGGAAGGAAGGAAGGAAGGAAGGAAGGAAGGAAGGAAGGAAGGAAGGAAGGAAGGAAGGAAGGAAGGAAGGAAGGGTGGGTCATGAGCTGGAGCGGCAGGAGACACAAATTGACCTACAGTTTTTTTGTGGTCCGTGGCTGGACTGTGCAGAGAAGTTGTGTATTAAAGAGGTTGTGTTTTTAACCTGTTTTCAGTACTGAAGATGCTCCCATAATGATATGATTTCCAGAGTTGGAAGGGACTTCAAGGGCCATTTAGTCAAATCCCCTGCAATACATAGCAAAAGCATTCCTGAAAGACACCCTTCCAGCCTCCATTTAAAGACCTCAAAGGAAGAATCTCTCACACTCTGCAGTAGCCTGTTCCACTGTTGAGTAGTTCTCTAACTCTTCCTAATAATTAGGTGAAATCTCTTTTCTTGTCATTTGATTCTGTTAGTTCATGTCCTATTCCCTGGGACAGCAGAAAACGAGTTTGCTCAGTCTTTTACACCTCAGATATTTAACGATGGATATCTTAAACAGCCTTATCACACTACACTACACTACACTACACTACACTACACTACACTACACTACACTACACTACACTACACTACTCAATGTTTTCGAAGCTAAACATACCCAGCGCACTAAGTCATTCCTCATAAGACTTGGTTGCCATACCTTTGATCATCTTGGTTTCCCTCTTGTTGAGGTTAAAAGTTTTCCAAGGATTTAGTGTTTTGTTTCTGATTTCCTAAGCAATTCCAGACAAGTCATTCTGTCTTCTTGCAAGGACTGTGTCAAAAGTCAATCAAGATATGTTACTGAGAATGTGCAGAATGTTAGAATGATCTGTTCTCTGTTCCCCTGTCTTGTTTATGTTAAAAAAACTCATGCACATTTTCTCTTCCTTTGGGACCTCTGTAAAAATTCTGACGTTTCAATAAAGCTTTGTCCATCTGATCAGACTACTGTTGCAGCCAAGCTGACAGTAGGGGCTGAGAAGATGTTCCCCTCCTGGCCAAGAGTAACTCTGTGTGTGTTTGTATGTGTGCGTGTGTATGTTGGTTGGTGTGGGTGACACTTTCTTGATCTCAACTCCATGTTTATATACCTGGGAAACAAGGGTGAACTGATATTTCAGTTACTCCCAACACTCTGAACACATTCCAGCTTGTCAATATCTTTTACTGAACTTGTTCAAAATTTGAAACAAGATTCTAGGGGAGGTGTGACCAGAGCAGAAATAGAGTGGGGCAGTGACTTCTCTTGATCTGGAAACTGTATACCCATTAATGCATCCTAGAATTGCATTGCTTTTTTAGCTACTGCATCACACTGTTGACTCATGTATACCTCGTGGTCTATTAAGATCCCAGATCTTTTTCACATGTACAGCTGTGAAACCAGGTGTTCCCCATCCTACTTTTGGGCATTTTATTTTTCCTGCCTAAATGTAGTACTTGTTGAAGTTCATCATGTTAGTTTTGGCTCAGCTCTCCAATCTCTTATCATTTTGAATCCTGATTTTGTACCCTGGAGCATTAATTGATTTGCTCCTAATTTGGTGTCACCCGCAAATTTGGTAAGTGTGCCCTCTATTCAATCATCTTAAGTCATTTGTAAAGATCTTAAACAAGACTGAGCCCAGGACAAAACCCTGAGGCACCCCACCAGTCACTTCTCTCCAGGTTGAAGAGGAACCATGGGTGAGTACTTTTGGATTCAGTTTGTCGACTAGTTACAAATTCATCTAACAGTAGAATTTCCTATCCCCGATTTTACTAGCTTCATTGCAAAAATATCATGTGGAATCTTGTCAAAATCTTATTGCTTTTTATTTAAGTTTATCTATGATCAGTGCAGGTTGAATAACTGGCTTTAAAACAAGTGTCAATAACTTTTCAACAGTTTCTCAACCCTTTTTTGTGGATGTACACAGTCACTGGAAGAATAAGGAAATTGAGTATTGTAAGATGTCTTTTGCATATTTATGTTCAATTATGTTGGCTTGCCCCAGACTGGTCTGGTGGGAACAGAATTGCATTTAAATTTATAATGTTTAAAATTTGTTCAGGTTGAATGCATTGGTTGTAAGCTTTATGTTGCACTCCTTCTGGGTGTTTTTTCCATCAATAAAGGCTTCGTTTTAAGGTGTCCTGTTGCACATATTGTATGTTCCTTATTGTAAAATGCTTCATGAGGACTACATCCCTGAAAAGCAACTAAGAAGGGCAATAAAGAAATACATAGGTTGAGCTTCCCGTATCAACAAATCTGAAATCCTCCAAAACTTTTGGCTGCCAACTGCCCACTTCTACCCTTGGGGCGACAGCAGTGGCAATCCTGCGCAAGGTGGAAGCGAGTGGCTGGCTGCCTCCCCAGAGGGAGGAGTGAGACTGGAAAGAGACACGAGGGACACGTGGCTAGAAAGAGATACACAAATCTGTGAAATGGCAGGAGGTGTGGATTCCACCGTTTCACAGATCTTCAGTCTCTCTCTAGCCTCACCTCACACACAATAGCTCTCCATATCTGTGGGTTTGTGTTTTGCAGATTTGATTATTCACCTCTGCTGCCTCCTTGTGCCATTGTTCATAGGGACTGCAAGCCTCGTGAGACTGAGAAACTGCAAATGAGGCTTATAAGTCCCTACTAAAAATGATGTGAGGCAGCAATGGAGGTGGCAGTAAGCCCCACCAGCCCCCCACTTCTGCCTTGTGAAGGAACCCTGATGCCTCAAAGGAATCCATGGTGGGTTGAATATGGTGATCATACTTTTTGTGTGTTTTAAATATGGTTTGGGAGGGCCAAGAGTTATTCATAGTTTTTCCACTTTCACAGGGGTCCCCTAGCCCTAGGGAATGTGGAAGGATGACTGTACTGAATGAATGGAGATGTGAAGCTGGAGAGATGGCTGGCTGAGAAAGAGAACAGGGACACTTAGAAGGATTATTTGTTGCCTGCCCTCTCCTCTGCTTTTCATCTTTAGTTAGACAAAATGAGAATCCCGAGGGAGAGTCGGAGGGGGGAAATCAGTGTTTAGTCTTGGGATCCATCTCCAAAGTATCTCATTATGTATTTATGATGCAAATACAGGTATTCCAAAATCTAAAAAAACCCTACCATATGGAACACTTTTGGTCCCAAGCATTTCAGATAAAGGAAACTCAACCTGCATTTATGTATTTTCAGAAGACAGAAGAGATGGATGCAGAGTCTGGAAAAGTTATTTTTCTGGAAGACAAGTCCTGGAACCTCCTCAGTCAGCAAGGCCACTGATCATGCTGGCAGAAGTGGGTGGTGGTGTTCTGGGACTGCTAGTCCCAAAACAATAATTTTTGGTAGCTCTTATTTAAATTCCTTTAAATGCAGATTAGAGAAATTCCTGAAGGTGAGGTCTTTGAATGGTAGAGTTCAATACTTTGCACAGCTCCTCTGAAGTTCAGACTAAAAGCAAGTGTTTTTTCACCATCATCCTGAAAGGCAAGCCAACCAGTGGCCACTTTTTTCAGGCACAGTGAAGGATATAACTGTCCTGTCATGAATTTTGAAATAAACATTCAGCTGGCCCATTGGGGTTCCCTTCTGTACATTGAAGAGGAGGTGACACTATCTTGTCCTCTGCCCCAGGCAGCAAAATCTTTGGGGCTGGCCCTGGCTCCAGCTCTAGTAATGAAACTCCCTTGGAAACCAAAAGAGGTGGCATTTTAGGTGATCAGCCTGATGGATTTAAGAGGCCTCCAGAAAACCCCTAAGCAGATGAAGTGGGGTGCAGAATTCTCTTGCACTGTCAGACAGTGGTAGCTGATTGCTTCCATGTCAGTGGAGCAGTCAATCCACTCCAGGGTTTAGCCTGAAATTTAAAGAAACTATCAAAAGAACCAGTGTGGTGTAGCGGTGAGAGCCAGTGTGGTACAGTGGTTTGAGTGTCAAGATTACGACCCTGGAGACCAGGGTTTGATTCCCTGCTCAGCCACGGAAACCCACTGGGTGACCTTGGGCAAGTCACCCTGTCTCAGCCTCAGAAAACTCCATGATAGGTTTGCCATTAAGTCAGAAATGATTTGAAAGCACATAACAAGAATCCAAAGTGCCAAAGCTGTATCCACAGACAACTTCAGCATGGCTTCTTCACATTCAGATGAAAAGCCAGAAACTAGCCAATGACAAAGATGGAAGCCACTAGCTGCCTCTACTGCTGGGTGTCTCACTTTCCAGAGAACTGGAAAGTGCCATCAACTGCCATTTCCAGTGGAAGCAACGGGTTCTTTTTTGATCCTTGACTTGTGATCTTGGAAAACCTTGACCCTTGCTTTGTGCGCTGACTACATTGCTGGATACTCCCTTGAACCAACACTGAATTTATTGCTGACCTGGACTGCTGAAACAAGAAAGGTAATTGACTGATAAATGTCTGTAAACCTTGACGGTGGGTCCTACTATAGACTCTGTTTAGAGACTGTGAGCCATGGCTGTCTTTCTAAACAGGAGAGTTTGACTGTTGGGCCAGGATTCTGTGAGACAAGGGTTAGACTCCCTGCTTGGCCATGGAAACCCACTGGGTGACATGGGGCAATTTCCATTCTTCATCCCGAGAGGAAGGCCATGGCACACCCCCTTTAAACAAATCTTGCCAAGAAAAACCTAGGATGGGTTGCCATAAGTCAGAGTGGACTTTAAGGCACATAACTAACAAACTAACTAACTAACAAGAAGCAATAGATTCAAGCTGCAGGAAAGGGATTCCAACTGAACCTCAGGAAGAACTTCCTGACGGTCAGAGCTGTCCGGCAGTGGAATACGCTGTCCCGGAGTGGGGTGGAGTCTCTTTCTTTGGAGGTTTTTAAGTGGAGGGGGGATAGCCATCTGTTGGGAATGCTTTGATGGGTTTCCTGCATGGCAGGAGGTTGGATTGGATAGCCCCTGGGGTCTTTTCCAACTCTATAATTCTATCTTACTTACTAACTAACTAACTAACTAACTAATGCTGCCTGGAATAGCACTGAGCTTCAAGATATGTCTTTAAGCCCCTTCCCCCAAGCCTGAAAAAATGACCAGAAATCAAGTTTCTCAGGTCCCTATCATGCTACACTGTTATAGTGCTATTATTCCACTTTAACTACCATGGCTGCACCCTTTGGCACTCTGGGGTTTGTAGTTTGGTGAGGCACTGGAGCTCTCTGGCTAGGAATTCTAAATGCCTCTCCTTAAACTGCGAATCCCATGATTCCATGAGATATTGCCATGACAGTTAAAGTGGAATAATAGCGCTATAACCGTGTAGTGTGATAAGGCTCTCAAACTCCTTGATCATCTTATTTGTATTTTCTTCACTTCCAGCTATGCCTTCTGCAGCCTTGCTCCTAGTATAAATGCAACTGAATTAGATATTTAGATTTATTAGTAACTAGTGTATATAACCAGCATTGTCCAGGATTTTATTTTCTCATAGGTAATACTTGTTAGAAAGATTTGAGATCCTGTGCCCCTAATTTCCCAAATTGTCTTGTCTAGTACCTGTAACTTTTCCCCATATTCCCCAATCCAATTTGTATTCGGAGTTATTAAAATACACAGGTTGGGTTCCTGAGGGAATACAGTGTCCTTTTTGCTTCTAGGTATTGTCTCCAAGACAGTCACAGTTGATTGAGGACCAAGAGCTCTCTGGCTGAGAATTCTAAAGGCACCTCATAGAACCCTAGAGTTGGAAGAGACCCCAGGAGCCACCCAGTCCAACCCCCTGTGATAATGGGGCTTCACTTCCCATTATCTAGGCTTAGCAAAGGGAGATACTTCCTGCTTCTGGTAAACCAAGGGTTAATGAGGTGTTGGGATTACATCAAGGGTCACAAGGTGGGAATTGACCAACCACAAAGAAGGAGCTGGGCATCTTGGAGAGGCTTCCAGATCCTTCCAAGGAGGAAATATAAAACTTCTGAGAAGCCACGTGGCCAGAGAGAAGAGAGAAGAACCAAGAGAGAGATGGGATCTGGGCCAGTGGCAGACTGGAGGCCCCATGCCTCATCTCCTGGCCCCTCCCATCTCCTTTAGACCATCGAAGCCTATAACCTACTTGTGAGTAACCAGGAATAAGATAGTCGCGTTAGGGCTTTTTATTATTTTGGAGACTGGCTGATCTTAAGAATGTATCTGTGCTTTTATATCTGTTTTTGTAACTTCTTGTAACTAAGCGTACCTGGGAGGGGGGAGCCTCTCATGTGTATTACTGTCTTGTTTATTTACATGCCTGATTAAATACTTTCTGTAAAACCTCTGTTTCTCTCCATTCCCACGTCAGCCTTTGGTACACGCTAGCTAGGACTTCTCTCACTCAGAAAGGGGGAGGGAAGGTCCTTAAACGCATAGAGATTGATAATATACTGAACAGTGTCCCACTGTGCTGTTTGGTTAATTCAGAATTCAGTGGGTGGCGGCAGCAAGGTTTAATAATGCTGAGGGAATTGCCAGCCTTTGCCAAGGAGGAGAGTCAACCTTGGAGGCTGGTATGAACCCAGTAAAACGCTGGAGGAATTTCCAGTCTTGCAAGGGTGGGAGTCAACTTGAAGGGACTGGAAATAAACCCCAGTGTTACACCCCCTGCTATGCAGAAACCCACATAAAAGCACTCCCAACAGATAGCCATCCAGCCTCTGCTTAAAAACCTCCAAAGAAGGAGACTCCACCATATTCCAAGGCAGCATATTCCACTGCTGGACAGCTCTGACCATCAGGAAGTTCTTCCTGAGGTTGAGGTTGAATCTCTTTTCCTGTAGTTTGAATCCATTGCAGAAAAAAAGTGGGGGAGAGCTAAAACTTAACAAATTCCGGAAACAAAGCAACTGAAGTTAGGAGTTATAATATCAAACTATGTCTCAATTTTTTAAAGAAACTATTTTATATATATATATATATATATATATATATATATATATGAGAAATTTACTAATGTGTCATATACAATAATTAAATCAATGAAACATTACCTAAAATATATAATATAGAAAATACAATAATATAATAAAAAGAACCGAAGTCCTGTGAGGAGACCTCCAGTCCCCTGAAATGTAAAGGCCTTATTGGAGGCAATTGCTGGAGATGAATTGAATAGCAATAGCAATAGCAAGTGTATTTCTATACTGCTTATCAGCTAAGCACTCTCTAAGCAGTTTACAATGTGTTAGCTAACTGCCTCCAACAAGCGGGGCATTCATTTTACCGACCTGCGGAAGGATGGAAGGCTGAGTCAACCTTGGAGCCTGGCAGGATCGAACTCACAACATTGTGGCTGCAGTACCAGCATTTAACCACTGCGCCACCCTCTTTGAATGGTGTGCTAGTCCTCCCTCCCTCCTCCTCTGCCGGACCCAGAGGTCCACCGGCATATTTTATGTATTGTATTCATCCACATCCTCATATAAAATCCTAGATAAGGAAGTTCTAGGAAATATTTCAGCCACTGATGAAGACTCACGGCTGAACTGCATTTGGCTGCAATTAGTGGTGGACTTGAACAGACATCAGTTGATTTTACTCTTCCCTATCAAGTGGTTTACCACAGCCATTTGTCTTCAGGACTAGCACATCATTTGAAGATTCAGTTCATCTCCAGCAATTGCCTCCAATAAGGCCTTTACATTTCAAGGGACTGGAAGTCTCCTCACAGGACTTTGGTTCTTTTTATTATATTATTGTATTTTCTATATTCTATATTTTATATGATGTTTCATTGATTTAATTATTGTATATGATACATGAGTAAATTTCTTAAAGTATCTTAGTTTTTTTTAAAAAAATTATACATATTTTGATATTATAACTCCTAACTTCAGTTGCTTTGTTTGAATCCATTGCTCCTTGTTCTAGTCTCTTGAGCAGTGGAAAATAAGCCCGCTCCTTCCTCAACATGGCATTCTTTCAAATATTTAAACATGGCTATCATGTCCCTGCTTAACCTTCTCTTCTGCAGACTAAACATACTCAGCTCCTTAAGACGCTCCTCATAGGGCTTCATGGTTTCCAGACCCTCTCTAACTGCAGCCGCCAGGATTCCATAGCATTTTAGGCAGCCAATCATATGAGGTCTTAACCTGACACAGACAAACTTTGACTTTTTTATATTAGATTAAGCACACTAACTAAACACTAACTAAGCTTTCCTATTGTTGATTGTACTCTTGGTGATCAATCTTACTTTGCAGCATTTCAAGCCAGTGGTATATCTGTTAGGATGCATGGCTCCTGTCATAAGGGATTTGCTCCGTGTGTATTAGAATAAATTGGACAGCTCGTTTAGGCATTACTAGAATTAGCTAAAGCTCTACGAAGTATCATATGTTAATTGCAAAAATATATCTGAAGCTTGTTTGTGTACTCCAATGTATCAAATGGTTAATTGCTTTATTGCCCACAATGTGTCCTAGAGAAGAGGAGATCAGAGCAGGGAAAGCAAACATACAGAAAGGTGTTGTGAGAACTGGCCCTGTTTAGAGATAAGGAGGCAGAAAACACGTTCCAGCCTCAAGGATGAAAGATAAACAACTGCAAGTCTGGGAAACATCTAGAATGGTGGAGTGATGTTAAATCTATGACCTTCTCCAATCACTGCCTTGCGTGCCTAAATTTGTATGGAAAGATATAAAACCTGTAACCACCATGTATGCTTTAGTCTCAGCAACCTCAGATGAAATTTGCTGTGTTGCCTGCTTTGCTACAGATAAACATTGCTGACTACCGTTGAGTAAAATTTATGGATCGCAAATTATCCAGGATACGACACATCAGCTGGCATATTGAGAAAAGCTGCAATACAGGATTGATCGCCGATGGCAGAACCAGAGATAAGAAAGCTATTAGAAAAGGGTTGGTGTGTTTAGTTAATCACTAATAGGGTTAAATCTCAAACTCAAGTGCAATTACATTAGGAACAGGAAGCTTTTATGTTAAACTGGCATTTAACTTGAAGATAAATGCCTGCTGCACTAAGAGCCTTAACAGATTTAAGTTGCGGGGGAAGCCATCTGGGATAATTCTGATTTATTACTGATTAACATATGCATCCCAGGAAAAATTGTAGGGTGTGAACTTTAGAACCAGTATGGTGTAGTGATTTGAGTGTTTGACTAAGTTTCCAGGAGACCAGGACTCGACTCCCAGCTCGGCCCTGGAATGTTACTGGGTGACTGTGGGCAATTCCCAGTCTCTTGCCCTTAAAGGAGGGCCATGACAACTCTCTTTGAAACAAATCTTGTTAAGAAAGCCCTAGGATCGGTTGCTGTAAGTTAGACTTGACAACGGCAACAAACAACAAACACTGACTGGAATTGCACAGAGCCTGAAGATTATGTTCTAAAGCCCCTTCCTCAAACCTGAAAAAATTACCAGAAATCAGCAGATTGACTGAAAAACTTAAGAAATGTGAACTAGAAAGTAGGATTCTACGTACATTTTTTGGTTGATTTTCAGCCAGAAATGCACAACGACCACCTGCTGCAGGGGTGAAAAGCGCTCCCCACCTCTCCCACAATTGCCCACTCCTGTCTGAGACTTTACTTCTTTAGACATCACTTTGTTGTTACATGCCTTTACTGCAATTATAGCAGGATAATAGCATCTATGGCTGGCACTCACAAAGGAGGTCATTAATCGATTTTTTGTGTGTCTAAAAAGGAGTGAATGACATCATGTGATAAATTGCTGCCAAAAATGCTATTAACCTGTTGTAACTGCAATTTCAGAGCCAGTGTTGTGTTGTAGTTTGCGCACTGGACTATGCCCTGGAGACCACGATTTGATTTCCTGCTCGGCTATGGAAACCCACTGGGTGACTTTGGGTGCATCATACACTCACAGTCCCAGAAAACCCCAGAATAGGTTCACCTGTTGTGTGCCGTAAGTCAGAAAATGACCTGAAGGCACACAGCAATAACAACAATTGCAATTTACCCGTGTGAAATGACAAGAAGGCACACAACAACCACAAACTGGAGACAGCTCTTGCGCCTTTAAAAGTGTAGAAGGGGGAATTTCAACAGGGGTTGTTTATCATGCAATTAGGCAACAAGACTAATCACAGCCCCATCATAGGTTTTCTTGGCAAGATTTCTTCAGAGAGGGCTTACCACTGCCCTCTGCTTAGGCTAAGGGAATAGGATTTCCCCCAGGTCACCCAATGAGTTTCCATGGCTGAAACACAACTTACACACTCAGAAGCAAGTCTTCAGATGGAAGTTGGCCTCTAGTTCCCTGATCTTTGTTCACCAAGTAAGGTGTAGAGCAACTAACCTGTACCTCTAAAAACCGATTAATAGCAGGAGGGAGAAGCGCATGGTTCTCCTGATGCCGTTGAACTGTGGCTCCCAACATTCCTTGCCCTTGCCCATGGTGTGAGCAATTTTGGGAGCTGTAGTTGGACAACATCTGGAGGGCTGCATTATTCCCAGAATCAGAAGAGACATCTTGAAGTGTCTCTTTCAATTGTGCTTCCAAGAACAAAAAAATGTTAAACCTCTAGAAGGAAAGAGGAGACAACTGCACAGGAGCTAATTTTTGTCCTCCTATAGGTTGCAGTCTCCCATTTGGGTGCACCAGATGTGACATTGCATTACTTCTGGCCACCATTTTGGCTGACTCTGAACTTTGTTTTTTCATTTCTGAGGATTTGGAGGAGACCTAAACACCCACCTCTGCATCTGACTTTGTGGGTTTTGGATCAGTTTTCAGTAAAAATATCCCCTAGTAATTGAGCCACCAAAAAAATTAATTTTGGGAGGTTGGGAGTTGCTTTGAAAGCTACAAAAATGTGATTCAGACTGCCTTTCCCACATTCTTGATATACACTCCTGCTTTCCATTTCAAGTATAGTACTGAGGAAACTTCTCAGAGCAAGAAAACAAATGGTGATTTAGAAGGGGTGTCAAGGGTGATGGATTTGGAACCAGTTCTTGAGGCCCAAACAAGGTAGGAATGTTTCAGGAAAAGACTGCTTAATAAGGTATACTTTCTGGTGTTCATCTGATGAGCATGTTCTCCTCCCAGAGTTGGACAATGTGTGTGAGTTCCTCTAATACCTAGTTTTATCTGATTCATTTCACACTTGTTAACACTAGCTATCTCAACTGATAATACAAAACAAGTCTGCATTCCCATACCATCCACAAACCCTTATCATGTCACATACAATTGTCCTTTTTTCTGTAAACCAAAAAACCTCTATTGAACCAGGACTGGGAGACCATAAAGGTTTTACCTGATGTGGTAGTAACCTCATAATGCCTAAAGGCATCATTTATGTCCTGATAAATCTCTCTAATGTATTGCAAATAATCCCTAAAATTTCAGTCTATCTTATTAGGAAAATGTGCCAACTAACCCTTTACAATATGAGCTTCAATTTGCACTAAAGATGTTAAAACAACAAGAAGCCTTGCAACGCAAGACTAACATGTTTTATTTGGCACAGGACTTGTGAACTGCAGCCCTTGTCATCTAAGGCAGATGTAAAAGATGTTTCTGTCTTTGTGGTTTGCCACTTGCTGTTTTCTTGTATGTCACTTTTCTATGTTTTTTTATAAAAAGGTTATTTTTTTAAATGTTAAATTATGCATTTCTGTTTTAAGAAAACCGAATTGCCTCTGGGCATGTAAAGAGTAGTTGGTATGGATGCCTGAATGCTGGTTCTAACACGAGCAGCCAATGGGATTTGTTCCTATGTGTATTTTCTCATGTCTACGCAGATCACTCCGATTAAGAAACCTTTGCTCACACGACGAACATTTATATGGTCTCTCTCCTGTATGGATTCTCCTGTGTATAAGAAGATATCCTTTCTGAATGAAGCTTTTCCCACAATCTGTACATGTGTTTGGCTTCTCTCCTGTATGGATTCTCTCGTGTGTCAAGAGGGAAGAGCGCCGAGTGAAGCATTTCCCACACTGGGCGCACCTATATGGGGTCTCTCCTGTATGGGTTCTCCTGTGTATGACAAGCTGCAGCCGCCGACTGAAACTCTGTCCACAGTCAGAGCAGCTGTATGGCTTTTCGCCCGTGTGGATTCTCTCATGATTGATAAGGTTGCATCGGATGCTGAAACGCCTTCCGCACTGGGCACACTCATATGGCTTTTCCCCAGTGTGCATCCTTTTGTGCCTCACAAGTGTTGACTTCCGGTTGAAACTCTTGCCACAGTCCAAGCATATGTATGGCTTCTCTCCTGTGTGGGTTCTTTCATGGACAACAAGGTTAGCCTTGCAACTGGAGGTTTTCCCACAGAACAAACACTTATATGGCTTCTCGGTTGCTTCTACTGCCAGGCTGTTCAGTGCTTTGAAGCTCCTGTCGTCAATCTGTTCCTTCTTTATCTTAAAGTGGATTATTTCTTCTGAAAAAGCATTTTTATGTAAGTCAGTGTCTTCTCCCTCGTAAGAAAAAGCTTGCTTATTCACTTTTCCTGGATGGTTTTCCCAGTGATCTTCTGGTACCGGAGGACTTCCAGGCATCAACACTGTCTCAAGGCCCTGCAAGGATATTCCATAGATACCCACTTGGTCAAGTTTCTCTGGATGAAAGGGCTCCTCTTCACTCTCTTGCACTAGCCCATTATCTAGAAAATAAAAATGAGTGTCACAATGGCAGAGGCACAGGTGTGCAAGACTGATTTGGCTATGTCATCCAATTTCACTGTTAAAAGACCACTCCAATATTCGACGTTGGCTACTAGTTAATGAAGGCATAACTAAGTAATGTCTCCAGACCTGATGACCTCCAACCTACTTCAAACCCACAATGAGGAGCCACGTCAAGCAATGGAAATCTGTTCAGTTGAAAACTGGGACAGACTCATTTGTCCCAGCCCCTCCAGCCACCGAATGAGGCTCTGAGATAGAATTGTGAGAAGGATCCTGCTTCTGATTGTCACAGCCTTACTTGCTGGCAAGAGAGGGCTGGAAATGTCATCTTCCTGTGGCTCAGTCAACACCTAAACAGACCTCATTTGCTTGGTACAATTGTGATAGCCTCCTTGTGTCCCTATTTTGGGGAAAAGCAGGATATAATATGATAGTAATGGCTGTTAAGGTAGGTTGGCAAGCACTTACTATTTGGAATCTATATCAAGCAGAGCAGTGTGGTGAGTGCAATATGAGCTTGTGGTAGAAAACAGGAGAAAGTACTCAGGATGCTCTTGTAAAGTTAAAAAAAAAGGGAAAACCTTACATTTACTGTTTCAGGAAATTCATCCTGGGATAGGAAAGGAGACAGACAAAAGAACTACTCTATTCTGCTTTGGTCAGATTTCATCTGGAATACTGTGTCCAGTTTTGGGCACCTCATTTCAAGAAGGAGATTGACAAGCTGGAACGTGTCCAGAGAAGGGTGACCAAAAGGGTAAAGGGTCTGGAAGCCATGCCCTATGAGGAGCATCTTAGGGAGCTGGGAATGTTTAGTCTGCAGAAGAGAAGTTTAAGAGGAGACATGATAGCTATGTTTAAATAGTTGAAAGGATGTTATACTGAAGAGGGAACAGGCTTGTTTTCTGCTGCTCCAGAGACTAGGACAAAGAGCAATGGATTTAAACTACAGGAAAGGAGTTTCCACCTGAACCTCAGGAAGAACTTCTTGATGGTCAGGGCTGTCCAGCAGTGGAATAGGCTGCCTGAGAGCATAGTGGAGTCTCCTTCTTTGGAGGTTCTTAAACAGAGGCCAGATGGCCATCCGTTGGGAGTGCTTTGATGTGTGTTCTTGCATAGCAAGGGGTTGGACTCGATGGCCCCTATGGTCTCTTCCAACTCTATTCTATTATTCTAAGATTTCCTAAATTCCAGTAGAAGTCCTGTGATTTATGCTGAGTTTTTGGCCACTGCCACAATGAAGTGTATGGGAAGGCTGTCTGCACCCTGGATGGTTTCAACATGGACAGTGGGGAAGGTTAAGATACAAGCAACTCTTTAATCTGTGTCTCCACCCTTTTTTCTTTTTTAATGTTTTTCCCCCCGAGAGTTATAGCATCACAGTGCATCAGTGGAAGCAAAGAAACAGCACTTTTGCACTGAAATGCCATTTCACTAGTTACCGATGCACTCTAAGAAAAATAACAATTATTTTCCCCAAAAGCATAGGAAAACACCCCAATGTCAGCAAACTACACCCCTGTTTTTAAAAAAACCTTCTGGTAAGCATCTAAGAAATTGTTGTATCCAACAAAAAAACAGCCTCCAAAACACAACAGTAAAGAGCTGACTTCCTGGGAGCAACCAGATGCAGTGGCAACAACAACTGACAATACCCAATAAAAATAAAGGAGATACAGGTTGAGCATCCCTAATCTGAAAATCCAAAATGAACCAAAATCCAAAAAGGGTGACTGAGATAACGAAACCTTTGCTTTCTGATGATTCAGTGTATACAAACTTTGTTTCATGCACAAAATTCTTTAAAATATTGTATAAAATTGCCTTCAGGCTATGTGTATAAGGTGTACATGAAGCATAAATGGATTTTGTGTTTAGACTGGAGTTCCCTCTCCAAGAGATTTCATTATGTATATACAAATATTCCAAAATCCAGAAAAACACAAACAGTTTTGGTCCTAAGCCTTTTGGGTAAGGGATACTCAACCCATACACTGAGAGAGCCCAGCTTCTTTAGGCCAGTCTAGAAGAGACCAAACTTTTCATTATTCACATTTTCATTATTCCTATTCACATTTATTATTCATATTTGTGTGGAGAATTCAGGAGGCTTTCATTTCCTTGAAATTTTGAGAGGCTGTTTTTCATTTCCCCTGAAAGTATGGGCAACTATAATGGAAGAGATCTGTTTCCCTTATATTCTATAGTTCAGGGGTGGTTGAAGTGCAGTCCGTGGGCTCAATTTGGCCGCCCAGAACTATTCTTGTGCCTCCCAGAGTTTAAAACAAATTTTAAAAAAATCAAACTATTTTTGCCCCCAAATGCCCTTTAGGGAACATGGGGAAAATTTCTGTCACACTCTGCCCTAGCAATTTTAGGTTCAGGAGGGTCTAAAACAAGAATTGAAAGGAAAGTGACATTCTATCACTTCTTGTTCCTATTAAAAGGTTCTCCTGGGCCTAAAATAACTATCTTTCCTTCCACCTCACATCATGGCAAACGCTCCCAGGTCTTCTGGAGGGCACTGTGGGGCAAATTGTTTATTTTATTATTTGCCTGGGGTGGTGCAATAGGGATGGCGCAGTCCTCCAAGGTCTTCTGAGGGCCTTTCTGCACTACACTGTTATAGTGCTATTATTCCACTTTGAACATCCTGTGGAATTCTGGGGTTTGTAGTTTCCTGAGGCCAAAGAGCTCTCTGGCTGAGAATTCTCCATGTCCCTCCCTAAACTGCAAACCCCAGGATTCCATAGGGTGTTGAAAGTGGAGTAATAGCACTGTAACAGTGTGGTGTGGAAATCCCCAGAGTGGCTAATAGGCTACCTAGCACCACACAGTTGCCCACTCCTTCTACACCTGAAAATGAGTGAGTGCTGCTTCTGCTTAAATTGGCACATCAACAAAAAGAGGATAAGACATGATGGGCCCCCCAAAGCAGCTGAGAGAGAAGACACCCATCCTAAGATGTTTTCAAACTGGTTGTGTGAATATTTACGAAAGAAACTGGACTCTTTGTCCCCCTCTTGCTTAGCTTCTACAGAGAGCTGTGTCCTTATGGGATCTGGTGGATCCGGTTCTGAATTCAGGGTGCTGACAAACGACCCTACCACCAGCTCTGCCTCCTGGAAAAAAAACAAAAAACACAGAACATTATATAAGAATGTCACCAGAGTCTGAGATCTGAGTGAAAGGTGTCAAATGGCAGGTAGGCAATGAGGTACCCTCCAGACCAGTGGTTCTTAACCTTTCTTTACCATGGATACCCCTTAAATATCTTTTGTTGCCATGGAACACCAAGACTAAACTCAAGATCTAAAACCCTAAAGTGCATCATGTATTTATTTAAAGTTGCTCATCAAGGGTCTTTAAATTTGGAGAAAAGGGAGAAATAAGTAAACGCACATGCTGTTACAACATTTTTATTGGAATGAGCCCGCACAACTCTATCTATCTATCTATCTATCTATCTATCGATCGATCGATCGATCCATCCATCTCCCTCCCTCCTTCTTTCCATTCTATTTTTAATTGTAAAAACATTTCTTCAAGTCTTTGTGGACTCCCTGTGAGAGACATCCCAGCCCCCCAGGGGTCTACAGGTCCCCATTGCTCCGGATGTTTGACACAGAATATTGCTTGTGGCTTACACTGGCACATCCCACAGTTAGCCCAGTGGAATTACTTTCAGAAGGCAATCTGTACCTCTTTGTGCAATGCCTTTGCTGCCACTTTCCCAGTGCATGAGGGATGTGAGATGTTCTGAGGAACAGCTCTGGCCGCACCAGCTATTGATGGGCTGTGGGGATACGCCTGGGTGCTATCTGACAGCTTTTGCACGTCCACAGACGAACGCCCTTTTCACACCTTACCCTACCCGTTTGTGCGACGGGGGAGGGCGGCTCGCGCGAGAAGCCTCATTCGGAATGCTGCTGCTTCCCCGCTTCTTCCTACCACAGGTAGCTTCCTGCTAGTGCGACCGTCGCTCTAGCGCCCCGCCCCTTCCTTCCGCAGCGCAGTCTGGGAGCCGTAGGCTGCGCTGGGAGAAGGAAGCGTGACCGGCCCAGCTCGCTGAAGTGCCGCATGCAGGTAAATGCGTGAGGGGCTGCGAAAATTGCGCGAGCGCGCAGTCAGCCGAAAATAAAAAAATTCGCTCGCGCCCCGCTTTAGCCTCATGAGTGTCGCGCGAGTGTGTCGTATGGAGCGATGCTCCCATTCATGTGGTGCTCAAGGGGCGCTTGCGCAAAAAAAGGCATGCGAAAAGGGCTGAAGTTGCAGCCTTCACCCTTGCCCAGGGGCCATAGCTGCTTCCTCTTCCCCACGCTGCAAAGGAGCAGCCAAAGAGAGTCCAGGGATATCTGCACAGCCAGTCAGTGACTGGAAGGTGGAGCTGGCCATTGGAGCCTCCCACTGCCCTGGTGCATGCAGGGAAGCAGCAGCAGCTCTCAGCCGCGGAGGCATACCTAGGGTGGGGCAAATGGGATGCGTGTCCTGGGTGCCAAAGCTGGGGGGTGCGGCAAAAAATGAACTCCTCACCCTTCCACCTAGGCACAGCCCTCTGCCACCCCCACCGGGATCTTCCCCAGCCTGGTGCAGTGGTGGTGGGGGCAGCAGCAGCCCTTCCACCCGGGCCTGGCCTGCCACCACTATCCTCTCCAGGGTTTTCCTTGGCCTGGGGCGGGGTGGCGGGAGAAGTAGCATCTAGGGGCGCACCTTCCACGCTTGCCCTAGGCAATGTTGAACCTCGATATGCCACTAGACAGCTGCTGAGCACCAGTATGAGTATCCTGGTGGAGACTTATGTTACAGCAGAAGGCGAATTGGATCTCAGCCTCTAACCCCGAGAAACTCACCACCTCCCCAAAGGATTCTGGGGAGCCATGGTCCAAAGCATCTGGAGGACATCATCTGATCTAACCCTGGCATCATCATCATTTATTGTACTTATATGCTGCTTTTTCTCCCAGAGTGACTTCCAAAATTAAGTTTAAAATGTTAAAAATATTTAAAACAACATTAAAAACATGTAAAATTATAAAAACCTGTAACAGTCTTTTTTTTAAAAAAATCAGCCTAATAAATAAATAAAAAGCTCCCCTGCTCAGATATTAAAAGCCTGCTTGAAAAGAAATTTTTTTATCTGCTGGCAAAAGGAGAGCAGGGAGGGGGCCGGCCTAGCCTTTTGTGGAAGAGAAAAAAGCTGGAACTAGAGCTATAAAGTATGTAATGAATTGTATGAAAAATATATAACAAATATGCATTTATAATAATAAGGCTAATAAACTTATGTTAATACACAGCAATAATTTGTGACTACAAATACATTAATACTATAAATATAATATATACAGTTTCATTGGTGATCCATAGGAAACAACAAATGTATAAAGGTTTTATGAGACCTGCGAGAGCACCGGTTTTCAGCACGTAGTTATGTCCCAATGGAGTATGTTCTCCAGACTTGATCAGAACAAAATCCTAATGGTTGGTAAATGCTCCTGCATTTCTCTTATGGAAGACACTCAGGTGTAATTATACTATATGTGCTGATTTACAAGAAAAAGAACAAGAAAAAACAGTTCCCTGTCCTCAGGCTTACAATCTAAAGATATGACACAGAGGGGCCACATGCATTCCACGGGTCTCATTTTGCCCACCCTTGCTCTATGCCATGGCCCTTTCTGCAGGACGTCATCGTCCTGCATTGGGGACGGGAGAAGGATGGGTCCCGGATGACGCTTATGCACAATGTCATCCGGGTCACATTGTTCTCCTGTCCCAGGCAGCAACGATTACACAGTAAATCATGACGTGTTTTAATCATCAATGACTGGCAATCGTGTAGCCCTCCTGCCACCCTCTTGCACTTACCTTAGGCGCGGAGGCCTTGGAAGCACAATGGCTGCACTTCTTGCCCCAGCGCAGTCTGAGACAGTGCCTAGCTGCGCTGTGGGAGAAAGAGGCGGCACCATCACGCTTCCTCCATTCACAGGGGGAGCCGGTCTGTAGGGAAGTGCTCCTGTCACGCTCCTCTCCCAGGAGAGGCTCTACAGAGATCCCTGTGGGACACCGCTGGGATCTGGTAAGTTGGTCCAAGACACACAAGGTTTGGCATTTTCTCTGTTCCTTTTCACACCCACCGTTATCGCATATGCTTACCTCTTTTCCCCATTTCTCAGGCCCCTGCAGCCTTTGGAGGAAGTCCTCAGCCAGGGCCACTGCCTGGCTGCAGTTCTCCGGGCCCTGTTCAGTGACCCAGCTCTGCATTTCCCAGGGCAGGATGGTCAGGAACTGCTCCAGGATCAATACTTCCAGGATCTGGTCCTTAGAGCGTCTCTCAGGCTTCAGCCACTGGTGGCAAAGTTTCCAGAGATGCTTGCACACATCCCGGGGCCCCTCTGCTGCCTCATAGCAGAAGCGCCTGAAGCGCTGGCGCTGAATCTCGGAACTCATGGTGTCCTCACTTAGAAGCTCCTCCACTTTCATAGAAGAATCCAGGCCTCCATTTGGTTGACTGGCTTCCTTGAGGGAATTATCTGAGCCCATCGAAGGTGGCCGAGTTGTCCACTCACCTCTAGGCCAGTGGTTGGTACCAGCTATTTCCTTGATGGAGGACTGGAATTCCTTTGTGTCCTCTTCAGACATGGACTCAGGGAATTTGCGGGGCCTCCCCTCAGACTGAGGGGACTCCATGGTCTTTAGGAAGTCCTGCCATTGGGTTTCCCAGCACTCCTCCTCCGGTTCCTTCTTGATCTGTGGGCTGAGAAGCACTTTAATGGGCCTGATTCGGACAGCGTCAGAATCTCTTTCTCCGTCCTCAAACTGCTCCCAGGATTCAGCTGCCATTGGATCTGACTCTTCCATTTTTGTCTGTACCTGCAGTCCCTGGGCTGAAACAGAAAAAAAAAATTGATTTCTTGAGAACAGGTGATCTTTGAAGAATTCTACTTAGTTCTACTCAGGGCAAGCCCATTGATTTCCCTGTGACTTAGGCCCAGGTATGTTACTGCAAGACAGCTTGGTCCAATCTGGCATCTACAAATTTGTTTGGACTACAAACCCTGAAGAAAAAAGGGAAGATATGTCTCCAAGTGCTCAGTGGATGGCTTTTATGTTTTTTAATCTTAGAATGATCCCCATGCATTTTAGCCTATGTATATACAGTAGCCCCTCCACATTCTTGAGGGTTTGGGGTGCAGAACCCTCGGAAAAGTGGAAAAACCTTGAATAACTCTCCCCAATGATCCCTCTCCCATGCCCCTCCAGAGCTTTCCCCTCTCCCATTCCTTTGTCTCTGGCCCTGGCATTGTGGCAAGGTGGGAGAGAAAAAAGACAACTCGAAAGGCTTACTGGTATTTTCCCCTCAGAGAAGAGGGGAGTTCTGGAGTTCTAATTACTTCCAGCAGCCATCTTGAGAAAGGAGGGGTAGGAGCAAAGAGAGCACCGGATGGTGCTGTATCCCCCCTAACCAAGCCCCCATCACACTATGCTGTTATAGCGTTATATTCCACGTTAAGTGGCATGGCAACATCCTGTGGAATTCTAGGGTGTGTAGTCTACTGGGGCCAAAGAGCTCTCTGGCTGAGAATTCTAAATGCCCCTCACTAAACTACAAATCCCAAGATTCTACAAGATGTTGAAAATAGAGTAATAGCACTATTACACTGTAGTATGATAGGGGGTCTACACAAACTTTTTCCTTGTATTATTTTTAAATAGATAATTGAGGTGTATGAGATTTGCCTTATATTATGTCATGTTTTTACAACATTTTATTATTTATTTATTTGACTTATTAATTTATATCCTGCCTTCTTGTTTATACAGGATCAAAGGCAGCCTTACCTTTCTTCTTCTGATATTTTAGGCACCTTGCCTTATAATCTTTTTTGACATGGGCGGGCATACTGACAGATTCATGCTTTCATTCCTGCAAAGCAGAAATAAAAGCTATGTCAGTGGTTCCACAGAAGTAAACACATACAGTGGCCTGAAAATTATTTTAAGGTAGTTGCAGTAGTATCACAAACTTAAAAAGTTTGGAGGGAGATAGTGTGATGTATAGTGATTTGAGTGTCAGCCAAAGACACTTGGAAACCAGAGTTAGAATCTCTGCTTCACCGTGGAAACTCACTGGGTGACCTTGGGCAAGTCACACTCTCTCAGCCTGAGAGGAAGGCAGTCGCAAACCCATTCTGTGTAAATTTTGCCAAGAAAACTGTATGATAGGATCACCACGAATCAGAAACAAGAAGAAATGTTACTTTATTTGGATGACACGTCCCAGAACCTCTTAGCTAGCATTTCTAAGCCCTGCATAAGTGCCAACTTTATATTTTTTTGTTCATCGAATCATAGAATCATGGAGTCGGAAGAGACCACAGGGGCCATCCAGTCCAACCCCCTGCCATGCAGGAACCCACATCAAAGTACTCCCGACAGATGGAAATCCAGCCTCTGCTTAAAATCCTCCAAAGAAGGACAATCCACCACACTCCAAGGCAGCATATTCCACTGCTGGGCAGCTCTGACTGTCAGGAAGTTCTTCCTGAGGCTCAGGTGGAATTTCCTTTCCTGTAGCTTGAATCCATTGCTCCTTGTCCTAGTCTCTGGAGCGGTAGAGAACAAGCCTGCTCCCTCCTTAACACGGCATCCCTTCAAATATTTAAACATGGCTATCATGTCCCCTCTTAACCTTCTCTACTGCAGACTTAACATAGCCCCTGCTCCCTGAGCCGCTCCTCATAGGGCATAGTCTCCAGACCCTTCACCATTTTGGTCGCCCTCCTCTGGACACGCTCCAGCTTGTTGTGTACCTTCAAGTCGTTTCTGACTTATGGTGACCCCAAGACAACCCTATCGTTTTTTTGTTTTTTGCAAGATTTGTTCAGGAGGGGTTTGCCTTTTCTTGACTACATTTGATGGCAGTTGTAATCCAACCCATGCAAAGTAGCTGAGGCTCATTACTGAAGGGCACTGCAACAGCTAAAGGGGGATGAACCAGGAAAATTATTTAAGAATAAAAAGGGCCACGTTGGATCAAGCCAAAGGCCTGTCTAGTTCAACATTCTGGTCTCCACATGGCCAACCAGTTGCCCTGGAGTAAGACAATGCAATTACACCATCCTGTCTGCACCCCACAACTCCGCTTCGAGACCTCCAGCAAAGGACAGCACTTTCTCCTAAACATTTCCCTGCCATCTAATTAATCAGTCAGCAGGGGCCTATTCACACATTACAGAATTAAAATGCTATGATTCCACTTTAACTGCCATCATTCCATCCTAAGGAATCTTGGAAGTGGAAATTTGGGGAGGGGCATTTAGAATGCCAGTGTGCCATCAAACTACATATCCCAAGACTCCATAGGATGCAGCCATGGCAGTCAAAGCAGAATCACAGCTCTCTAATTGTGCAGTTTGAATAGGTCCCTGGGTTGCCTCAGGCATGCTGTCCCCTTTGTCAGGGCCTTTCCGCACTGCACTGTTATAGTGCTATTATTCCGGTTCAATGTCCTCTGGAATGCTGGGGTTTGTAGTTTACTGAGGCCAAAGAGCTCTCTGGCTGAAAATTCTCAATGCCCCTCCCTAAATGGCAAACCCCAGGATTCCATAGGATGTGTAAAGTGGAAAAATAGCAGTATAACTGTACAGTGCGGAAAGGCTCTCAGACTCTACCCTTTGGCCTGAATGCCTTTGCAGAACTTTGGCCTAAATGCTTTTGCAGAACTGCTTTATAGGGTTGCTGTAAAGATTTTTGAGATGTCATGCACACAAATTATCTTAAACAATCAAACAGAGCTCTGTCAATGTCAATAAGAATAATAATGATGTTAATAAAAATAACAACAATAATAAAAAAATCAATATTTTTATTAATTTATTAATGTTATTAATATTAATAATATCTTGATTTCCCCCAAAATTGGGACTCAAAGTGGCTCACCATTTAAAAGAACGATTAAAAAAATGTGAATATTAAAATAGAATTAAATGTTTACAATATTAAAACAATTACCCTTCGCTAAAGTAATAAAATGCAATTAAGAAGATAAAAAGCTCTTAAAAAACAATAATTAAAACCACTGAGTGTTGTTTCCCTAAGCTATGCAGAAAGTTGCCAGTTTTTTCGCCACTCTCACACCCATGCTGTTAGCTACAGGTGAGCATGCTCACGTCGGTTTCACAAAAACAAGCTTCCACTGGTTGATTCCTGTGAATAACTGTGGCCAAAAATGCGGCAGCAGACCGGGCCGACGTTCTTTCCCCTTCCCGGCCAGCTGGCAGCCCTAGGGCAGCAATGGCATGGCCATTTAAACAAAAAACCCAAACCATTTTGACCTGTTCCCAGGCCTTTGGTGGCGCTTTGCATAGCTTTCCATAGCCAAAGAGGCCACCTGCTGGCTGCTGTGCACCAAGTCCTTCCTTAAAGCACAGGTGCCAAGGACAAATGGGATGTTGGCAACCCCACATGGTGCTCCAAGGGCCCCCTCTCCCCACAGCAGCACTTCCAACAAGGGTGCTTTTTTCCCCTGCCACCTCTTTTTGTCATTTTATTTTACGGTCTTCTTTTTCTCTGCACGCAGCTGGGCTGTTGCGGCTGCTAACTCACCCCCTCCTTGCAGCCTTTGCAAGGGGACCTCCCGTGGCTTCATCTATGGGACAGAGGAAAGAAGGAAGGGGACCTCCCATGAGGTCAACTGAACACGCAGGCCTGTCTTGCTGCCGCCGCCGCTCTATGTGTTTAACCCCTTCAAGGAACAGATGTGGCAAGCAGGCTAAAAATAGGAACCAGAGCAGGAGTTTCCCCCTCCAGCTACCTTTCTCCCTAGGACTCTGTCGCAAGAGTTACAGTTATAGTAAATTCTGATACAGTTTTAACTTCCGTAGCTGCACATTCTATGGAATCCCGGGAATCGCAGCTCGATGAGGTACCAGAGTTCTCTGGAAGAGAATTCCAAGCATCTCATGAAACTGCAGATCTTAGGACTCCATAGCGTGGAACCGTGGCAGTTAAAAGTGGTTTCTTTCTTTCTTTCCTTCCTTCTTTCTATCTTTCTTTCTTTTTTAAAAGCATTTTTATTATAATTTCTAAAAAAAGTATAAAGTGGGAACATTTCTTTTTAATGTTCCCCCACCCCCCAACTCCCATAACAAGTTTTCTTCTCCAGTTTTACCCAGCTGAATCAAACAAAAGGTACAATATAATACGGTAAAATACAAGGAGCCCAATCCACTATACATAGAATCTTTGGTATAACAATCACAATTTGTCTTTTAACCAGTCAATACATTTTTATCTTTTTTTAATCAAATTAGATCATTATAATCATTAGCTTTACAATTGCAGCCACTCTTTTATTTTGCTCCATTCTCTATCAAATTGTTGAATAGATTTGTTCTTTAATTCATTTGTCAATTTTTCCACTTCCATCATTTCCATAACCTTTAATTTCCATTCATTTAAATTTATTTTAATATCTTGTTTCCAATGTTGAACATAAGTTAATCTAACTGCTGTAACTAAATATAACATTTTTTTATGCTTTCTAATTTCTGCCTTTGATTCTATTATATTCAATAAATATAATTCAGGCATAATCTCAAGATTTATTTTGAATATTTTTCGAATTTTGTCATGTATTTCTTTCCAAAATTTCTTCACCTTTTTGCAAGTCCACAACATATGATAAAATGATCCCTCTTTTTCTCCACATTTCCAGCATTTCGAATTTCCATTCTTTGTAATTTTTTGTAATCTGGCATCATACACCATCTATGCAACATTTTATAGTAGTTTTCTCTTAAATTTAAATTTAATGTAAATCTTAAATCTATTTTCCATACCATTTTCCAACTCTCAATATCTATTGACTGTCCTATATTTTGTAACCATCTCACCATCTTTTCTTTAATTTCCCCCTGTTCCATTTCTCTTTGTGATAACAATTTATAAAGTCTGGATATTCTTTTCTTTTGATTTTCTTTCATGAATACATCCAGTTCATTTTCCTTCTTATCAAATCCAAATAATTTTAAGTCCATTTTGTTTCTTTCTGTCAGTTGTCCCCACGGAAACCAATTCATTTCATGTCCAGCCTCCTTCATTTCTTCCAGCGTTTTCATTCTTGGTTTATTTCCGTCCCTGATAAGTATACCCTGGTATGTCAGGATTTTCCCTTCTTTTGTTGGGGAAATTTTAAAAGCTTCTTGTGGTGATGACCAAGTCAGGAGGCTGGAATAAAATCTTGAGTTTAATTGTTGCCATACTTTTAATAAAGTCTTCCAGATGCAATAGTTATTAAATTCTTTGTTAACTGCTAATTCATTATAACAACAAGTAACCATGCCATCCAAATCTATTCTCATGGCAGTTAAAGTGGTTTCATTGGGCTGTAATTGTGACACTGCAAATCCCAGAATCCTATCAGATGGAGCCGTGGCAGTTAAAGTGGCATCAAAGTGCTGTAATTGTGACACTACAAATCTCCAAAATTCTATAAGATGGAGTCATGGCTGTTAAAGTGGCATCAAAGTGCTGTAATGGGGCCATGTGGGAGAGGCAAGCGAATGGAGAGGCTGCCTTTTGAGGTTTTGGTGGATTAAAAGAGAAGCCAAGATGACTAAACAGGCTGCCGTACTTTGGCCATATCATGAGAAGACATAACTCACTGGAAAAGACAACAATGCTTGGTCAGCTAGAAGGCAGCAGAAAACGCGGAAGGCCGCATTACAGATGGATAGATCCAATCAAGGAAGCCACAGCCGTGAATCTGTAAGATCTCAGCAGGGCAAATGGTGACAAGGGCGATTTCTACCCTACACTGTTATAGTGCTATTATTCCACTTGCAACATCCTGTGGAATTCTGGGATTTGTGGTTTACTGAGGCCAAAGAGCTCTCTGGCTGAGAATTCTAAAGGCCCCTCTCTCGACTGCAAACCCCAGGATTCCTTAGGATGATGAAAGTGGAATAATAGCACTGTAACAGTGTAGTGCAGAAAGGGCCTGGGTGACTTGGAGATTTCTCATCCACAGCGTCAGCAGAAGTTGACTTGGCAGCAGTGAACAACGACAGTAAATTGCTTGCCCTCTGTCTACGGATATTAGTAATTAAATGTATGAGCTTTGGGCTCGGACAAGGGGTTGACTTTTGTTCCCAGGTGTACGCCCTGCTTCGTGTGTGCACATGCAAGTAAGGCTGGTATTTCACAGCCTGCAGCTGCTGAGATGTTTGCCACTGATAATGTGTTGCCAGAATAAATGAACACGATCGGGAAAACCGAAGGCCAGTAGAGATAGATGCACTCATGTGACATACCCTCGGTTTTTCCATTGGTAGGAGACAGGTTACGTTACTGAGTAAACTAAGGCCATTTCCGCACTGGACTGTTATAGCGCTATTATTCCACCTGCAACATCCTATGGAATCCTGGGGTTTGCAGTTTTGGAGGGGCCGGCCGGCCCCTCCCGAAACTGCAAACCCCAGGATTCCATAGGATGTTGCAGGTGGAATGATACGCTATACAGTCCAGTGCGGAATGGGTCTAAGACAGCCAAAGGCGTTGAACAGCTTTTGTGCAAGTTGGACCTCTCCAGCTGTGTTGGATTACAACTCCCATCACACAGCCTTACAGGGGTGGTGGGAGTTAAACGCCAGCCCAGTTGTAGGGCTCCAACTTGTAAGAAGCTAGCACAGAAATTTCTTTAAGGTTAAAAAAAAACAACCAAAAAAACACAGTCTTGCAGGACTTAAAATGGTTTAAAATGGCTTTCATTGAAGTAGCATCCACTTCAGTAGCTGCATAAAGTTTTATCTTTACCTGGAAGAGAGAAATATCTAAACCTAAGTCAGGAGTGAGAATCATGAAGCTCTCCGGAGGTTATTAGTCTACAACTTCCTGCCGCCGCTAACTAGCGTAGTCAATGGGGAAGAATGTTGGGACTTGCAGTCCAACAATACCATACCCTCCAACTGTTCCAATTTGGCACGGAGAGTTCTGGTTGATCCTCTGTCATCTCACTTTTTCAGCTGCTTTTAAAATGTCCCAGTTTTTCTCTCGTTCTCCCACTTTCCCCTTTTTTCCTGCAAACTGTTCAAAGTGCTAAAGTAGTCTGTGCTCCTCCAGCTCAGAAGCGAGGAAGAAGAGAGGAGAGGAAGAATCTATAAACATTGATGGTAAACAACAACAACAACATCCTATTGTGATTTAACTTAAGTGATCTTAAAATGCAAAACCTGAACAAGATAGATTATTTTTAAAAATAGGCTCATCTGTTATTATACATGCTAACACAGAGATATGGAACAGGTGATTTCAGTTCCCATCATCCCTGACCATGGTAATACTGATAGGGAGCTGTGGGAACTGTGTTAGAAAGAGCCACACATTCCTCACTCCTGGCTTATCGTAATAATGCATTTACAAAAGGGTAGATGGCATTGTTTTTTATTTCTTCACTCATTGAATTTTCATACCAAATTTTCTTTTTATGTTTTCTGTTTTTCTATCTGGCTTAGGTAGCTTAAAAAGAAGCAAAAAAAAAAAAGTTTGTCCATTAAATAAAGTGAGTAAAAATTAAATAAAGCAAAGGTCCAGGAATTTTAAGCAGGGTGTATACAATGGCAAGCCAGACTGAAATCATGCAGCTGGACGAGACCACAAAGGTCATCCAGTTCAACCTCCTGCCATGCAGGAATACGCAATGAAAGCATTCCTGACAGATGGCCATCCAGCCTTGGTTTAAAATCCCCTAAAGAAAAAGACTCCACCACACTCCAGTGCAGCACAGTCCATTGCTGAACAGTTCTTAGCGTTTGGAAGTTCTTCCTAATGTACGGTGGGAATTTCTTTTCCTGCAATCTGAAGCCCCTGCTCCATGTCCTGGACTCTGGAGCAGCAGAAAACAAGCTTGATCCATCTTCAACATGACATCCCTTCAAATATTTAAACATAGCTACCATTTCACCTCTTAACCTTCTCTTCTCTAGGCTAAACATACCCAGCTCCCTAAGCCTCTCCTCATAGGGCAGGGTTTCCTTCCATTTACACCCCTGCTGGTCTGAACCGGTGAGGATGGAAGGCAGTATTGAGAAACAGCCTGCTACCTTCTGTGGGTTATCTGCACTAATTAATATGCTGGAAGAAAATTTTCCTGTACCCAGTTCCAAACAAAGCTTCCCCTGCTGAAATTTGATACAAGAACAAAAACTGGAAAATTGCTTTTGTGGACAGCTACTTCCAAAATCTGCCAAGCCATCGTGGCCAATGAGGATGTAGGCAGAAGGATTCTGGGAACCATAGTTAAAAAATTAAAACCAGCAGCAACAGCTAGGTCCCATTTCAGTGGGGCAATTAATTTATCTGGGTTATAGTGTGAACTTTAAAGGTGGGTTCAGTGCCTTGGAGAGCTTCCTTAAAGTTCAGACTAAAATCTGGAAACTAGCTGCCACAGTCAACAGACTAACTATTCCAAGGTTTAGATACAGTGGTAGGTCAGGAGAATCCCTAGCCCCTTCTCCTGACTAATTGGCAGCCTTGTAAGGCTGGCCCAAGAAATGCTGCTACCTGAGGCAGAGCTCACTCATTATGCCCGCACATGTAAGTCAAAATACATACTGTAGTACCCAAGGCCTGACTGATTAGTTTGGTACCAGAGGCAGCAAATTCCAGAATCACCTTTCCCTATCCTGACAGCCCTTTCCGCACGACACTGTTATAGTGCTATTACTCCACTTTCGGCATCCTGCGGAATCCTGCGCTTCTGCAGTTTAGGGAGGGACATTTAGGATTCTCAGCCAGAGAGCTTTTTGGCCTCACAAAACTACAAACCCCAGAATTCCACAGGATGTTGGAAGTGGAATAATAGCACTGTAACAGTGGAGAGTGGAAATGGCCACAGTGAGATTAAATAACCGCTGTCTCTTTCGCACTATGCAATCCTAACACTTTGCTGCCACTTTTATCTGCCCTCCCTCCATTCTAGGGAATCCTAGTTTCAGGAAGTACTTTGAATTCTCAGCCAGAGAGCGCTAGTGCCTCACAAAACTACAAATCCCAGGATTCTGCAGGGGGCAGCCCTGGCAGTCCATGTGGTATCAAAGTGCTAGCATTTTACAGGGTGTAAAAACCCTAACAGTTTGGTGCTGTGCTTTCATAGCAACCAAAATCTGCCACCTGGAATGGCTACACCATTCTGCCCAAGGGCAGAGCTGACTCTGAAGCCATGTCCGCACTACTCCGTTATAGCGCTATCATTCCACTTTCAACATCCTGTGGAATTCTGGGGTTTGTAGTTTCCTGAGGCCCAAGAGCTCTCTGGCTGAGAAGGCTAAATGCCCCTCCCTGAACTCCAAACCCCAGGATTCCATCAGATGCTGGAAGTGGAATCATAGCAGTATAACAGTGCAGTGCGGACGCCCTGCCCGTGTTGTTTTGGTCAAGCCCTGGCGGCTGCTCTTCCCATCAGAAGCCGTAATGGGTTAAGTCCACAAAGCTCTCCAGCCTAGACAGGGCCCACAAACAAACATAGAGTGGGCATTTTCTTTCTTCTTTTTCGGGAGAGTTGCACTGAATTCCTTTTCCTGTCCCTCCCCTTTGGCTGATAAGTGTCCTTTTCGCGGTGCCTAAACTTTGGAGTGTTTTCGCCTCCCACGGCGGCTGCAGCTGGGCCCGCGGCTCGGGGAGGTGAGTGGCGGGAGGGATGGGGGCTGCAAAAGCAAGCGGGGAGGAGGGTCGGAGGAAAAGGAGAGGGCAGGGCAGGGCAGGGAGAGGAGGAGTTTTCGGGAGGAGCAGCAGCAGGGCTGGGGACCAGGGAGTGCAAGTGGTACGCTCGCCAGGTGGGCTGCAGCGCCCATCTGCCCGGTGCGGGAAGAGCTGATGGGAGTTCCAGCCCAGCAACCTCTGGAGGGCCACCAGTTGCCCGACCCAGCTCTAAACAGACGGAGAGAAAGAGTCCCAGACTGGCTACCTGTTTTCTTTTCGCTCTCCCTGCCTTCCTCCAGTTTTTGATGGTCATTTGTATGCGGACTTCGGGCCCTTCCACACCACACCCTTACAGCGCTGTTGTTCCACTTTCAGCATCCCATGGAATCCTGGGGTTTGCAGTTTAGGGAGGGTCCTTTGGACTTCTCAGCCAAAGAGCTCTTTGGCCTCAGTGGACTGCAAACCCCAAAATTCCACAGAGTGTTGAAAGTGGAATAATAGCACTAGAACAGTGTAGAGCCGAAAGGCCCTTCGTCTTTCAGTAGTAGAGCCTCCATGTTGAGGTGCAGTGTACCTCTGCCTTGCCCAAGGTTTGGAGCTTGTGAAATGGTGTTTCTTGTGCAACGGAATTTCTTTCATCTCCATGTTGTAATCCAGGACTGTAGATATTATTATTATTACTACTGTTATTACTGTTATTACTATTATTGCATTTTATTTCTTACCCCCCTCTCGCCCAGGCTCAAGGGCGGGGTACAGCGCAGATACAGTTAAAAGCAAATCACAGTTAAGATACACTAAGACACAAACCATTTAAAATATAAATATACCATAATTAAAAGTATAATTTAAAGTAGAAGTACAATTTAAAGTACAATTGAAAATAGACTGGGCAGGCCTGCTGGAAGAGATAGGTCTTAAGTACTTTTTTGAACTTGGACAGCATGTTTCGCTGCTGGATCTCTTCCGGCAGGTAATTCCACGGTTTAGAGGCAGCCGACGAAAAGGTCTTCTGGGTGAGCGTATTTATTTTATTTATTTATTATATTTGTATGCCACCTTTCTCCCGGCATAGGACCTGAGGCGGCTTCCAGGTTAAAACAGCAAAACATTAAAAGCAATTAAAAAACATTACAAACATATAAAATCATAAAAACCTAATAACAATATTCATCGTCCTCTTTATTTATATCCTGCGTTTTTTTTCTCCTGGTAGGGACGCAAAGTGGCTTGCAGTTCCAAAAAAGCATGGTTAAAAATTGTGGACTGCAAAAGTTAAAACACAAATTAAATGGCCAAATAAGAATGAAAACAAAGTTAAAATACAGAATTACAACGCAAACACCCATACATTCAGCACAGTTCACAATATCCAGCACAACCAGATGTTCTCCAGCTGTTCAGCTGCCATGAGTCCCAACTGATATGATGAGAGCTGTAGTCCGGCAAGAACCAAGTTTCTTAGAGCTTCTGTTGTGAGCTTTAACAGTTTAATGAAAGACTGAGGGGTACGTAGCACCAACAAACTTTGGTTCAGACCCTTATACAGTTCAGATCTTTATTTGGTTCAGGTTTGTGTTCAGCTCAGACTATTCTGAGGGCCACCCAGTTCAACTCCTGGACGAAATCTGAATCTCAGTTTCAAAATCCAAAGTTTTAACTCTTTGTCTGACTATAGTTGGAGTTTTTTAAAGACTAGATGTCCCTTGCCTAAAAGCGTTTGATGGAATTTGTGGGCCTAGCATCTTTTTCTGAGAATGACAAAATTCGATCAAATATTTTTTTTGGTTTGACATCCTTACATTTTGATTATTTTTAGTTCAATGTATTTTTTTTCTATTTTTTGCTTGTAATGTTTAAAAACTTCATGGCAGGTTTAGATGAAATTTTCAGTCCTATTCTGCGGGGACAAAGTCTGCTAAATTGCTTATGAGAAGGCGTGAGAGGGGAAGGATGAGAGGCTGCTTGTGGCTTTCATGTCTGTGAGGGTGGTGACTTCGTGTTGGGTTTTAGTCTGAACTATAAGGGGGTTATCTGAGCTCCTGATCCCATTAGGGGTAGGCTCACCACCTTAGATAGCTTCTTTAAAGTTCAGACCAAAATCCAGAGCAGATTCACCACCTCACTGAAATGGAAGCCAGGTGCACACATGTATGTAAGAGCAGCTCTTCCCATTTGGGAGTTTTCTAAGAAACTACAGTGCCCACTGTGGTAATGTTGGGGTTGTTCCTTATTTATTATTATTTGCTGTCAAGTCAACTTTGACGTGTGGCAGTACTATGAATGGATACCTTTCATAACACCAGGCTGTCAACTGTGCTGCTCAGGTCTTGCAAAGTTCTAGGAGTCTTAATAGAGGCATATGTAACATAAATAGCGCCTAGGGCAAGCATGGAAATTCTGCTTCTACCTCTGGGGTTGCTTCTTCCTCCTCTGCCATTTCTGGAACTGCTTTTTCGTGCCTCCCTTGCATTGGCACCCAGGGCACATGCCCTACTTGCCCTCTCCTAGATATACCTCTGGCTAGAACACATGCTGAACATGAGTCAGCAGGGTGATGCACCAGCTAAAAAAGCCAATGCGATTCTGGGCTGCATCAATAGGAATAAAGTATCTAGGTCAAAGGAAGTGATGGTACCACTCTGTTCTGCTTTGGTTAGTCCCCACCTGGAATACTGTGTCTGGTTCAGGGCACGACAGCTCAGGAAGGATATTGACAAGCTGGAACGTCACCAGAGAAGGGCGACCAAAATGATAGAAGGCCTGGAAACCATGCCGCATGAGGAATGGCTTAGGGAGCTGGCTATGTTTAGCCTAGAGAAGAGAAGGTTAAGAGGCTACATCATGGCTATGTTTAAATATTTGAAGGGATGTCATATGGAGGGTGGAACGAGCCTGTTTTCTGCTGTTCCAGAAACTAGGATGTGGAGCAAAAGCTTCAAACTTAAGAAAAAGAGAGTCCATCTAAACATTAAGAAGAATTTCCTGATGATAAGAGCACTTTGGCGATGGAATATGCAGCCTGGGAGTGCGGTGGAGCCTCCTTCTTTGGAAGCTTTCAAACAGAGTCTAGATGGCCATCTGCCGGAAACGTTTTGACGGTGTATTCCTGCATGGCAGGGGGTTGGACTTGACGGCTGTTGTCCTCTCTTCCAACTGTAGGAGTCTATAAAAGTTAGGGCAGCCGTGCCTTCTTTGATCAGATCAATCCACCTGAGGTACAGTCTTCCTGTTTTCATATTGCCTTTTGCTTAACTAAACATATTCATCTTTTCCAGTGAATCATTTCGTCACATGACGTGTCCAAAGTATAACAGCTTCCATTTAGTCATCTTCGCTTCTAGGGAGACTTCAGGCTTGGCCCTATTCATTTGTCTTTTGGACGGTCTGTGGTGTGTGTGTGTGTGAATATGAGAGCCAGTGCAGGGTAGTGGTTTGAGCATTGAACTACACCCCTGGAGACCAGGGTTTGATTCCCCACTTGGCCACGGAAATCCACTGGGTGACCTTGGGCATGTCACACACTCTCAGCCCCAGAAAACCCCTAAGGTTTGTCTTAGGGTTGCTGTAAACTGGAAATGACTTGAAGGTATATAACAACAGCAATTGTTTATGTAGAACTCTGGTTTCTCTTCCGATCGTATAAATCTTTCACCTTTACACGGAATTCTCTTCCAGCACTGCATTTCAAATGAGTTGGTTCTCTTCCTGTCAGCTTTCTTCACCGTCCAGCTTTTTCACATCTACGTGTAATGCTTACCTCCTTATATTTATCCGAAGAGGGGAAACTGTTATGAGCAAGTCAAACAGTATAGAAATGGCCTCATTGAAGTAGCTTGCGAAATTTTGGGAGGAAAGTTTTTTTTCCCTCAAAAGGAAAGTCTCTAAATTTGTGGTGAATTTTTTAAAATTTATTTTTATTAAAATAAACCTTATAGCATTATATATATATTTTTTAAAAAAGTGATGGGTACAAGTGAATTTACAAATTTGTTTAAAAATTGGATCATTCAGAATTTTGTGATGAATTTTTACTATCCTTTTTCACCTTCCTTGTTGTTAGGGGTGAGGGAATCTTGATATGAGAATCAATAGAAGTTTTCATAGGCCAGAATTCTTCACATTTTCAGAAGAACAGGTATAGGAGTAAGGGAGTTATGTAAGAAAAGCAACTGAATCATCTTTCCTTTGATCAGTTGGCCCCAAAATTTCGGAAACTGCAATAGGACAGGGAGGATGAGAGATAGAAATAGCCAAATCAGAAGGACTGAGTAGTCAGCATTTCCAAGTAAAATTCCAAAGTTCCATTCCCAGGTCCAACAAAAACTTCAAAAATTCTTTTTAAATATAATCTTTATTAATTGATATTTTTAAAAACAAGCACGCAGACATATGGACACAATATATCAAGTAGATATATCTCGAACGGCGTCCTGAGAGAGAAAGAAAAAGTGAAAAAAAAAACAAAGAGGAAAAAGAAAAAGGGGGAGAAGGGGGAAAGAAAAGAAAAAAGGAGGAGAAGAAATAGAAAAGAAAGAAAAAGAAGAAAAAATCCTCAAAATCTTTTTAATATCCCTGCTCCTAAGAGGAAAAAAATAGCAATAAGTGTTAAAAAAAACCTGGAGCAGTATTCTAATATATAACTCCAATATCTGCATCCAAAAGCATTATGATTAGAGAGCCTTGATAAAACCATGCACTGTGATTAGAAAGCTGGAACGGTCGCTTCTCAAATGATTTCCACTCTTTTCTCCATTTCCCTCTGAAATTTCAGGAGGGTTCCAATTTGGTTGCAGTTTGCTTTGAAAGAGCCCCACTTCAGTCTACTCAATCTCCATATCTTTCCGAACTGCCCAATTTGATAAGGGCATTTAGACATTTTCAGCTAGAGAGCTCTTTGGCCTCGGTAAACTACAAACCCCAGAATTCGACAGGATGTTGAAAGTGAAATAATAGCACTACAACAGTATAGTGTGGATATGGCCTATAATCACAGCATTCCCCCCCCCGGGACAGATGAGGAGTTTCCACACAGTGTCCAGTGTAGTACAGAGATGGACTTACCATTTTGTTATCCAAACCCTCTAATTCTCTAATGCCAAGGGACTAACTGAAAAAAAAAAAGAAAAAGAAAAGAAATATTTATTGCAAAAATCCAAAAGTACTAGGTTGTGAAAAGTTAAAATTTGGGGGTGATTCAGCCTTGTTCCTCATTTAGTTGCTTAATAATTAAATTAAATTAATGTTTTAATTCTGGAATTGTTACTGCTGAAATTTCGGCTTAAGTCAATCGGTTAAGTTAAGAAAAATAAGATTAATTCTGTTCCCCCCCCCTTTTTTTTTGGCTAGGAAATTTCCAACTTAACTGAGGATTGAGTTTATTTTTAACTGGTTAGTGCTGAATTAGAGTTGCCGGAATGAAAACTGGAGATCGCGCCTCTGCCTTTCATGGTTGTGCAGAAGACGAAATTTCAGCCAGTGTTGCTTGTCACGCAACAACACCTGCTGAAATTGTCTCTTCTGTACAACCATGAAAGGGACAGGAGCCCTCTCCAGTTTTCAGTTTGGCATCTCTAGCTCATGCCTCTGGAAAGGTAATTGTGATCACTTTAATTCCGAACCAGAGGTGCTGCCGTTTGGCTCTCCAATAGTTAAGTCTATAGAGTTTCCATTCCTAGCGAGGAAGGTGGATTTGTGATTGGGGGAAGAAAGAGGGGGAGCCTGGGATTGCATTAATAAATGCCACTTCCTGTCTGCCTCCTCTGCCAATTGGGATTTTGAATTAACCTTTACTAGCAGTGGAAGGCTGATGCCCGGGACCAGAGAGTTAAAGGTACATCACTGGACGGAGGAGAGAGTGGAGGGATGAGGATGTGGGGAAGGGAAGAAGAGATGTGGATTGCATGTGGATTTCTTTTTTGGAGCAGGAGAATGGCAGAGTGACAGATTTGGGAGTGCAAGTTGAGAAGCGGTGTTGAGAATCCCATAAATACGGAGCACAAGTATCAGGAAATGACTGGTGTCTAGTAGGAGCTATTAGAGAGAGCTAAAAGCCAATTCAGCCTCAGAGGCACGGAGAGGGGGGAGAGGGAGTGAGAGGTTTTTCCACACAAATTGTTATTTTCAAAGGAATAACTGTGTTAGGTTTGATAGAATCATAGAAACAGAGTTGGAAGAGACCCAATGGCCATCAAGTCCAACCCTCTGCCGTGCAGGAACAAACACTCAAAGCACCCCCAGCAAATGGCCATCCAGCCTCTACTTGAAAAGCTCCAAAGAAGGTGACTCCACCACACTCCGAGGCAGCGTATTCCACTGTCAAACGGCTCTGACTGTCAGGAAGTTCTTGCTGATATTTAGATGAAATCATTTTTCCTGTAGTTTGAATGAAATTACTTTGTGTCCTAGTTTCTGGAGCAGCAGAAAACAAGCTTTCTCCATGTTCAACATGACATCCCTTCAAATATTTAAACATGGCTATCCTTGTTTCCTCTTAACCTTCTTTTTTGTCAGGCTAAACGTACCTAGTTCCCCAAGCCTCTCCTCATAGGGCATGCCTTCCAGATCCTTCACCGTTTTGGTTGCCCTGCTGTTTCGTTGCAACAAAACAGCAGAGTCCTGTTATTTAAATGAACCAATATTGTAGCATGAGCACTGGTAGATTGCATCATACTCAGATATACTGCTTTTATCAGAGGATTATCAGTGAGCGTGCAACAAAATGTTGCAGCACAAAGTCCAGTTCAGTCCCCACTGAGATTATATCTCTAGTAGAAGCTGGAGAGCATCTAGTGAAATTCGCAGAATAAACTGGAGACACATCTTGAGATGCTCAAAAGAGGGTTGCTTTATTAATGACAAAGCAACACTTGTTTCAACTGGTGTGTGTTTAGTGTCTTCAGCTGGGTTATATATTTCCTTTATTCATTTGCCTTTTCCCTAGTATTAAAAAAAACTTATTTAAAAAAATCAATATGGGTTAAAACTATATAAAAGAAATCATTTACAAAGTATAAATGTGTAAATTATTTATTTGTTTTTTAAATAACTTGTACAGTTAAAGTGATTAAAATTCATGATAAGATTGCACATAAAACAAGAAAAGAACGCAGCACACCATTAAAAGCCCTTCTCAGCCCATTTCTAAAAGCCTGACAGCATAAAATGGTTTTCACTTGCTGGTGCCATAAAAGTACGAGGTCCCATCTGAGCTTTGCTAGTCAGGGTCAGCCCTTGTTAGTGTTTGGGTGGGAGATCGCCAACAAATATGAGGAGCTATAGGCCAGCAGCTCTTAAGCTGTGGTCTGTCAGCCCCTGGGGGGCCGTGATGTCCCCACCGGTGCTCTGTAAAGGCTTGCAGAAATGTTAGGAACTTTTAGTTAAAATGAATTGAAGGAAGGAAGGAAGGAAGAAAGGAAGGAAGGAAGGAAGGAAAGACAGACAGACAGACAGACAGACAGACAGACAGACAGACAGACAAATGGGTGGATGGTCCATACATTAATCTCAAACAGCAGAATTTTTTTTTTTTGGAATATTTTAATTGATAGTTTAATTTCAAAAATACCCCCCCACTTCCAAGTTTGAATCTTCCAGTTGAATCTGCTTATTTCCAGTACATACAAACATAATTTCCATTTTACAGAGATAAGAGCGATTACATTATTTCTTTCTTTCATTTCTTATACATTTATAGCTTTACCCAGTCCAGTACTCCTTTCCATTCTTTTTCAAAGTTCTGGATAGGTTTATTCTTCAAAGAAGATGCTAATTTTTCTATCTCTACCATATCCAGAGCTTTTAACTTCCACTCTTCTGTATCAATATATTTCTTTTCTTTCCAGTGTTGCGCATATGTCAACCTTGCCGCAGTTATTAAATATAATAGTATCTTCTGGTGACTTCTTATCTCCCTTTGTTGCCCTAGCCTATTTAACAAATAAAACTCTGGTTTCATTTCAAAATTCAAATTACAAATTCTTTGAATTTCATCATGTACCCCCTTCCAAAAATTTTTTGCTATCTTACATGTCTACCACATATGAAAAAAAGACCCCATCTTTTCGTCACATTTCCAACGCTTTGCATTCCCGGTCAAAGAGCAGAAATCTTTTGCCAGTGATAGATATCATTTGTACAAAATTTCATCCCAGTATCTGAAACTGTAAGGGGAGTATGTGCATTCGCTTGTTTCTCCTTTCTCTCCAAATGAGATGAGCAACTTTAAATGAATATTTGAGGCACTTTACGGTTTTAAATCTTAAATCTTGGTGGCCCTCAGCAACGAAAAATATTTAAAGGGGGCCCGTGGTAAAGAAAAGGTTAAGAACTACTGCTGTAGGCTCTATCTCAAAGGAGGGAAAATCATCTCTTAGTATTCCTTGCCTAAGAAGCCCTATGAAGTTCATGGGGTTGCCATAAACCAACAGGAGATTTAAAGGCACATATGCACAGAAGGCCAAGAAGGAGGAAGCCATCCAACTCTCCTCAGGACTGGGCTTCCAAAGTCTGGGAGCAGCCTCTGACTAGGTTGTCTCCCTTGTTTGCACCAAATGAGTTTGAGAAGGTGGTGGGACAGAGAGAAGGGTCTCTCTACAGCCATTTCCGCACTATACTGTTATAGTGCGATTATTCCACTTTCAACATTCTATGGAATCCTCAGGTTTGCAGTTTAGGGAGGGGCCTTTAGAATTCTTAGCCAGAGAAATCTTTGGCCTCAGGAAACTACAAACCCCAGAACTCCACAGGAGGTTGAAAGTGGAATAATAGGACTATAGCAGTGTAGTGTGGAAATGGCCTCTAGGATATTAGCGCTCTAATAGGCTCATAATGGGAGACAAGGTCCGTCAGATAGCCTTGATCCAAGCCATATACAGTTTTATAGGTCATCACCTTCTATTTAGAATCGAACTACAGACATTTCTTGATCAGGAGCTTTGAAATCGTTCAGTTGTCTTCATTTGTCTAATAAATGGGGGTTGAGAGTTTCTGGGCCAGAAACATCAGAAGTTCAATTCCAAATAGCCCCTTGGTACTCACAGGCCAAAATGGATCAGGCATTTTACTAATAAAACAACCATCTTGGATTCTGGGTCTGGAACCCATGCGACTTAGGGAGCTGGGGATGTTTAGTCTGCAGAAGAGAAGGTTAAGAGGGGACATGATAGCAATGTTTAAATGTTTGAAGAGATGTCATGTTGAGGAGGGAGTGGGCTTGTTTTCCGCTGTTCCAAAGACTACGACAAGGAGCAATGGATTCAAACCGCAGGAAAAGAGATTCCACTTGAACGTCAAGAAGAACTTCCTGAGGATCAGGGCTGTCCGGCAGTGGACTATGCTGCTGCCTCAGAGTGTGGTGGAGTCTCCTTCTTTGGAGGTGTTTAAGCAGAGGCTGGATGGCCATGTGTCAGGAGTGCTTTGATGTGGGTTCCTGCATGGCAGGGGGTTGGACTGGATGGCCCCTGGGATCTCTTCCAACTCTATGATTCTCTTATTCTCTTATTGAGTAACCTTGAGACATGTCTCCAGTTTCTTCTGTGGGTGTACCTTTATTAGGTTAGCCAATAAGGCACACTTTTAGGGTGGCCTAAGAAAGATAGCCAGTGTGATGTAGTGGTTTGAGCTCTGGACTAAGGGACCCTGGAGACCAGGATTCTATTCCCAGCCTGACCATGGAAACCTAGTGGGTGACCTTGGGTGCATCACAGACTCTCAGCCCCCAAAAAACCTGTGATAGGTTTGCCTTAGGGTCGCCATAAGTCAGAAACAGTTTGAAGGCACACAACAACAACAATATGGTCAGTTGTATGGCCACCCCATGACTTGAAAGACAGTGCAGTGTAGTAGTTTTGAGTGTTGGACTAGAATTCTGGGAAACTAGAGTTGAAATCTCTGCTCAGCCATGGAAACCCACTGTGTTGTCTTGGGCAAGTCTTAGGGGAAGTCAATGCTTCAGACAAACATTACCTATTCCAGGACACTCCATTCCATCTTTCTTTCTCCATCTGGTTTCCATCCTATCTTCTAGTCAGTCAGCTGGTTTTATACAGCTGCTGAAGACAGGAAGTCCTCCGGGGACTGCTTTGAGCACCCTCCCCTTTGTTAGGTTTTTCCCAGCCTGCAAAGATGTTCTGTGCTTGTTGGGAGCTAGAGTTTGCCAGGGCGTTAGCCCTTTGGGGGAAATTCTATGAATGCTAAAACTATTAGGAATCAGCCTTCTTTTAGCAGAGTAGCAGAAAAAGCATGTCTCAATCTGTGTGTGGCTTCCCTGAAGTGAGACTGACTTAGAAAGCAAAACAAGGCAGGCAGTTTCAGTTCCAAATGTAGAAAAGTTTGCTAATGAATTCTACAACCACATATGTATTGGAGAGCCTAGATCCTAACTAGCTAACAAAAAGATTAGGTAAAATAGTAGCTTCATTCTTAACTCACCATTTTCTTGGTGGAGAGGCAAAGCATGTTCATAGGGAAGTGGAAGCAAAAATGGGAAAGAGAGAGAGGTCTGAGTAGTGTGGTCTTTTAAGGCCAATGACCTCAGGGTCTATCCTGGGTCACATGATCTGGTCACCTGGTTACCATAGCCATGCATTTAAATAACACAAAGAGCAAGACTGAGGCTTTAAGTGAGAAGGCAGAAGGCTTTGACATGCAAAAGAAAAAGAAACTCTATACTAACTAAGCCCCACTTGCCCTAGAACAAAAAATGGGGAGAGAGAATGCTAGAACTTCCAACACTTCTCTGTTTCCTCTCCAAGACAGGTGATGCCTCTCTCTTCAAGGATAGTGCTCTTTTTGTCTGCATAATGATGAGTATCAGAGAGAAGAGAATGTGATGGGTGTATTCATTCGTGTGTGTTTTTGCATGCATATGTATGTGTTCCACGCCTCCGTATGAATTGCAATGAAATGGAAGACATTCTCTTGTCAATACAGGCCTAGATCTATGGAGTTGTGTTTGCTGGCCCAGCTGTTAGCTGGTTGTTAGCAAACTTTTCCTACTTTCCTATTAAAAGGAAGAGAATCAGAGTGCTCTAGTGCAGTGGTTCTTAACCTTTTCTTTGCCACGGACCCCCTTTAAATATCCTTTGTTGCCATGGACCGCCAAGACTTAACTAAAGATTTAAAATCCTAAAGTGCATCAATATTTATTTAAAGCTGATCATCAAGGGTCTTCAGATGTTGAGAGAAGGGAGAAATAAATGAACACACTGCTATTACAATATTTCATTGGAATAATTCCATGCAAATTTTGTCTTCCTTCCTTCCATCCATCCATCCATCCATCCATCCATCCATCCATCCATCCTCTCTTTCTTTCTCTCTTTTTTCCTGTTTTAATTGTAATTGCTCATAATCTGATTGCTCATAATTTAATTGTGAAAGCTCATAGCATTTCTTCAAGCCTTTGAAGACCCCCTGTGAGGATATTGCAGCCCCTGGGGGTCCACATACCACAGTTTAAGAACTCCTGCTCATGGAGTATCATGGCAATATGGAAAAGCAAAAAAATGCAGTTTAGAGGGTTTGTTTACCTAGGTCATCTTGGTGTGCAGTGGCTGGCAGCAGCTGCTCAAGATCTCATGGGATTGTGGCTTTCTCCATATCACTTACTTCCTAAAATTCTTTTAACTTTTTTTAAAAGAATAATAGATTTGGAAGACACCACAAGGGCCATCTAGTCCAACTGCCTGGCACACAAGAATACACTATCAAAGCGTTCCCCTCTGTTGGCCATCCAGCCTCTGTCTAAAAACCACAGTCCCACACAGCGCATTTCATTCTTGAACTGCTCTTGCTGTCAGGAAGTTCTTCCTAATGTTTAGATGGAATCTCTCTTCCTGAAGTTTGAAGCACTTGCTCTGTGTCCTAGTCTCTGGAGCAGGAGAAAACAAGCTTGCCCCATCTTCCATATGGCATCCTTTCAAATACTTAAGCAGGGCTATCATGTCACTTCTTAACTTTCTTTTCTCCAGGGAAAACAGACCTAGCTCCGTATGCTGCTCCTCATAGGACATGGTTTCCAGGCCTTTTACCATTTTGGTTGTTCTCATCTAGACACGTTCCAGCTTGCCCATATCCTTCTTGAATTGTGGTGCCCAGTATTCCAGAAGCCTGGAGATTCAAGGGATTTAACATGGAACCTTGTACTATATCACTGAGTATGGAATTGGTGTTGAACCTCTGGGACAAATCTGGCCCTCTGGGGATCCCTCTCAGGCCCTTTGCCCATCTCCATGATACCACTGTTTGGCACTTTCTTACTTTTTGTAAAGGGATCTTCCCCTTCATATGTGGTTTAAATACGTCTCCTAATAATCTCCATCCGTACATTTCTATCTTTAAATATAACTAAGGCCATTTCTGCACTACACGGTTATAGTGCTATTATTCTGGAATTCTGGGATTTGTAGTTCACTGTGGCCAAAAAGCTCTCTCACTGAGAATTCTAAATGCCCCTCCCTAAACTGCAAACCCCAGGATTCCATAGGAGGTTGGAGTGGAATAATAGCACTGTAACAGTGTAGTGAGGCAATGACCTAAGTGTCTAAGCAGTGGTTGTGAATATGAAGCAGTTAGATTTACTAATCCATAACTGCTCCATATTCACAACTGCTTCTTAGGCACGACTGTGACAATATCGCCGTGATTGTAACCTCTGCCCAACCTATTTCAGCTGCAAACGGAGAAGGAGCTCCATTCTGTCAGAGATAGAGACATGGGCGAATGATTTTTCTATCAGGTTTAGGGACGTTGAGCCAGAAGTTACTTAGTTTAGTATGCTTAACTAAGTATTTATATTCAACTAACTGATGTACAATTGTTGTTCTTGTGTGCCTTTAAGTCATTTCTTACTTAAGTGACCCTAAGATGAATCTATTGTTTTTCTGGGGCTGAGAATGTGCGATGTGCCCAAGGTCCCCCATTATGTTTCCGTGGCCAAATGCGGAATCAGACCATGATCTCTAGGGTCGTAGTTCAATGCTCAAACCATTGTTCCATGTTGGCTGATACACAATACTGTCCAGCATTTATATAATTTAAATACTGTGTAATATAAATATTGTATAAATATTATCAATATTAATTATAAAACATAAATTATGAATATGTGCTATATTTATAAATATATATAAACAGGAAACTGTCAAATAGATGTCATGGTCATATACAAGATTATAAAACCATACTAAACTAAACTAAAACTAAAATTCCACAAAACATGAAAGTTTTAGCATTAGCATTAGCCCTGGAAACCACGAACTAACCCACACCTGATTTGGGAGTAGTCCAGACATATTTTTTTCGTTGCCTAATTTTTCAGCTTCGTCTGGGCTGCTGCTGGGATGATGAGCCATGCAAAAGCTCCAAGAGCCTTGATTCAAAGTGCTTTCTCAATCCTTTTATTAGATTAATAAAAACAGGAGAATCGCCTGCTGTGGTTTAAGCACATCCATAAAAAACCGGGACGGCAGATGCATAAATGCCCCACACCACCTGGCTTTCCTTTTCTTTTTAATGGACCGAGAATGATGCCCAGTTCTCCCCCTTCTCCCTGCTACCACCCCTAATCTGGACTGAGGGACACAGGTCTCTGCTTGGGGAAACTGTAGTACCCGCTTCACCCTACCCTTCCTGAGGAGGTACACAGCTGTAAACAGGATTGGTATCCATTTTTAATCCCAGCCGGAATTTAATAACCTGGATAGTAACATCAAAATATAATAGCAGTAAAGGTTTATAATTACCAGCAGAGGAAAACTGGATTTACTGCTGCAGAAACAGCTAGCTGGTGGTGCAAACCAGAGCACTGGAAAGCATGATTGCTTCAAGAGTTCCCATTGCAAGGAAGCAGGGAGGGGGGTCCATAGCTCTGTTTAAAAGTATGTCTGCCTTGCATCTAGAAAAAAGATCAATCTGCAAATGAATGGTTAGTTTGCTTGTTTATATGTTTAGTGCCGTCACTGTGCACGGCACTTAACAAGTAAAAGAACCGCAAAACATTTCCCTGCCCTCAGGTTTATGATCTAATTAAGACCTGGCACAAAAGGAAAAAGGGATGGGAGTGTGGGAAGGGATTAAGTCCAGCAGATACGGCCTCTTCTTCTCCCCCTCCGAGGCTAGGGCAGTGGCACTTGGGATGGAGAGAGGGCCTAGGCATGATGGAGTATGCCTGCCTCTTCTCCTCTCCCTCCGAGGCCAGGGCAGTGGCAGTCGGGATGGAGGGAGAGCCTTTCATCTGCTTCTGGGCCTAGACGTGGTGGAACTGTGAATGAATGGAACCACCACTTCTCTAACTGAGACCTCAAACAACTTCTGCCAGTCAGAGTAGGCAGAATCAGAAAAGCTTGGAAATCATACTTTGTAAAGGTTGAAACTCCCAGAATCCTCAGTTGAGATGCCAGCATGGACTTAGAGCCATGCTGGCTAGAGGATACCGTGAGCAGTAGCCCCAGAATTGCCCCAATCTGGGTTACATTGACCTGTAGATAAGAATTTTATTGGTTACATATACTAACATAATCTGGGGTCAGCGTTTCATTTCCTCTACGTAACATGTTAGTTCAGTTTTCTTCTCCTCTTCTTTTTCTATTCATGTTGCAACCCAATAACTTGCAGCATTTTGGGTACGCTTCTGCTCTTCTGATACTCCTTTTTTTTGTTTGTTTGAGGCCACTACATTTAGATACTATTTGCAATATATTTTTTTCTTTATACTTACACATGAATCATTTACTTCATTTTAAATGTTCATACAGGCGTTCTCTCGTGGTCGTAGTCTTGTTTATTGAGATTTCTAGATTTCTGATTTCTAGATTTCTGAGACCCTTCCTCTTTGAGTTTTATGATAACCTAGAGTTGTACAAGCATATGTAATGTCAGGAAGGTAGCACAGTTCCCTTCTTGTACAAGCCAGCTTCTCTGTGCTGTAACACATCCCCACAACTATTTAGTGGACAGGAAGGGTTGAGGGTATACGGGAGCACACGGACAGCTTCGGACTGCAATTCTATAGCTAGGAGGAGAAAAGAGGCATCAGCCTTTGGCATCTCCGTACATCTCACTCTAGATATCAGTACTGGTAGTCAAATTTTGTTTACTTTTGAGTTTCTTCTTTCCTGTTGAAATTGTCCATGTGCTTATGGATTTCAAGGGCCTCTCTGTGTAGTCTGACATAGTAGTTGTCAGAATGGTCCAGAATTTCTGTGCTTTCTAAAAGCACTCTGTGTCCAGGTTGGCTAGTACTGAAGAACACTAAAATCAAGACTCAAAAATATGCCAATGAACACCACTCAGAGTCTGGAGGTCCCTCTACAAGAAACAATATGATGGATTGCTAATGTACTTAATGCACTGTTATGCATATCCCCTGACTAACAATACAACCCTGGGGGGTTTCCCATTTAACAAAAGGCCATCACACAGGCCAACTGCAACATATGCAAATTGCTCCCTCCCACCCGGGGGCTACACAAGTATATATACTCCGTCTCACTTCCATGCCACCAGATCCTCTGAAGATGCCAGCCACAGATGCAGACAAAATGTCAGGAGAAAATACTAATAGAACACAGCCTCAAAGCCCGGAAACCCACGACAGCTTATGGATTTTGGCCGTGAAAGCCTTCGACTTTATATCGCCAATGTGATTCTTTGCTGCATCAACAGGAGTATAGCATCTAGGTCGAGGGAAGTGATAGTACCACCCTATTCAGCCTCGGTCAGACCCCACCTGGAATACTGTGCCCAGTTCTGGGCACCACAGTTCATGAAGGATATTGACAAGCTGGAATGTGTCATCAAAATCATAGAAGGCCTGGAAATCATGCCCTATGAGGAGCAGCTTAGAGAGCTGGGTATTTTTAACCTATGGAAGAGATTAAGAGGCAACATGATAGCTATGTTCAAAGGGAGGCAATGGTACCACTCTATTCTGCATTGGTTAGGCCTCATTTGGAATACTGTGTCCACTTCTGGGCACCTCAATTCAAGAAGGATATCGACAAGCTGGAATGTGTCCAGAGGAGGGCGACCAAATTGATGAAGGGTCTGGAAGCCATGCCCTATGAGGGACGGCTTAGGAAACTGGGTATGTTTAATCTGCAGAAGAGAAGGTTAAGAGGGGACGTGACAGCCATGTTCAAATATTTGAAGGGATGTCATGTTGAGGAGGGAGCGGGCTTGTTTTCCATTGCTCCAGAGACCAGGACAAGGAGCAATGGATTCAAGCGGCAGGAAAGGAGATTCCATCTGAGCCTCAGGAGGAACTTCCTGACGGTCAGAGCTGTTTGGCAGTGGAATATGCTGCCTCAGAGTGTGGTAGGGTCTCCTTCCTTGAATTTTTTAAGCAGAGGCTGAATGGCAGTCTGTTGGGAGTGCTTTGATGGGTGTTCCTGCATAGCAGGAGGTTGGACTGGATAGCCCCTGTGGTCTCTCTTCCAACTCTATGATTCTGTGAAATATTTGAAAGGATGTCATATGGAGGATGGAGCAAGCCTGTTTTCTGCTGCTCCAGAGACGAGGACACAGCACAATGGCTTTAAACTTCAAGAAAAGAGATTCCATATAAAGGAAGAACTTCCTGATAGTAAGAGCAGTTTGACAGTGGAATACACTGCTGCCTCGGAGTGTGGTGGGGTCTCCTTCTTTGGAGCTTTTTATGCAGAGGCTAGATGGCCTTCTGTTGGGAGCACTTTGTTGAGTCTTCCTGCATGGCAGGGGTTCGGACTTGGTGTCCCTTGTGGTCTCTTCCACTTCTGTGATTCTGTGAGACGAGTTGGAACATGTCCAGGGAAAGGCAACCAAGATAGTCAAAGGTCTTGAAACCAAACCTCCCCCTATGACGAATGGCTTGGGGGTTGGGGGTACATTTAGATTGGAGGACTGAGTGGGGGACACGATAACCATCTTTAAATATCTGAAGGGATGTCATATGGAAGATGGAGGGAGCTTGTTTCCCACCACTCCAGAGACTAGAATACTAACCAGTGGATTCACATTATGGAGGGGGAAAAGCCATTCCAGCTAAACGTTGAGAAGAGTTAAGAACAAACCAACAATGCAAGATTCAACTTAGTCATAAGATGTGTATATCGACTTAGTATCAATAGGTCCAAGTATATTGTTCATGTGTCTCTCCTCTAGCTGTAAAATAGCTAAAATGGATTAATCCAAAAGTTCTGGTGTTCCGGAGGTTCAAATGACATGGTTTCAAATCTTATAATATACAATGAATGGAAACTGAGCTGAAGCAGATTTGTCTCCATCTGTTTGTCCTTTTGATGCTCTTATCTGATATGTCAGTTCTTCTGCAAGAGCGATGGACCATACTCTTTTTATCTAGGAAGAAAAAGAAATCTCAGTGGTAAATTTCCAGCGCTTAGTAATTTCTAAACATGCTGCTGTTAAGAAATCAAAAGTAAGTCTTTATATTTAAGGGATGAATTAAGTCCTTTGACGATGAAAAGAAGAAGAGCCACAGTAATGCACTTTCTGATTCAGGATATCTGACAGGAATTTTGGAACATCAGTCCAAAATCTTTTTAACTTTATTCCATTGTAACCACATATGAATCATAGTTCCTTATCTTTACAACCTCTTTAGCATTGTGGAGAAATTGAGCATATCATTTTAGAGAGTTTTGCTGGGGTAAAGTACCAATTGTGCAACGGTTTATAAAAGTATTGTCTAAGGCCATTTCCACACTACACTGTTATAGTGCTATTATTCCACTTTCAACATCCTATGGAATCCTGGGGGTAGCAGTTTAGGGATGGGCATTTAGAATTCTCAGCCAGAGAGCTCTTTGACCTCGGTAAACCACAAACCCCAGAATTCCATAGGATGTTGAAAGTGGAATGATCACACTATAACAGTGTAGTGCGGAAAGGCCCAGAGAATAAAGATGATTAATTAATGAAATAAATTTGGTTTCAAATCTTTGTTTTGTACGCGTTGCCATTAAATAGGGCCATTCTACCACATCAAAAACCTTGAGGGCATCTAATGAGAGCAGCATAATGGAGGTACCTGTTTTCTTTTTAAAATGAATACTGCTGTGTGCTCTGCTCTGCAGGTAGCATGTACAATAGTTCTTTTGGGGATAAAGCCTTGTTTGTCAGGGTGTATATATTCAGCAATAAAATTCAAATGTGAAGCAAATATTGGAGCAATATTTTATAATCTTGGTTCAATAGACTGATGGGTCTATACACTGTCACAGAATGAGGAACACGCCCTGTTTAGATATACGGTGGGCCCTTCACTTTTGCAGGTTCAGCACTTGTAGATTTGATTATTGATGGGCTGTTTTATTTATTTTATTTGTTTTTATAAAAAATCATATCTTGTTCACCCCGGCCATGGGAAAAAATATGTTCTCTCTAGGAATCTCTAGGTGCCTTCAGTGGAATTCTGTTGGAAGTGGACCATAGAGTGTTTTCAGGTTAAAAAAAAAGTGTTTGTGATTTTTATTTTTATTCGCCTTTTTCTGCCTTTTGCTGGGGTCTTGTGCCCCTAACCCCCCACAAAAGTGGAAGGCTCACAGTAGTCATAATTTTGGCCGAGTTCCGGTTGTTAGAGCGCTCATTACCCTAGGACATTAGGATAGAGTTTTATTAGTTTAGGGATTTGTTCATTTTCATAAAAGTCACATAGGATTCAGCAGGGTAGTGGTTCTTAACTTTTTCTTTACTGGGGACCCCTCGGTAAATATATTTTGTTGGCTGGAGATCCCCAAGACTTAACTCAAGATTTAAATATTTAAATTTAGATATAAGTATTCAAATATTTGTTCAGATATTCAAAGATTTATTTATTTAAGACTTCTGGAGACTAGGATTCAAGTCCCTGCTCAGACACTGGGTGGCCTTGGGCAAGTCACATTCTCTCAGCTTCAGAGGAAGGCAAACCCTTCTCTGAACAAATCTTGCAAAAAAATGTCCTGTGGTTAGGCTCACCTTTGGGTTGTGATAAGTCAGAAGTGACTTGAAGGCACACAACAGCAAAGAGCTGCTGACAAGGAGAGGTTCTTTCTAGGCATCATGTCTCTCCCCTTTGAAAACTGACTTATGGTGACGCTAAGGCAAACCTATCATGGGGATTTTCTTGGCACGATTTGTTGCCTTTACTTTTCTCTGAGGCTGAGAGAATGTGACTGGCTTGAGGTCACCCAGTGATTTCCATGGCTGAGTGGGGATTCAAACCTTGGTCTCCAGAGTTGTAGGTTGAACTCGCTCACACTACTGCTGCCCTATTTCTTTTGTCAGGGATGCAGCAGCAGCAGCAGAGGCTGAAACTGCTCCCTCCTTTGCAAAAGAGGAAACAGTTTTAGCACTCACAACGCCCCGGCTGCCGTGTCTCTGTTGCTGCTGCTGGTGTCCAGCAGCCAGGCTTCACGGACCCCTCTACAGACTCCATAGACCTCCATGGGTCCCTAGGCTCCAGATTAAGAACCACTGTACTAGGAAATCTATCCAATCCTGGTGATAGAATCATAGAGTTGGAAGAGACCCCAGGGGCTGTTCAGTCCAACCCCCTGCTATGCAGGAACACCCATCAAAGCATTCCCAACAGATGGCCATCCAGCCTCTGCTTAAAAACCTCCAAAGAAGGAGACCCCATCACACTCTGAGGCAGCATATTCCTCTGCCGGACAGCTCTGACCATCAGGAAGTTCTTTCTGAGGTTCAGGTGGAATCTCCTTTCCTGCAGCTTGAATCCATTGCTCCTTGTCCTAGTCTCTGGAGTGGTAGAGAACAAGCCTGCTCCCTCCTCTACATGACATTCATTAATATTTAAACATGGCTATCATGTCCCCTCTTAACCTTCTCTTCTGCAGACTAAACATCCCCAGCTCCCTAAGCCAGTCCTCACAGGGCACGGCTTCCAGACCCTTCACCATTTTGGTTGCCCTCCTCTGGACGCATTCCAGCTTTTCGATATCCTTCTTGAATTGAGGTGCCCAGAACTGGACACAGGATTCCAAATGAGGCATAACCAGTGCAGAATAGGGTGGTACCATTACCTCCCTCCATCTAGACCCCATACTTCTATTGATGCAACCGAGGATCGCGTTGGCTTTCTTGGCTGCCTCATCACACTGCTGACTCATGTTCAGCCTGTGGTCCACCTAGACTCCCAGATCCCTTTCACATGTACTGATATCCAGATTTACCTATTTAATATTTTTGATTGTATTCTTGATTTCTTTTGCAGTGATAGGGGCATTTTAAAGAAGCCGAATGATTTTCTATCAATTCTTCGAGCTGACTAGATTCCAGAAATTCATCAAATTTAATTGATGGGTCTAATTCATTTTTATATAGGGTAGTATAACATTTATAAATTCCCTTGTTAGTATCAGTATTTGTGATGACAAAACGCTCATTCTCATGTCTTAATTTAGAAATTCTCTCTTTGTGTTTCGTTTTTCTCTTTTTAGAGCTTTAGCAAGTAGTTTTGAATTTTTATTGCCATGCTCATAAAAAGAACATTTGGCATAAATCAATGCTTTGTGCACCTGGCTCATGTTCCGTGCTTCTAATTCAGCCCTTTTTCTCGTCTTTTTGAACTTCCAATTTCCTTATGTTGTCTTAAGAGACGACTAATGTTTTGAATTAAATATTTTCTGGCCTGATCCCCCTTTTTTTTAAAACCCTTATGGTAAAATTTTCTTTGATGAGATATTCCCTAATAACAGCTTTAAATGAATCCCACAATGTAGACAGTTTAATTTCTGGAGTTTTATGGAATCAATTATACGTTTGTTGCTTAATAAGGCTGTGTTGAACCTCCATTGCTTGGTGCATTCAAAGCAGTTTGGAATTCAAGAAAATAGCACACGAGGAGCATGATCTTGACTTAAGATAGGACTGATGTCTATTGATTTAATATATTGCATGAATGAGGGGAAGCTAAGAAATGATCAGTACGTGTATATACTTTGTGTCTTGGTGAATAGTGTGTGTGCTCTTTCTGTGTAGGGTATAAATAACACAACACATCAATAAGTTACATTTTCTCAAGTAATTTGACAAATGCTTTTGCAAGTTCATGGTGGCTCTTTTTTCCAATACTGCCTCTTCTTCTCTCTCTTTGAGGTCGGGGCAAATAGCAGTTGGGATGGGTCTTTCATCTGATTTTGAGCTTAGGCGTTACGGAGCTGGGCCTACTCCTTCTTCTCTCTTTCTGAGGCCAGGGCAGTGGCAGCTGGGATGGAGTGAGGACCCTTTATCTGTTTTTGGGCCTTGGCATGATGGAGTTGTCACCAGTCTCCACTGTGAGTATAATAATAATGAACTGCTTGGCCATTTATTTGAAAAGATTATGGTAGCCCCTCCACATTCATGAGGATTAGGAGCACAGGACCCTCACAAAAGTGGAAAAATAGTGAATAACCCCCCCCAATTCCTCTTCATAGCTTCCCCCTCCGATTCCTTTCCCTCTGGCCCCGGTGTTTGGCTGGGGGAAAACAAGCTAAAAGGCTTACCGGTACTTTTCCCTCAGACAGAGAAGAGAGGAGTTCTGGAGTTCTAATTACTTCCAGTGCCCATCTTGAGAAAGGAGCACCTGACCAATCAGCAGCCAATACACATAAGAAAGTGCAGCCTCATGGCAGAGATGCTGCACCTTCAGCGGTATGAGCTGGCTTTGCTCACCCAAAAGGAAAAAATGTCTATTATAAACACAAGCCTGGCAAGCCTGGGGTGAGGAATGCAAAGGATGGGAAGAGGAAAATGAGTGGGGGTGGCAAGCACATGCCTCACGAATAATCAAATTTGTGAAGGTCCAACCTGCAAATGTGGAGGTGTATGGGGGTTACTTTGGATACTCTTGGGAGTCATATGACTGTTAGAAAAGGTTCAAGCAGGGATGGGCAACATAGATCTGCCTGGCAAGCCATAGACAGTTCCCATGGAGGATTTTTACAGGCCTCACCGGTGTCTCCTTCGTAATAGAAGCCAAGATGACTAAACTGAGGCTGTTGTGCTTTGGACATATCATGAGAGGATGTAACTTGCTGGAAAAGACAATAATGCTTTGCAGTGTAAAAGGCTGTAGGAAGAGAGGGAGACTGCACTACAGGTGGATTAATTGAATTCAGGAATGTCCTGAATTTGCAAGACCTGAGCAGGGCAGTTGATATCCCGGGCTCTTGAGGTTCTCTCCTCCATAGGGTCACCGTAAGTCAAAGCTGACTTGACAGCAATTAACAACAACAAACCAATGTTTCCACCACCCTTGGTGTTGAAATTGCTATAGGAGTGACAAGAGTCCTACCTTTAAAAAGAAAAAAAATAAACCCAAGAAAACAAGCTTCCAAAAAGTACAGCTGTCCTTGAAAACAAGCTGTATGCTCTCAGTGCTTATATTTGAAAAGTGGGTGCTGTTTTGAGCACTGCAGGAGTTAATTTGTCAGTGGCAAACTGCTTCTTTTTTATACATGTCAAGACATGGTATGCATTTTTAAAAGGAAAATGGTGCTTTTTTTAAAAAAATTAGAGTTTCAGGAACAAAACCATACAGACTACAACAACAACAACAACAACAACAACAACATACTCAAGCAGGCTTGGGACATAGGTTAGTAGGAGAATACGCAATCAGGATATTTGACAAGTTCTGGTCTACAGTCATCCCTCCACATTTAGGGGCACAGGACCCCTGTGAAAGTGGAAAAACTGTGAATAACTCTAGGCCCTCCCAAACCATATTTCACACACAAAAAAAGTATGATCACCATATTCAACCCGCCATGGATTCCCTTTGAGGAATCAGAGATCCTTCACAAGGCAGAATTGGGGGGCTGGCGGGGCTTACTGACATCTCCAGTGCTGCCCCACACAATTTTTAATAGGGACTTACAAGCCTTGTTCCAAGTTTCTCAGTCTCACGAGGCTTGCAGTCCCTATTAAAAATGGCACAAGGAAGCAGCAGGGGTGACAGCAAATAATCCGTGAGTTATCAAATCCACAAAAGTGAAACCTGCAAATGTGGAGGGCTGACTGTAGTGATTATCAGGATGTTGTTGGGTTCTTCCACCTGAGGTAAACACAAGGTTCTCCATGGGAGTCTTTTGTGATGTTGTTCAGTCCAGACAGAAAATGTCCCTCTACAAGTCAGCATGTCTTGATGGTGGTCAATGTGATTGTGAATTGATGGTGATGTTTTCAATTAAAATTGACCAGTCCTTATAAAAAGAATGCAATTTTTTATGTCACAAGTATTGATATTATACGAAAGTTTTTCAAATAACCATGTATTCCAAACTCTTGTCCACCACTTTTGCAGGGTAATATCATCCCCCTTCCAGTGGGCAGCGATTTCAGTTTGTGCTGCTGTGGCCAGGAGGAAGGCACTGAGATTTCTGTGTTTTAGATTACTGTTTCCTCTAGTATATGCATAAATTAATAGGAGTGCAGGACAAAAGTGGATGGGCCTGTTTGGTAATAAGTGAGATCTGGTCTAAGTCTGCAGTCCAGAAAGTTTTGACTTAAGGGCAGTTACCCACATATGGAAGTAAGAGTCAGTTTTTTTGCATCGCCTCCAGCACAGCAGTGAACCATTTTTGGCCATTCTCAATAACTGAATGGGAGTTAGATACCATTTCTGTATCATTTTAAGTATCTCTTCCCTTGTATTGGCTAATCTAGACTGGTAAGGAGAGGGAAACCAAATATAGAACCAATTTGGGTTGGTGATTGTCAGTTTAAGATCTGATTGTCTGGCAAAAAGGCCATTTCTGTAAGTGATTTCCACTGAGACTTTGTATATACAGTGGGTTTGTGGGTTTCACTTTCATGGATGTGATTATTTGTGAGTTTCTCCAACCCCTGCCGTCCCACCTCAAATGCTTCTTTTCTGGGGGAGACTTCCTTCTTGTTGGTTCTGATTGGGCTGCACAACCCTTTAAAAACCTACCTCTGATCCTCCATGCCTCAGCCTTCTTCCTACAGACATACACATTTTGATATTTGTGTTTTTCCAATTTGGCAGGGGTCCTGTTCCCGTAACCATAGCAAATGTGGTGGGCCTGCTGTAGGAGCCACTCCTTTGTGTTGTGAACTGTTTTCGGTGCATAGAAGTAAGGCTTCTGGGAATCCGTTTCCCCTGAAAGACGAGGTGTGCAGATTTTAGATGTTTTTAAGTTTCAGTAAAAAGGCCAGCAATCTTGCTTTGCCATTGATAATGCATTTTGGGGGACTCCAGGGCAGTTCCCTGACCTCTTTTAGTTGCCCACCCTGGATTAAAGCATCAGTAAAAGCACCATGGTATAGGCTCGCTAGTTTTCCTCCCAGCAGAGGTACTGCGACTTTACGAGGTGCGCGCAACTGGCAGGAGCTCTGGATTTTATTTATTTATCTCATTTAAGGATTTTGCGACTTGCTTGTCTTGTAAAACAAACCAAAGCAGCCAGCGATGGTGAATAAACAGATTAAAGCAATCCATCATACAACAATAAAAGCTTAAAAAAAACACCGAAGCAGATCACAGAAGTAACAAATAATGCCGAGCAAAATATTATTCGTGGGTTTAAAAGGAAAAAAACAGCATTCAAGAAAAATAGGAATGCCACAAAGCAACTATTAGATGCTATCAAAAGCAAGGTTTTTTAACTAGGCAAAGAGGAAAAGGAAACCACAAGAGCTCAAGATGGACTTCCGTTGGTAGAACATTCCAGAAGGTAAGCACTGCAAGAGAAACCTGTCCCCTTGCATCTCTGGGAGAACTCAGGGCAGAATTTCTGATATTGGCCAGAGATATGTTGAACAGTAACAACAAGAACAGTGACGATAGATGTTTTGCTCTGTAAATCTTGCTTCTTACCTTCTCACATGTGAAAAGGAAACATTTCAAAACATTTCTCTCCCATTGGGGAAAATTATGAGAGTTCTTAGGTACTTTTCAATTGTATTTTGCATTTGGGGGCATTTTTTGGAGAAAAATCCAAGGAGGTTGTTTGTGCAGTCCCCCCCCCCCGGCTAATAGCAGTATATTTCAGGCAAGTTGGCCAAAGGGCCACACCTTGCTTCCAGATAGAATCACCATTTACTGGTTTCTTAGCTTTCGTGTTTTTCCTCCTTCCTTCTAAAAGATTGGGTGGCTTTCCCAAGGTTTATCTACTGGCAGTGAGGCTTTAAAGTTTGAAAAGACTGCTGTTTTTGGCCCCACCCTGAATTGCAATGTGGCTTCTGAGAATCTGTCTGGAATTAAATTTGTTCCTTGGTTGAAGGAGTTCCTCTCTCCTTTGCTGTGTTCCTAACGGCTACTCCGGGCCTTATCACACCAAGGTGTCATACTGCCAGAGCAATGTGTTATTCTTGCTTTGGGATCAGTCCTATTGCACTATGTTGTCGCTTGCCCGCAGCTATTGCGTTGCAGTCCATTTGAGATGTGCCCTTTCTCATGCTGTAAACAATCCGTTAATGATCCCCTTTCCCACAATAACCTAGTTAGCTGTGAGAGTGCTGTTTCCTCATAGCGCTTACTTCTGTAGCTGATCCAGGAGTGGGATTGGTGTGGGTCTTCCCAGGCTGTCCCTCCCACAGCTACACCCAAGGAGATCTCTGCCCAATAACCTCCAAACCAATCGTGAGGTGTGGGGCAGGGAAAAGGACTCGGCAATGACACTGTAATGTGGAGGGGAAAACAGTGTGAATGATGCCACTCGTCTGCAAATGTCGAAAAAGTGTGATAGAGAACTTTAATAAACTGATACCATCATGGGAGTGGCTATAGTGAGACTGCAGTGGAACAATGCGTGATTAAGACATGGTGTGATAAGGCTCTCAGTCTCTGCATTCTGCACTGGCAGTGGCTTCTAGGTCATCCTTTTGGGCACCTCAGATGTCCAAATAGCTCTGCTGTCCTTAGGTACTAAGCACTTTGATAGATAGGCACGAGTAGGCACCACCTGCTGCTTTGCAGCAAAAAGGATATTGGGCCAACTCTGCCTTGGATTTTCTTGCTTCTTGTCCTTCTTTCTTGTTCTGTTTTTCTAGTTAGGAGTGCTTTGGCACTGTTTGATCTCAGAGATGGGAAATCACAGAATCACAGAGTTGGAAGAGACCCCAGGGGCCATCCAGTTCAACCCCCTGCCATGCAGGAACTCACATCAAAGCACTCCCAACAGATGGCCATCCAGCCTCTGTTTAAAAACCTTTCAAAGAAGGAGACTCCACCACACTCCATGGCAGCAGCATATTCCACTGCTGGACAGCTCTGACTGTCAGGAAGTTCTTCCTGAGGTTTAAATGGAATCTCTTTTCCTGTAGTTTGAATCCATTGCTTCTTGTCCTAATCACTGAAGCCGCTCCCTCCTCGACATGACATCCCTTCAAATATTTAAACATGGCTATCATGTCCCCTCTTAACCTTCTCCTCTGCAGACTAAACATCCTCAGCTCCCTAAGACACTCCTCATAGGGCATGGCTTCCAGACCCTTCATCATTTTGGTCGCCCTCCTCTGGACATGTTCCAGCTTGTCGATATCTTTCTTGAATTGAGGTGCCGAAAACTGGACACAATATTCCAGATAAGGTCTAACCAATGCAGAATACAGTGGTACCAGTGCCTCCCTTGATCTAGACACCATACTCCTATTGATGCAACCAAGAATCATGTTGGCTTTCTTGGCTGCTGCATCACACTACTGACTCATGTTCAGCTTATGATCCACGAAGACTCCTAGATCCCTGTCCGTTGCACCCTGTCCATTTTCAGAGGAAAGCGCTGTCCTGTCCAAAGGACTGAAAATAAGAGAGGCAACATACTCCAGCCCCACTGACAGTCCAGCCCACCAGTTGGGGGTATACTTTATGTGAAAATAGGGAGAGGACCTTCTTTGTTGTGACATCCTAATTACGGAATATCCTCTCATTGACGTTGACTTCATTTTGGTGTGTACTTAAAACATGTTGTTTCATTAATAAGTTGGGTAGAGGGAGGAATCTAAACATTTTATCCAGGTTGTACATATGTATGTGTTCACTGTTTGCTTTTGTTTTCACTTGTTAGATGGTTTAATAAGTACAGTAGGTTCCCCAGTATCTGCTAGGCCACTATCCACAGTTTCACTTACCCACAAACTTGCTGCAGGTCCAAGGCCGCTGCTGCTGACGCTGCTTGAAGTCCTTGCCCTGCACAGCCAGGCCCCTTGTGCCTCTCTCCCTGCTCAGAGAGATGCACAGCTGGATTTCTGGTACCTCTCTTGTGGCAAAAGAAGAAGTCTCCCTTTGTCCCCAGCCGAGAGAAGTACACAGCTCCCCACGTGCCTCTCTTGGCCAAGGTGTCCGGTTTGGAATCCAGCCACAGTCCCCGGTCCTTAAACAAAGGTCCAAGTTGTGACGCATTTCATTTTGGAAAATACTGGGTTTAAACTGAATGGGGCGTAGGAATGAAAAGTCCTTGGCAATGCCCATTATATCTATTGTGCCTCAAGGGCCCAAATATTTTGGCAGCCTTTCAATGCTATGCACTTTGATGGGTGTGGGCATCATTAGCTCTAAACCTCAGGGAGCAAAGTGTCTTGGGTGGCCCTACTTTGAAGTTGGCATTGGAATATTATTAGCTGAAAGCTCTTCCAGCTCATTCTAAAGAAACATGAATTTTCATAGTACCACTCCTTGGGTTTTGCTAGTTTTTGCTTGTTGTTACCTAAATATTTACTTCGTCTGTTCTTGTGGAGGGCTCTTTGTAGAAATTCCTTGGATGGATGCTAAGGTTCTTTCTAAGGATTCATTTCATTTCATTTTGAAAAGGGGTTGTGGTTGCTGAATTGTACCAATGGTTTGAAGGGCAAATTTCCTTCCCTCTGGATTTTTTTAAAGAGTTACAGTGTAAAAATGCCAAGAAAGGAAGGCAAGAGAAGGATACATATTGTTCCAATATGTCTAAGGAGTTAAAAAGAAACCCACTTAAGGGTGTGTGGGAATAAAATGTTGTAGCAGATGATAGAAACTGTTATAAAATAGTTTGGGAGAACAGTAATGTCACTTGGAAACCCTGAGAACTATACCACAACCTCCCAACACTTTTGCCCCGTACGGAGGATCCCTGATTCTCTTGCCTTTCAGAGCTGTTTGTCATTGCTGTCCACTAGTGTGTGTGTGTGTATGTGTGTGTATTTGTGTTGATGCATTGTATGTACATCCTCCTTCTGAGGATAACATTTCATTTGTTTTGACAGAGGGGCTTCTGTGCCATAAAACCTTCAGCCTCAATCAATCTGGAAGTATTTAAGGCACCCTGAGGCCCTTTGTCGTGTTTGCTGGACTAGCAAAATGAAGCTACGTCTCCTCAGAATTCAGCTTTTTCACTTGTGTGGTGATATTATACTTTGTGTTCAGTGTTTTGTAGCACCACGGTACATCATTATGGCTTTTTGATGCCACTTTAACCAATGACTGTTTGCTGGGAAATTCTGGGATTGGGTACTTTGAATGGTCTGATAGAGAGCTCCAGGCCAATGCTTCTCAGGTTATCTGACGTGGGGGGCCAGCAATTATTCCCCCCCCCAAATATGGGACTAGCACTGATTCTTTCAGCACTAGTCCAGGGACCACCACTTTGAGGACCACGACCCTCAGTCATTCTCTTTGAACTATAGCAGAGAATTCTAAGTCCCTGAGGAAATCCGTCTTTCCAGAGGACAAAGCCACAGCAATTCAAGTGGTATCGAACTGCTCTAATGGTGCAGTGCAGACAGAGACAGGAGTCTTCTCTCATCAGTGATGGAGCTAAAGCCCAATGAAACTAGAAAGCATTTCCTTCTTGCTGCTCATGTAGTAGATAGACGGTCTGCTTTCAGTACAGGCATACCTCAGTTAACAAAGCCTCTGAGAAAGAAGCTACTTTTTACGAAGTTTTTCATTCTCCTCAGCCTACTTTCTTCCTTGTCCTCTGTCTAGCTAGAAGGTTTTTTTTCAAAGCAGGGAAGCATAGGAGGATGGTGAAGGCTGGAGAAACACATTTTGGTGTTGGATTGAAGAAGCATGACTGTAGTAAACAATGCATTTTGATACTTGTGGTTTTTCCACTTCTTGCAGAGGTCTTGCACCCCAACTCTCATGAACGTGGAGGGCTGATTGTATTTTGCTTTAGTAGATCTGACTGTAGTCACGTGTGCTTCTTACAACAGGCAAGAGAAACAGCAGCTGCCTTTGGAATCCCTTACTGAGCATGTGTAAACAGCAAAACAGAGAGGAAAGGGGAGAGCAGATAAGCTTTTTTTAAATAACCATAAATCTATAAGTTTTGCCACCGAATTGGAAATTATTAGAAAAGTGGAGGGTAGTGAAAGAAAAAAAAAACATCCTTGGATGGATTTTGGAAGAAGCCTTAAAGTGGCCTCTGGAAGATTCCAGAAGTTTTTGTTTACTCACGCAGTTGTTTACCTGACCTGGTTGTTTCATTTCACCTGTGCTTATCATTAGTTCTGAATCAAAAACTCTGCTGAAATGTGTACAAGGTGCTCTTGCTTTTTGTGGTGTGGAAGCCTATCTCTATTCTTTCCATGTTATCTCTGATATTAAAGTTTCTGTTATGGCATGGATGCAGAAATGGAAGTAAAGGCACATTTTATATACATATGTGGTGGGAATGTTATAAGGTGCAGAGATTTTGGCAGGAAATAATGAATGAGATAAATGGAGTAATAGGGAAAAAGTAGGAAATAGTGAATGAGATAAATGGAATAATAGGGAAAAAGCTGGAATTAAATAAAGAAAAATGCATGCCTCTGAACGTAAAGGAGTTGGGACTGGATAGAAATGAGGAATACTTGTTGAAACAAATGTTGAGAGCAGCTCAGGCTTTGTTGCGTACGGCTAGAAAGAGGAAGGAAAATGGAAGGTGGAAAGATGGCAACATTATATTTCGGAATATATAATGTTTGATTTTATATTAGTAAGAAGAATGGGGCATAATGGGTCATGTGAATGAAGGTGATTGGCTAAGGAAGTGGAATAAACTAATAGAAACAATTAAAAAAAGGAAGGGGAACAAAATTATAGATGATACCATTAATATGCTTCTCTACACAAAAGAACGGGCTTTTAAATAAGAATTGACTTTGTTTCCTGGGGGGTGGAGGTGGGAGGGAGGGGTAAAAGCAGTATTATATTTATTGGGAAAATTAATCTTGTTAGTTATGGGTGGAGCACTGATTGTTTTGTATTAATCACTGGAATAATTTTTTTGTATGTATTTGGCAGTGCAGATTTGATCACGAGGATTAGATAAAGTTAGCACTAAATGTGGGCAGACCTGTCAATGTTTGGCTGGGGAAAGGGATGACTTACCAGTAACAAAGTATGTTGTATTTAGAAGGATTTGTGGCCAGTTCAGACTCATGTGCCTTTCTAGTCTTGGGGTAATTTCACAGTACATAGTTAGAGTGCTGTGATTCTTTTAACTGCCACGGCAACATCTTGTGGAATCCTGGGATTTGCAGTTTGGGTAGTACTGAAGTTCACTGGCTGAAAATTATGAATACTACAGATCCTAGAGTTCCATAGCATGTTGCCATAGTAGTTAAAGTGGATCTATGACAGTATAATTGTGTAATGTGAAAGGGACCCCAGTCCTGCTAGGGTTTCAAAAAGGTACTTCGTTGTTGAACTACAACGCCTAGAATCCCCAGTCAACATAATCATATGACAGAGGATTCTGGGAACTGGGAAAAGGTAACTTCTGCTGGTGCAAAGAGCTGCAGTCAGAGTGTTAACCAGTGCAAGTTACAGGATCATACAACTCCTCTGTTGTAAACAGGTCCAATGGCTGTCAGTCTGTTTCTGGGCACAATTCAAAGTGATGATAATGATCTATAAAGCCCCTCTATGGCTTAGGTCTACTGTGGGTCTTTCCGCACTATGCTGTTATAGTGATATTATTCCACTGTCACCATCCTGTGGAATTCTGGGGTTTGTAGTTTACTGAGGCCAAAGAGTCCCCTGGCTGAGAATTCCAAAGGCCCTTCTTTACACTGCAAACCCCTGGATTCCATAGGATGTTGAAAGTGGAATAATAGCGCTATAACAGTGTAGTGTAGAAAGGCCCTCAGTCTCCCCGTATCAGCCTGCCAAGTCCCTGAGATCCTCAAGAGAGGCATTTTCTCATTCCCGCCAGCTTCACAGGCACACAGCTTGGTGGGGACACAAAATAGGGCCTTCTTGGTAGCTGCACTTAGGCTCCGGAAATCCCTTCCCAGGGACGCCAGAACGGCCCCCTCCTTCCTTTTGTTCATTCAGCAGGGAAAGACCTTTTTTTTAAAAAAAAAAAAAATTCCAACAGGCTTTTAAAACAGAAGGGATTAAAGAATGGGCTCCTTAGATGGTGCTGTATTGTTTTAAACTGAACTGTTTTTAATGGCCTCTTTATCATTTTATTGGCTTTTTAATCTCTTTAAGTGCGTCTTTAAATTGTTTTAATATTATGAATAATTTAATTCCATTTTATTGTTCACCTTTTGTATGTCTTTTTGCTGAATTGTTCTTGTTTTAGATTATAAGCTTCTTTGAATCCCAGTCTTGGGGGAAAGGTGAGATGATAATGATGATGGTAGTACTCTTTTGGACAACATATTATCAGGGGATTCTGAGTGTTGCAGTCCAAAGCCTAGCTTTTCCAAGCTCTGTCTTTTTTTGAAAAACTCCCCACCTCCTGTATTTCTGCCCTCTCGCATCCCACAATCATAGTGCTCTGATTCCCCTTTAACTGCCATGATGATATCCATTGGAACCCTGGGATTTGTAGTTTGGGGGGACATTTAGAATTTTCAGCCAGAGAGCTCTAGTGCCTCCCTAAACCACAAACCCCAGGTCTTTATAGAATGCCACTGTGGCAATTAAAGCAGAATCAGCGTCCTATCGCATTGCATTTGTTACACTGGCCTCAAGCCTTGATCCTATGGATCAGTCCCAACAAGAGTGGATTCATAGCAGCTGTTTCTGCACTACACTGTTATAGTGCTATTATTCCACTTTCAACATCCTATGGAATCCCGGGGTTTGCAGTTTAGGGAGGGGCATTGAGAATTCTCAGCCAGACAGCTCTTTGGCCTCAGAAAACTACAAACCCCAGAATTCCACAGGATGCTAAAAGTAGAATGATAGCACTATAACAGTGTGGTGCCGAAGGACCCTAATTTGGCAGGCGTTAGGTACAGGTGTTGAAAGTGGAATAATAGCACTATAACAGCATTGTGCAGAAATGGCCAGCCTTTGTTTGAAAGGGGGAATCCCTAATTTTTTAAAAATCTCATTTATTCCCATTTGTCTTAACAGCTTTTTATCCTAATTGCACTGTATTCTTCTAACGGAGGCATGGATTGTCTTCATGCTGTAAAATTTAATGTACATACACCCCCCCCCCACAAACATGTCGATATTGAACAAGTCTTCAGACTATTTCAAACAGATAAGAAATGAAAACATCAGCAAACAGGCACATGCGGAATCATGTATGCATTTAAAATAACAATTTTTCAGATTAGGAAAGACCAGCCCCCCTGAGTCGCCAATAAAACCCCTCTGGTAATAAAAAATAATGTAATGTACACTAGTGTAAATAGTATAAATAATATCAACACAGTGCAAATACTGTTTGCCAATGTATAAAATGCACCTGTGTATAAGACGCATCCCATTCATACACTGGTGAATACTGTTTGCTGGCATGTAAGACACACTGGGATGTAAGACTCACCCCATTTTCAAACAGTATTTTTCTGGGGAAAAAATGAGCCTTTTACACCAGCAAATACAGTATTTTAACAATAGTTTAAACTTTAATTCTGTTTTAATTATTCACATTTTGTATGTTTTCAGTTGTACTTTTTTAAAATTTGTGAGCCACTTTGACTCGCAATGCTGAGTATAAAGTGGGATATAAATGTAATCATGACAATTCCTTGGATGTGCTCTAGCTGGGGGATTCCAAGGAGGACCAAGGCTTGTAACAGCACTAGGCTGTTGTAGATGCTATTATTCCACTTTCAGCCTCCTATGAAATCCTTGGGGTTTGCAGTTACAAACCCCAGGGCTCTATAGGAGGTCGAAAGTGGAATAATAGCGCTATAACAGCCTAGTGCGGAAATGGCCTTGGGTCCTCGCCCTGTGTTCCCTCCATGGCGCGTCTTTCCTCCCTCTGGGAGCAGCTCAAGGGGTTACAGGTACCAAGCTCCCCTTTTCCTAGAAGGGCTTCGTGGGCGTCTGAGTCAAGCCTTTTTTTTTTTTTAAAAAAAGCGGGGCCGTGGAGGCGAGGGCGGCTTGCAGGCGGCGAGAGGACGCGCTTTGCCTTCCCTCCCGGTCCCGCCTTCTTCTGCCTCTCCGGCTGACATGAGAAACGGCGCCGCGCTTCGCGCTTCTCGCTTCCCAGCCGGGGGGCCGCCGGGGGGCTGCCGCGGACGCAAAGGCGGCAGAAAGTGCGAGGAAGAGGAGGGCAGGAGGAGGGAGGCGAGGGATCGGGGCCCAAAGGGGTACCGGGGGGTGTCTGCCAGACTCCTGGCCCCAGGCGGGGAACCGGGATCCGGGGTGAGGGGGAGAAACTTACCCTGAGCAGTTCCGTGGAAGGTGCAAGTTTGCAAACACTAGTGTGAGTGTGTGTAGATGCACTTTGCAAACCGTGTGCATGCATTTCGCTAGCGATGATGATGATGATGATGATCATCATCATCATAGAATCATACAATCATAGAAAGGTAGAGTTGGAAGAGACCACACGGGCCATCCAGGCCAACCCCCTGCCATGCAGGAACACCCTCATCATCATCATCGTCATCATCATCAAAATCTGGCAGGCCGACTCAGTCTAATTTTAATTGTACTTTTAACTGTACTTTTAAACCATTTCCACACTATGCTGTTATAGTGCTATTATTTCACTTTCCACCTCCTATGGAATCTTGGGATTTGCAGTGTAGGGAGGGGCATTTAGACTTCTCAGCCAGAGGGCTCTTTGGCCTCAGGAAACTATAAATCCCAGAATTCCACAGGATGCTGAAAGTGGAATAATAGCAGTATTGACAGTGTAATGTGGAAATGGTCTTAATTATTAAATACTTTAATTATAGTATATTTGTATTTTGAATGGGCTGTGTTTTAGTATATTTTAACTATGATTTGTTTTTAGTTGTATCTGTCATATCTGTGCTCTAACCTGCCTCGAGGCCAGAACAAATAATAATAATAATAATAATAATAATAATAATAATAATAATAATAATGGTGGCGGCGATGATGATGATGATTAGCTATAATTAACTACTGTTGTCTTCTTCTTGAGCTCTTGGTGATCCGTCCCTGTCCCAGAATAAAAGACCCAACTCAAAACCATGAATGGGGAAAAAGGTAGAAGGAGGGTTAAAAAAGTCTTGTGGCAACTTTATGTCTACCAGATTGGTTGCTGTATGTGGATTACTGCCTCCCGTGCATTGAATATGGGAGTACCATATTCAGGCTTCACGGTGTGAATTTGTGTGTGTTAGTATCAGCAAAACTACCTCTTGACTATTCCCTGCCTAAGAAAATCCTGATGAAATTCATTGGGTTGGCAGAAGTTGACAGGTGACTTTGAAGGCAAATGCGCGTGCACACATTGTTGCATAGCTGTTTGGCTGGGATCAAAAGTAAATGGGATGCAGAAATAGACTATTGTGATGCACTGATCGTAGGATTTCAAAGAGCTGTAAGAAAGAAAGGGGTGGGGGGAATCTGGCATCTCCTTTAACATATTCAATGTTAGCATGTGCTCTTGGTGCATTTCAACCTGCTTCTTTGGAGAGTATCAACAGCCTTATGGGGAACACCCTGAGTGCAGGAGTTTATAACTGTGCTTGTGGGGAAACCTCCCTGGCTTCCTCCCTGCAACCCCTTAGAGAGGAGGACCTGTGATGATGGACAGGCTGCTCTGGAAAGCAAAAACAGACTTTTGTTGCTGATTCTTGCTCTCCCCTCAATCCAAGCATTGCATGCACTACAGCACCATTCTGCAGAAGTGTATGTGTGTGAATAGAGAGGAATCATAGAGCTGGAAGGAACATAAGGACCATCCAGTCCAACCCCCTACCATGGAGGAATATACCAAAGCACTGCTGACAGATGGCCATCCAGCCTCTGTTTAAAAACCTCCAAAGAAGGAGACTCTACCGTACTCCCAGGCAGCGCATTCCCTTGTCAAAATACTCTTACCATCAGGAAGTTCTTCCTAATGTTTATATGGAATCTCTTTCCTGAAGTTTTAAACCATTGCTCCATGTCCTAGTCTCTGGAGCAGCAGAAAACAAGCTTTCTCCATCCACTGTATGACATCCCTTCAAGTATTTAAACATAGCTATTGTCTCTCTTCTTAATCTTCTCTTCTCCAGGCTAAACATACCCAGCCTCCTAAGCCACTCCTCATAGGGCATGGTTTCCAGGACTTCTACCATTTTGGTCGCCCTCCTCTGGACATTTTCCAGCTTGTCAGTCTCCTTCCTGAACGGTGGTGCCCAGAACTGGACACAGTAATCCAGGTGGGGTCTGACCAAAGCAGGATAAAGTGGTACCATCACTTCTGTTGACTTAGAAACAGGTTGAGTATATGAGTATGTGAAAGACACACTTTGTTCTAGAACTGCAGAGAGAGCCAACATGGTGTAGTGGTTTGTACACTGGGCTGTGATTTTGGAGACCGGGAATCAAATGCTCACTCAGCCAAGGAAACCCAGTAGGTGATCTTGGGCAAGTCATACTCTCTCGCCCTCAGAGGCAACCTCCCTCTGAATCAATTTTTGGCAAGTAAACCCTGTGATGAGTTGTTTCTGATGTATGGTTACCCTAAATCAGAAACAAAGGCACACAACAACAGCTCAGAAACTGTTGGGAGTTAAAGTTTCCCCGGGTGTTAGCTCTTTGGGGAAATTCTGTGAAAGCTAAAGCTGTGAGGAATTAGCCTTCTTTTAGCAGAGTTGTACAAAAAGCATGTCCCAATCTCTGTGTGTCTTCCCTGAACCGAAGGCTGATTTGAAAGAAAAACAAGGCAGGCAGTTTCAGATTCCAAATTTAAAAGACTTGCTAATAAACTTTATGATTACATATGCATTGGCAAAACTAGAACCTAACTAACTAACAAAAGGATTAGGGAAGATAGTAGGCTTGTTCTTAACTCAGCAACTTCTTGGTGGAGAAGGTAGCGTAGCAAAGAAAAAAGGTGCTAGAATAAAGATTGCCAAAGGAAAAAGAGAGAGAGAGAGAGAGAGAGAGAGAGGCATGTTTTTCTATGTAAGGCCAATGACAGACTCCAGGGTGTATCCTGGGTCACGTGGTCTGGGTAGCATTGCCAGTCATTTTAAATAAGACACAGCAACAGTTGAGACTTCAGGTGACAGGCCAGAAGGCTTTTACATGCAGAGAAAAATCAAGCCCCATTTGTCCTAGAACAAGTGTGTGTGTTGGGGGAGAGAATGCCAGAATTTTCCAACAGAAACCGATAGAAGTCTGCACTTTGGATTGTCTTCAGGTGCCGTGTTATCTGTCCCAGACATAGGTGAACTTAGACCATGTATATGAGACAGTCTTCTTGATGGTAGTCCCATGATTGTCAACGTTTCTTGTGAGCAAAAATTTGCAAAACATCATTTCTCTGAATGAAAATTTTCCGTGTTTTGGTCTGTGTTTTGATGGATGGAAAACTCTTCTTTATTCACACAATTTAATTGGCAGCCTGAGCCATGATCCTACTAAGACTGCCCGGGCAACAGACTGCATTGTGAGTGGTTTGCTGTTTTTGCCACACACACACACACACACACACACACACACACAGAGTGAGGCATCCAAGCCTTCAATAAGCAAACAAGAAGTTCTAATGGATATGGTTACTGTCCTGACAGCACTTTCCTTTCTGCGGTTATTTAATAGCAGCTTGCTTAACTATTGCTTAATTATTATTTTTGTTAAAATACTGCCTTTAATCTCTCCCAAGTGTTGTTGTTCTATAGTTTTAATGTATATGTGATTTTAGTTGTTGTAGTTGTAGTTTGTGGAAGGATTCTGTATTTGAAAAAAATATAGGCAACTTTTTTCAATAATATTTTTAAAAATAGTAAGCTGTTTAGGGTAGTAAATCAACCAGAAAGCAGGGTATAGGTACTACAGCTTCATCCATAAAGCCATAAAATTTCCTAGCCCGCAGTATTTTTTACTGGGCGACAAAAGGCCTTTCCGCACTACACTGTCATGGTGCTATTATTCCACTTTCAACATCCTGTGGAATTCTGGGCTTTGTAGTTTACTGAGACCAAAGAGCTCTCTGGCTGGGAATTCTAAATGTCCCTCTCTAAACTTGAAACCTAGGATTCCATCGGATGTCGAAAGTGGAATAATAGTGCTATAACATGCAGTGTGGAAAGGCCCTAAGAATCTAGTAGCCTACATTTCACTTCTACCTATGGAAGAGGGGAAGGCCCCTGTCTTCACAGCCAATATGGACGCATGGAAGGTGTTTGCACATCATGACAAACTGTTATTGTTTTGATTTTTTAAATTCCCCCCCCCCAAAATGCTCTCCTCAATGCCTTTTAAAGGTTGTTGAGTGCATTCCTCCCCCCGGCACCAGCCAATTTATGTCCAAAAGAGACCTTTTTTGAAACAAGAAGTAGACTCGGTATTTGGCTTATGACAAATACTTATTTAGCCCTGTACTTTGTTTTAATCTAGCTTTTAAAATCTCTCTCTGGGGCTCATGTTTCATTTTGAATTTTTTTCCCTGCGCTTGTCTGTTACTATGTTTGTAACCATTGTTAATTCTCACAAGTTGCCTCACTGGTGGGATGGATTAAAAAAATAAATTGAAATACACAATGAGAGTTCTTAGGGTGAGGGAGGAGGAAGCATGTTCCCTGTGGTTTGTCCTTTGGTGAGAGAACACAATCAGGCTAGTGTGGGGGTGGAAATTGTGTGGGTTTGTCGGACGGCAATTCCCAACAGCCTTAGCTAATGTAGTTGGTGGTGATAAATGGTGGGATCTGCAGTCCACTGGTATCCAGAGGGCTGCACGATTCCCACCCTGGTTGCCAATTGCAGTAGAAGAAGGTGGTAGAGTTCTAAGGCAGTAGACTTTTTGTACCATTTGAAACTGTGGATGGGCAAAATCACATTTTTAAATACTATTCTCCATTTAAAAGTGTGGTGTGGTGTTTTGAGCACTGCGCTACGAACCCTGGAGACCAGGGTTTGATTCTTTGCTCAGCCATGGAAGCCCACTGGGTGACCTTGGGTGTGTCACACACTCTCAGCCCCAGAGAGTTGCCATAAGTCTGGATAACAGTATGTGTGAAAGGGATCTAGGAGTCTAGGGGGACCACAGGCTGAACATGAGTCAGCAGTGTGATGCGGCAGCCAAGAAAGCCAACAAAATTCTTCATTGCATCAACAGGAGTATGGTGTCTAGATCAAGGGAGGTACTGGTACCACTCTATTCTGCTTTGGTTAGACCTCATCTGGAATACTGTGTCCAGTTCTGGGTGCCTCATTTCAAGAAGGATATCAACAAGCTGGAGCATGTCCAAAGGAGGGAGATCAAAATGGTGAAGGGTCTGGAAGCCATGCCCTATGAGGAGCGTCTTAGGGAGCTGGGGATGTTTAGTCTGCAGAAGAGAAGGGTAAGAGGGGACGTGACAGCCATGTTCAAATATTTGAAGGGATGTCATGTTGAGGAGGGAGTGGGCTTGTTTTGTGCTGCTCCAGAGACTAGGACAAGGAGCAATGGATTCAAACTGCAGGAAAAGAGATTCCACTTAAACCTCAGGAAGAACCTCCTGATGGTCAGCGATGTTCAGCAGTGGAATATGCTGCCTCGGAGTGTGGTAGGGTCTCCTTCTTTGGAGGTTGTTAAACAGAGGCTGGATGGCCATCTGTTGGGAATGCTTTAATGTGTGTTCCTGCATAGTAGGGAGTTGGACTGGATGGCCCTCGTGGTCTCTTCCAACTCTATGGTTCTATGATTCTGTGATTCTAAGTCAGAAATGACTTGAAGGCACGCAAGAACTGCATTTAAAACATGCACATACAAGGTATAAATAAATCTAGCACAGCTATCATAATACAGGGACAGAACCCGCAGTACCATCACATCATGGTCCCAGGAGCTGGTGAGAGTCCCTTCTTCCATACCAATTCCCACTGCTGTGGACCCTGAGGGGGAGAAGAGCAGCTAGGCACAGCTTTGTCATGCTTAGGCCCAGTTGCTGAGGAAGGGCTCTCCCTCCATCCCAACTTCCACTGCCGTGTGTTACCCTGTTTACTGGGGGTCCCATGAGGGACACCTAAATGTACTCAACTGTAGGTGGGGAAAATTAGCTCAGAGCACTGCTTTAGTGTTACGAGAGGCAGGGTAACTTAGCAGGATCTTGTAACCCAGTGTTTACAGGGTCAGGCCAAGTCAAGAAGCAGACCAGTTTGAAAGCAATGAATGATCTTTATTAAATACAGGCACACAATGTAAGCAACACACGCGCACAGATAACTAAGAAAAATAAAGGTGTGAGTAAGATAGTGTGATTTTCAGAGGGATAGTTGATTCGGATGATATGAAACCTGTTCCTGAAGCCCGGAAGAAGATAGGGAGCGATGCTGGGGTTCGGTGTATCTCAGCACACGGAGCTGAGGGGAAACTTGCCAAGCAATGCGGCAGCAAGGCGGTCTGGAACTCGGGAGCGATCCGAGGAAGGTCTCGGACTCAGGGGTTTTTATAGGGAGAAGTGTGACTGCAGGCTATGCCTTACTTGGGGACAACAATTAGTTTTGGGTGCGAGACAATGTCTCCGAAAGGTCACAATTTAGCATGATGGAATCAGAGCTGAATTAACAGTGGTGTAACCAGTATGTAAATATGCAACGCTTGACAGTGGATGGTTTAGCCTTTGTCAAGGTGCCTGCTTGGGGCAGGGAGGCTTTTGTAGGTAGCGCGCATACATAATGTGGTGTTTGCCGGGGAGGTCCCTGAAGCTGCGATCTGGCTATTTCTGGCTTGCCTGTATTGTTTGAGAATATTTCAGCAGTTAAATGCCAGGCCTGGTTTCGTACTTTTCCGGGGGCCTCACAAACATGTGGAGAGGGGTGATATGGTAAGGCCGAATTATGATATCAAAGTGATATCGGGTGCTATCGCCAAATAGGCCTAAACTGCAGTAACATGTGACATCAGAGAGAAGGAGAAGAAGAGGCAGGCACAGCTCCATCAGGCCAAAACCCAGCAGGTGGTGAAAGGCCCTCCTTCCATTACAGCTGCCACTGCTGTGGCTTTGGAGGGAGCATCCAGCATTTGCTGGACTTCCTTCCTGGACCACCGTCACCTTTTCTTTGTGTGCCCTCCGTCTTTTTAGATTCTAAGCCTAAGGGGTAGGGAACTGTCAGTTTAACAATTTGGAAGCCATTTTGGGTGCTTTGGGGTGATGGGTGGGATATAAATGCTCTAAATAATTGTTCTTTGATTTTTATACTTTACTATATCATACATCTCTAAATTCGAAAAACACCGTCATCCCTCCACATTTGCTATGGTTAGGAGCACAGGAGCCCCGTGAAAGTGGAAAAGCATAACTCTAGGTCCTCCCAAACCATATTTAACACACAAAAAAGTATGATCACCATATTCAACCAACCAGGGATTCCTTTGAGGCATCAGGGTTCCTCCACAAGACAGAAGTGGGGGCGCTGGGGGGGCATACGGCCACCTCCACTGCTGTCTCACACCATTTTTAATAGGGACTTACAAGCCTCGTTTGCAGTTTCTTAGTCTCATGAAGCTTGTAGTCCTTATTAAAAATGGCAAAGGGCGGCAGCAGAGGTGACAGCAAATAATCTGTTAATAATCAAATCCGCAAAAGTGAAACCCATAAATGTGGAGGGCTGACTGTATATATAATCATACAAAATTGTAAAAGATGATACAGACTAGTAACAAATTATGCTTGGCAAATTATACATAAGAAGAGTAGGTCCTTTTTATCTCATGCGTTTTAAAGAGAAGAAAACGGTGTATATAATCCTATATATTCATTGAAAAATTAAAAAATGCTAGTATATTTTAGTCTTTCAAAGCAATAACTGATGATTGCCTCCCCACTTTGTCTCTAGTTAGTTACTCAAACATTCCCAATCCTTTCTAAATCTATTTAAAGATTTATCTTTTAATAACAGTGTCAGTTTATCAATTTGCATCAAATCATATACCTCTAATAGCTAACTGTCAATTTTGGGCAAATTTTCTTTTTTCCAATCCCTAGCGTACATTATCCTTGCCTTTGTTATCATATAACATCGTATTAAAAAAAAACACGCAGGGAGTTTTTACATTTTTAGAAATACTAATTCTTCCGTTACTTGAAGGATGAAGTGGTAGCTTCTCTCTAGTCATCTTATTCCACTAAATATCTTTCCAGACATGTAGGGATGTGGGGGCGGAGGTGCGATTCGCCCCAGGCGGCAATGTATCTGGGGCGTCCCTGCCTGTAGCCACGCGGTCACATGCCCGGGCCACATCCCCCAACACTGTGGCCACGCCCCCATGAACAGTGGCCACGCCCTTGTGCCATAGCCCCGCCCTCTCCTACCCCGCCCACATACTCCAAACTCCACCACTGGATCTTTCCTCCTAAGAGTGAATTTTTCAACAGGACAGGACCCAAAACATGGCTATTGAGAAATCAGGGGGAGATATATCAGCTTGCAGGGGGAGAATGCTGCGATTTGTGGAAACAGAAAAAATCCTTGGATTTTATATAACTTAAGTGGGCAAAACCGCCCCCTCAAAAGAATCCAGTGTGGACTTGGAGTGCTGGGTGTGTCAGTTGGAAAACTGGGAAACTTAGACAAGGGAATGGCATACTTCACTTGGTAACTGTTTGTAGCATGGTGGACAGTTGTGGAAGGTAGGGGCAACTTTGGATTCCCCCAAACTCACCAAGGATCATACTCTAGCCCATTGCCATTCTGCCAAATTTGCTCTCGTGATGGTGGCCACAGTCCACCCCCTCCCCACAACTTTTTATTAAAACACAAGGAACACGTGCCTTGTTTCGAAGTCAGTTCTTAGTTTGGAGAGGTTTTCAGGAGCTTGATTGACAATAAGACATATGCTGCTCTGTATTCCCCTGCCTTTTTTTATTTTGGCTGCAGCCATGAAGATAGGGTGGTGGAGGATCTGTGGCCCACAGGTTGTGTGTTGGCCTCCCTGGGTTATATTATTCCAGAACAGTGCCAGCGTGGTGCAGCCATTTGAGTGTTGGACTATGACCGTGGAGACCAGGGTTTGATTTTGTGCTTGGCCATGGAAACCCTACTGGGTGACCTTGGGCATGTCACATACTCTCAGCCCCAGAAAAACCCATGATAGATTTACCTTAGGGTTGCCATAAGTCAGAAATCACTTGAAGAGATGCAACAAAAACAATGCTTCTCAGGCTACCTGATGTGGGAGAGGCCAGCAGTTATTTTTTTTTCAAGTGTGCCAGAGACTGGCACTAAATTTGAGTCCATTGGGTACCACCATTTCATTCTTTCCTGTAAACTTACCAGGGAGTGGTGCTGGTCCCTGGGACCACCACTTTGAGTAGCACCGTCCTAGAAGAAGATACAACTGGATGCCTGTTAGAAGGCGAGGATCTATCACAAGATTTTTGTTGTTGCTGCTAATCCAATGTGTGTAAACTAGTAAACAATTTTTGTTTCCGTATGCTGTTATTTGTTGAAAGGAATGAATGTAACCTTCTAGCATCCCTTCCTCTTTCTAGCTGGAGACAAGGGGGCCATTGTCTTCATCTTAATATCTTACTTCCTGCCTTTGTGTTTCTTGTCTGCCTATTTTGCATTATTAAGGAATGTGATCTTTAAAAAGGTTGGCCAATTGTAGTTTGTTGCTTTTTGCTGGAAGGTTCCAGAACGGCTCAACCTGTTGCCATCATCACGGTGCCACGAGAGTGTCCGTAGCAGATGGTGGCAAAGTGAGAAGTCCATATAGGAAAGCAATCAATTTCCGGGGTGGACACTTTTATCACAGGGTTCTTTGCTTCTCTGCTTGATCTTGCCCAAGTATGAAGGAGATTTTTTTAAAAAAAATCACGTCAAAGTTGTTTTCTAAATTAATTTAAAAAATTGTTTTATTTTAAGAATGTTATTTGCTGCTCTTCAGAAAAGGAATTTGAGGCACAGCTTACAAACAAAAATGAAATAAAACACAGAATAAAAATATTGGTTCTGCCTTGTGTGTGGGCTTCCTGGAGGAATCTAGTGAACCACAGTGGGAAACAATGGCGGACCATGCTACTTGGAGGGTTCTGGGAGCTAGAGTCCAGAAAAGTATGTTTTCCAAGCTCTGAGTAGACCGGTCAAAGAAAGCTGTTTTTACTCTTTACAACTGTTTTTGCAGCTAGATTTTATTTTTTATGGATGCTGTTTTAATTTTTTCCTTAAAAATATTATCCTAGAATACTAGAGTTGGAAGAGAGCACAAGGGTCATCTGGCCCATCCCCCTGCCATGCACAATTAAAGCAATCCTGACAGATGGCCATCCAGCCTCTGTTTAAAAACCTCCAAAGAAGGAGACTCCACCATAGTCCCAGGAAGCGCATTTCACTGTCAAACTGTTCTTACTGTCAGGAAGTTCTCCCTAATGTTTAGGTAGATTTGCTTTTCATGAAGTTTGAAGCCATTGCTCCATGTCCTAGTCTCTGGAGCAGCAGAAAACAGGCTTGCTCCTTCTTCCATATGACATCCCTTCAAATATTTATTCCTTAATCTTCTCTTCTCCACACTAAACATCCCCAGCCCCCTAAGCCACTCCTCCCATGGTTACCAGACCTTTTACCATTAAAAACACATACATTGGAAGATTTTTTTTAATTAAAAAATGTCCTGTGAAAATTTTAATGATTTTTAGAAGTGTGTATATGAGTGCATGTATATGTGTGTGTGTGAGTGTATGTATGTGTATGTATACACACACATACACACACTCACTGTAACAGCTGGTGAAAAGGAAAGGAGAGGAATCCATTATTTTATTAATACTTATTTTATTTAGTAGCACAGTATATTATATTCCATCCATTCTCCAGTCAGCTTATTGGTGGTATACATTGCTTTCCTCCTGTCATTTTTGTCCTCACAACGACCCTAGGAGGTAGGCCAGTCAGGCTGAGAAAGAAGAACTGGTTTGAGATCACCTGCAAGTTTCATGACAAGGACTTGAACCTGAACCTCCCCAGCCTGACATTTTAACCACTGTACCACATGGGCTATTGAGCGTTCTTATTGCAATATTTCCTTGGTGGGAAAGCGATGTGGCAAATGTGCCTTTTGTACTTCTGACAACTGATTTTCTCTTCCCAATTCAGGAGTCAGAAACCAAAATGGAGGAACAGGAGCCTGCTGGACCCGAGCCACGAGAGAGTTCGGAGCAGGGATCGCGGGACCTCCATGTGGTCCAAATTGGGGCCACTGGGGAGTTGCTGGAAGGGGCGGTTCCTCCGCAGCAGTTCAAACGGGAGCCGGAAGACCAGTGCTGGGAGACCCAGCTGCAAGATTTCCTGAAAACCATGCAGCCGAGCCGCTCGGGGTGGAGAAACCCCTCACAGTCCCCTCAGTATATGTCGGGAGAAGACACCAAGTATTTCCAGAGCTCCTTCAAGGGAGGAGAGGAAGGCAGCCGATGGCCCAAAGTCGAGTGTACGGCCCAGAGTATCTCAGGTGACGGCAAGACCTATGAGAGCAGCCAGGATTCGCCCGTGAAAGTGAAGGAGGAGGTTCTCGACGAGGACCCGGTCAACGCGGAGATGCGGAGGCAGCGTTTCCGGCTCTTCTGCTACGAGGAGGCCGAGGGGCCCCGGGAGGTTTGTAACAAGCTCTGGGAGCTGTGCCACCAGTGGCTGAGGCCGGAGACGCACACCAAGGAGCAGATCCTGGAGTTCCTGATCCTGGAACAGTTCTTGACTGTCCTGCCTCCGGAGATGCAGAGCTGGGTGAGGGAGCACGGTCCCGAGACTTGCACTCGGGCCGTAGCTCTGGCGGAACGTTTCCTTCAAGAGTCCGAGGAGCCGGAACAGAAAGTGAGTTGTTGTGGGTAATATTTTTATTGAAATTTGTCATTAAATATATAAGAAAAAACCCCTCCCTACTTCAAAGGTTATTTCTCTGTTGAATCTGCTTATTTCCATGCCATTCATACATGGTTATCGCTTTCACCAAAGAGAAAATGTTCTTACATTGTTACATCTTAGATTATTACATTGTTGTGTTATAGCATTGTTACTTTGTTACATTACCTTGTTGCTTTATTTTACATACTTTCTTACTTTATTCTTTTCCCTTTCCTACGCTATGTCTTTATCCAGTTTAAAACCTCTCTCCATTCCCTTTCAAAGTTCTGGATAGGTTTATTTTTCAAAGAACATGTTAACTTTTCTGTCTCAACCATATCCAGGACTTTAAATTTCGATTCTTCTGTATCAACATATTTCTTTTCTTTCCAATGTTGCGCATATATCAACCTTGCACCAGTTATCAGGTATAACATTGTCTTCTGGTGAGACCTTATTTCTCTTTGTTGCCCTAATATAGTTAACATGGTTGCATTTCAAAATTTAAATTATAAATTCTTTGAATTTCATCATGTATTTCCTTCCAGAATTTCCTTGCTATCTTACAGGTCCACCACCTATAGTAAAATGATCCCGTCTTTTCATTACATTTCCAACATTTTGTATTTCCATTTTTAGTTATTTTTTGCAATCTTTCTGGTGTCATATACCATCTGTGTAGCATTTTGTAAAAAGAGTTGTTGTGTTTAAAATAACACTGCTTATATAGTTTTGCCCTCCACAGTTGCTGCTTTCACTTTCATGGATTTGAATGTTTGTGAGTTTCTCCAACCCCTGCTCACCCCCAGCTTAAGAGTTTCTTTTCCAGAGGAACCTTTCTTCTTAGTGGCTCTGATCAGGCCATGCATCCCTTTAAAAACCAACCTCTGGTCCTCCTCCTTCTCCACCACTGGCTGCTGCCTGGCCAGCTAAAGACAGATCACAGCCTGATTTCTAAGCATCACTAACCTCCCAATGCCCATCACCCACCCAAAGAAGGAGATAGAATCATAGACTCATAGATAACAGAGTTGGAAAAGGCCACGGGGGCCATCCAGTCCAACCCTGTGCTATGCAGGAACACCGAATAAAGTACTCTCAAGAATACTTTCAGAGAAAGTATAGGGCCATCATGCCGACACCCCCCCTTTCTCTCTCTTTTCCCTGATCTGGTTTGGATGCTGGGTGTCTGTTCTCCCTGTTACTCTGATAGAAAAACCCTATCCCGGGGTCCACAATTAGATATTAAATATGATTATATGTGCCTGAGAGATTGCCCGGATGAGCACAAGACAGTCATGGTCGAATGACCGAAAACCAAGTCAGGCCAGTAAAATCCCCAGTCACGTAGCCCCAGGAGACCTCAAGATGTGTAAACCCACAATAAACAAAGGGTCCTCAGCCCCAAGACACCGACTTGAGGGGATTAGAGTGTCTGCCCCAAGCTGAGCAACTATTCTATCAGGCGAGGACCATTTACATGAAGTCACACCACAAACTAACACAGCTGAAGATCCTGAGACTTTGGCAATACCTTGCAATCCCATCGCACAAAGGAAGTTAACCTAGTGGAGCTTCGTTATCACTCCAACACCCATTGTTCTCCCCGGGAAAGGATTAGTCCTCCAGGTACTTTTTCCGCTACAAATAGTCCCAGCTTTTGAGCATTTTTTCGAATTGCTCCTGGTCACCCTAGCAGACCGTTGCTCTGTCCGTCGAGTAATTCCCTCAGCCCTCTCCGTGCTGAGCCCCACTTCTCCACTGCCTTCCTGGACCCTGAACTTCAGGAAAAGGTGCAGTATTACCCCAGCTGTACCCCTTCAGTACTCCCCTATCCAATTTCCTCTCTTTTGTTTCTTAATAGCTCTTGTGTGCGTGATTGCATTGGTGCGTGAGACTTGCATTCAATAAAATCATTTATTGGACATTTTTGTTCGGTTTTTGGCTTGGCCTGACCCCGTAAAAACTGAATAAAAAGACCCTGCTAAGTTACCCTGCCCCTTGCATTGCTGTTGCTTGTGCTATGGCTAGTTTCCATTCCCCATCACATGGAGCACATTGAGGTGTCTGCCAAGGGACCCCAGAAATCAGGGTAACATCCCCACCATGCCTCAGCCCCCTTCCCACGGGCACACACACATTTGGGTATTTACATTTTTTCTGCTTTTCCGTGGGTCCTCTCCCTCCAACTCTAGGGAATGTGGAGGGCCAACTGTAATGAATTCCTTTTCACAGTAACCACAGCATGCATAAATTACATAAACGTTGGGTCATAAAGAGTGGTAACTTCTCTGCAGTGTAACCAGGAGCAACTTTTGGTCCCAGCTGGGGATGGACTTTTTCTGCACTGGCAGTTTAAGCCACTTGCCCCTTGGTCAGACGATGGTGGTGTGTAGGTCTAGCTGCAATTTTTCCAGGTGCTTTTCTTCTTAGAGCTGTGTTAGAAGTGTTTCACTGCTTCACTGTGTTTTTTATCACAGGCCAGAAGTTTTCAGTTTTTTTTTTTTTTTAGAAAACCTAAAGGAAGTATTTAGTGACTGATTTTTCTAAAAGTAACTAGTTTCTTTTGGATAATGAGAAAGTACAGGGCCTACATACCCTAAGGGCACCAGATCCCTTCTGAATTTGGAAGCTAAGCATGTTTCAGCTTTGGTTAGTACTTGGATGGGAGACTGCCAATGAATAGCAGGTGCTGTAGGCTATATTTCAGAGGCAGGTTTGGTTCCCATATCGGCAATTGGTTCCCATATCGGCAAATAAAAGAAAGGTATAAAATGGATTTGAAAAATAGAGGATGGGAAAGGGAAAAGAATAAATTGGATGAAATCTTAATGAAAAAGGAGAAAAAAACAGTTTCAAAAATTTATAAAATTTTATTGGAAAGAGAATTGGAGCAGAAACAGATTAAGGACTATATGATAAAATGGGTGCAAAATCTCGGTCGAAATATAGAATTGGAAAAATGGGAAAAAGTATGGAAGGAAGATATAAAATTTACACAGAGTTTGACATTAAGAGAAAACCTTTACAAATCAATGCATAGATGGTATATGACCCCCCAGAAACTAAAGAAAATAACAGGAAAAGGAAGTGGGCAATGCTGAAAGTGTGAAAAAACAATGGGAATCTACTTTCATACATTGTGGCTATGCCCCATAGCAAAAAAATATTGGAAAAAGATCCATGATAGTTTAACCAAGTTGCTGGAAGTGAATTTTGAGATGAACCCGGAGATATATTTATTAAATATGATTGAAAAGAAGAGTCAAATGAAGAAGAAAAAGAAAGTATTGTTAAATTTAATAACAGCAGCGAGGTTGAACTATGCGAAATATTGGAAAGAAGAAAAAGAGCCCCCTCAAGAAGAATGGAAATTAAAAGTGATGGACATCATGGAAATGGAAAAACTATCCAACAGTTTAAAAGGTAATTCAACTCAACAATTCGAAAGGCAGTGGCAAGGTATTATTAGATGGGTGAAAGAGAAATGAGAAGAGAGGTAAAGAATACAATAAAGGAATTGTAGGGTAACAGCTAAGGTAAGGTGGAAATTCAGGGAGAGGGAGGAAAATATTATTAATTGAAGGAGAGACAACAACAAAAAAAGATTTCACATGAAGGAGGTTTAGTTTAAGAAAGAGAATAAAGAGTTTGGAATGGAGAAAACGTGGAAGAAGGAGTGGAAATTGTAGGGAGAGGGAAGGGGGAGGATTGGGAGGGGAAAGATGGTTTTTATTAAGATAAGGGAGGAGGGTGGGAAAGGGAGGGAAGGGAAGGCAGGGAGGGAGAGGAAAGAGGGATTGCAACATATAAATTAATATGTACATTTGATAACAAAGCAGGAAAGGAATTAATAGAGAATTAATGTAAGATTGTTGTATAATATGGAAATAAGGTTAAGCACTTGTATTGTGTATAAACTCCCTCAATTTATATTTTTGATTTTTTAAATTTAGATGTCAGGATCCCTTAGTTCTCCCAAATCAGACCATTCTCCCCCTGTTGTCTTGAAGATGCAGCTCCCCATGGAGGATAAGCAGGAAGATGACTGGGAGGCCACCTTGTCTGGTAAGCTCTAAAGCAGAGGTGTCAAACTTAATTTCATCTTGGGCTGCATCAGCTTTATAGTGGCTCTCAAAGGGCTGGTTGTATCTGTAATTGTATTTCTTTCTGCCCCCCAGCCCCTCTCTGTGCCTCTTTCTGCCCCCCAGCCCCTCTCTGTGCCTCTTTCTGCCCCCCAGCCCCTCTCTGTGCCTCTTTCTGCCCCCCAGCCCCTCTCTGTGCCTCTTTCTGCCCCCCAGCCCCTCTCTGTGCCTCTTTCTGCCCCCCAGCCCCTCTCTGTGCCTCTTTCTGCCCCCCAGCCACTCTCTGTGCCTCTTTCTGCCCCCCAGCCCCTCTCTGTGCCTCTTTCTGCCCCCAGCCCCTCTCTGTGCCTCTTTCTGCCCCCCAACTCTCTCTCTGTGCCTCTTTCTGCCTCCCAGCCCCTCTCTGTGCCTCTTTCTGCCCCCTAGCCCTTCTCTGTGCCTCTTTCTGCCCCCCAGCCCCTCTCTGTGCCTCTTTCTGCCCACCGACTCTCTCTGTGCCTCTTTCTGCCCCCAGCCCCTCTCTGTGTCTCTTTCTGCCCCCCAACTCTCTCTCTGTGCCTCTTTCTGCCTCCCAGCCCCTCTCTGTGCCTCTTTCTGCCCCCAGCCCCTCTCTGTGCCTCTTTCTGCCCCCCAACTCTCTCTCTGTGCCTCTTTCTGCCTCCCAGCCCCTCTCTGTGCCTCTTTCTGCCCCCTAGCCCTTCTCTGTGCCTCTTTCTGCCCCCCAGCCCCTCTCTGTGTCTCTTTCTGCCCCCCAGACCCTCTCTGTAGCTATAGAGCCTGGTCCCCACGTTGTGGGCCCCTGGCTGCCAGTATTCTGAAGAGGGCCCAGCAGCCAGCACTCATGATCTACTTCTACTTTGGACTGCTCCTCTATCTAACTCTTGCTAGCCAGGTGGAGCATTGCCATGGTAACCCACAACTTGGATAGAGGAGCAGTCAGAAGTAGAAGTAGATTGTGAGTGCTGGCTGCTGGGCCCCTCTTCAGAATACCTGCAGCCGGGGACCTGCAATGTGGGGATTGAACTCGCCAGATGCAGGGAGTGCCATAGCTGCAGGAGGGGTGTGAGGGCCACATGAAATAGCCTGATGGGCCAGATTTGACCAGTGGGCCTTGTTTTTGACACATGTGTTTGAAAGGAAGGAAATTTTTCTTGTCTCTCTCTCTTTCTTTCTCTCTGCACAGTTCCTCCTCATCAGTATAATTCTCTTGACCTTCTTTGTAGGCTTGTTGTAAAGATAAATGAGGAGGAAATGTTTGTATGCTGCCAGAGTCTCATGTGTGGAATTTGTTCATTACGTTTATATATCTCAAATGTTCTCCAAGAAGCTCAGGGCAAAATATTTCAGCCCTTGTAGAGAACCAGCACGTTGCAGTAGTCTGAGCACTGGACTATGATTTTGGAGATCAGGGTTCAATTTCCTGCTCCGCCACGGAAACGCCCTGTGTACTCTTGAGCACATCACACACTCTCAGGCCCAGAAAACCCTGTTGATAGGCAAACCGTGATAGGTTTGCCTTAGAGTTGCCGTATGTGGGAAACAATTTGAAGCACACAGCATGGGCAGCATGGGTAGGCTCTCTGACAGATGGTCACTGACTTAAGACTACGTACACAGACAGCTTCATAGCTGAATTGGAGTGAGATATAAATAGGATAGATCAGGGCTTTCCAAATGGTGTGCCGTGACACGTTAGTGTGTCACCTGAAGTGTGTAGGTGTGTTGCCTACGATCTTGGAAATGTATGTTGTTATTTATAAATCATATATTTTTAAAAATATATGAAAGATTTTCATGATATATGTTGTGTCCCCATATATTTTGTTATTACAATGTATGTATGTGTCTGCATCTTTTATGAGGGGTTAGTTTAACCTCCAGTTTGCTAGTTAGACTGAATTACTGTTTTGCGAAATGATGCATCTCTAAAAAGTGTGTCACCAACATGAAAAGTTTGGAAAGCTCTGGGATAGGTAATGATGTATATTGTAATTAAGGTTTTGTTCTTATTAAAAGTGATATTAGTATTTCTTTGCATACTTATTCATATCTAAATATAATAATCAAATACTGATAATATTTATCTCATAATATTCTATGTTGTATCTTATCTAAGAAAATAATAGTAATGATAATGATAATGATAATAATAATTTTATTATTATTAGAGGTATACCTCAGTTAATGAAGTAGATGTGTTTCTAGGATTTACTTCTTTCACAGAAAAATTGGTACCAGCAGCAGAAATACACCTGACACACCTGAACCTCAAGAAGTCCACCTGAACCTCAGGAAGAACTTCCTGACAGTCAGGGCTGTCTGGCAGTGGAATTTGCTGCCTCAGAGTGCAGTGGAGTCTCTTTCCTTGGAGGTTTTTAAGCAGAGGCTAGATGGCCATCTGTCGGGAGTGCTTTGAGGGTGTTCCTGCATAGCAGGGGGTTGGACTGGATGGCCCGTGTGGTCTCTTCCAACTCTACATTTCTGTGATTCTATGATTCTATGATAACATGGAGAAAATAGGGATGGATCCTATGCTGAAAAAAAAGAAGAAAAAAAGAAGAAGAGCAGTTCAAAATGTTTAAGCAAACTTTTTATTCAAAACTAACAATATGCACATGTGAAATGAAACAACCTGGTCAAGGAAGCCTTGGATAAGTAAGCAAAAACATTTTGAACTTTCTAGTGTCCACTTGAAGGCTTCTTCCAAAATGTATTCAGGGATAACATCTTCTTTCATGAGCCTCCACTCTTCCTATGATTTTCATTTTGGTGGTCAGACTTACAGATCTGTTTTTTCAACATGCTGGCGGGAGGGCTGGTGAAGACGGCTTATTTGCTGTCCCTTTGCTCTCTGTTTTGCTGCTCACACAGGCTCCATGTGGGAATCTAGAAGCAGCTGCTGTTTGCCTTGCTTGTTGTACAGAGGCAAACAGCGGCAGTAGCATCAGCTAGAATGGAATTTCATTCTTTTCCCAGCTCAAGCTTTACTGCAGAAATGCTGTTGTAGCCTGACACCAAAAGTCTGTGTTTCTCCAGGCTTCTTTCACCGTCCTACCAGTGCCAATGCTAATTTAAACAAACAAACAAACCAACAAACCAACCAACCCCCTTTCAGCTAGACAGAGAACAAGGAGAAAGGGAGATTAGGCAGCTATAAAAAGACTTGGTGAAAAGGAATGTCTTTGTCAGAGGCTTTGTTAACTGAGATATGCCAATATGTATTTATTACTGTTTTATATTAGTATGATATTATTCAAAGACAGAGCTTATTATTCTGTTTGAGCATAAAAAGATGTGAAGGAATTCATTTGCAGCTTGGAGGCTAATTGGGAAGAAGATATATTGAGTTTTCATGGATGCAGTTCGGTTCATTGGATACAAATCCACAAGAACTGATGCTAGAAATTCCTTTTCCTCAGTTAGTCTCAAAGGTCCTAATGGATTCCATTATGTCTTCTTATATTATGATTATTAGGTCTTGTTTAATTTTTTAGTAGTATTTATAACCTGCTTTTTCCTCCAGTGAGTTCAAGAACGCATATGTGGTTTTCCTCCCCACTTTATTCTCACAACCACCTTGTGAGGTAGGCCAGACTGAGAGAACTGGGCCTCGGATTCACACCTCATGGCTCCCTGGGAACCTGAAGCTGGATTTCCCCAGGTCCAGGTCCAGGTCCAGTCCAGCACTCTGACCACTATAGCCTCAAGTGCTGCTATTGGCATTCATTTGTTTACAGCCCCCATCTTTTCCAGGAAGCTGAGACTTGAGGAAGCTTACAAAAATTATGATAAGCACAGATTTAAAAAAAGAAAAGCATGCATGGATACCTAAAAAGCTCAAAAAGTGAATGTTAAAATGCAATCAAGCTATGCACAGAATTAAATCAATTTAAAACAAACCCACTAAAAAGGCAAATGATAACAGTTATAGTAAGATGCCCTATGAATTTCACAGGACATTTTTTAATTAAAAAATCTTCCAATGTGTTCTGTACGTATTTGTAATGGTAAAAGGCCTGGAAACCATGTTGTATGAGGAGTGTCTTAGGATGCTGGGGATGTTCAGCCTCGAACAGAGAAGGTTAAGAGACGATATGATAGTTATGTTTAAATATTTGTTGGGGATGTCATATGAAGGGATGGAGAAAGCCTGTTTTCTGCTGCTTCAGAGACTAGGAATAGAGCAATGGCTTCAAACTTAGGGAAAAAGAGATTCTGTCCAAACATTAAGAAAAAGTTCCTTTTGATTAGCGCAGTTTGACAGTGAACTATGCTGCTGTCTCAAAGTGTGGTGGAGTCATCTTCTTTGTAGGTTTTTAAACAGGCTGGATGGCCATCTGTCAGGAATGCTTTGGTGGTGTATTCTCGCATGGAAGGAGGTTGGACTGGATGGCCCATGTGGTCTCTTCCAGGTCTATGATTCCATTATTCTATGATTCTTTCTTTAACTTGTAGTTTTACATGAAATGTTTCTGATCTTCCACTCTGCTCTGGTCTTCGCTTCTCGAAACACACTCCATATATTACATTTATGTATCACAATACAGTGTTCATCTCAAACATTGGAACATGCTTTCCCCTCTCCCCATTTCCACAATCAAAATACAGTCCTTTTCCCTTGACATTTCCCAGCTATCACCTATTATTGGCCATTCTGCTTTTCTCTACTCAACAAATTTCAATTTATTCTCATTTCTCTACTTGTCTCTTTTAAATTCTGCTATCTTTTCTTAAATTAAGTCCTCCAATATTTAAAAAATGAACTCTTAAAATTTTTAAAACACGTCTATCAATGTATATCTGGCAGTCTGAGCTATTACTACTGTTACAGTCACTCCTCTTCTTGCCCTGGATCTCATTATATCAAAAATGTCTTGTTTCCCACCTCCAACTGTGTCCTATTCACCCATCCACCCTTTAACAATATCACAATGTCTGTTTTAATGAAAATATATCCATCAAAAACGCAGGCCTAATTGATATTGCCAAAGTACATAGCCATTTTATCTAATTCAGAGCCCTGTGCACCATATCGTTTCCCATTCCCCCCTCCCATCTGGAACTTTACTGCCTGGACGTTCATTTCCGAAGAATCTCTGTATTATCATTGCCACTTAAATTCCAAGCTGCTTTGTGCCAGGGAGTGCAGATGTTTTGCTTAGGTGACCTTCCAGCACAGGCTCGGCAGTCTCAACAGTCCAGACTCAGGAAAAAAATTGGCAAACAAGTCTCAAACAACGGGGACACATCAAATCCATCTCCTACCCCAAACTCCATTATTTTAAAAATGTCTTGTTTCCCACTTCTATACTTATACCCTATTCACCATCCCCCTTTAACAATATCACAATGTTATATTAATGACCACATATCTATCAAATGTAAGCTTAATTGACATTGTTAAAGTATTACCACTTGTCTAATTCAGGACCCTGTGCCATTCCACCTCCCATTCTCCCCTCCCATCTGGAACTTCACTACCTGGAGTTTCATTTCTGCAGATTACTGTACTCTCACAGACGCTTAAAGGCCAAGTAGTTCCGTCACTGAGGGTGAAGATATTTGCTTGAACGACGTTCCAGCACAGGTTCACCAGTCTCACCAGTCCAAACTCAGGGGAAAAAAAGAGAAAGTTAGGAAACAGTCTCGAACAACAGAAGCCAAAAAAGAAAAAAGCACTGCTCGATACCCGCTGCCCAGAGTATTCTTCCAGATCAGAAATCCAGAGTCAAGAAGCCAAAACAGCAGTCCTCTCAGATCAACCGAAATAATCTGTAGAAATAAGAAGCTCAATGTCCAAATGGGGTTTATTCAATCTTGTAAAGTTCAGTCTTATTCTTTAGCCCGGTACCGGCCCTTTAATAAAAGCCGCTAAGCCATTTCTTTAAAAACAGCCGCCTCTTTAAGATGAACACTCAACCATCAGCAGAAAAGCAAAAAAAGTCTCTTAGCCATTTCTTTTAAAGCAGCCGCCCCTTCAAGACGAACTCTCAACTGTCCACAGAAAAACAGAAAAGCTTCTTAGCCATTCCTTTTAAATCAGCCGCTCCTTAAAAGAACTTTCTGCCATGACACACTCACGTCCCTCTGGGTCCTTCCATTCCTACGCTCCTGCGCACCGCTGCATGCCCATTCCAGATGTGATATTTTTAAAAGCAAAGACCAGAGCAGGTACATGTTTTATTACTTGTTATTTCAAATAAGTTTCTTGGTTAAAAGTTGACAGCGGCGCTTGTGCCGCTCAAGCAACGATCCCACTGGCTCCGTCATGGTCCTTCGACCCCCCCTGGTGTTTTCGGCTCCCCCAGCTGGGTAGAGCCAGCCACCAGTTACAGGGGTCCCCTTCGGACCTCTCCCGCACCCCTCTTACCATAGGGGTGTTTAGCTGCCTCTGGTGGTACAACAAAAGCAGCTGGAATCCAGCGGGTGGCTGCTCGGGTGCCCAGCTCCTTTCCGAGCTGCTGCTCGTGCCCGCCATGCGACCGGAAGGGCCATTATTCTATGATTGTAAGGCAGCACACTAGTAAAAGCCCTTACAGTCATTTCCTAAAATCCTGTTGGAATACGGAAGTTCTCGCTTGCTAAGAGAGGGATAGCAAGAAGGGATCCACATAAGTCTTTGCAGTGAGTGAGTTCCAAAGCTTGGGAGTAGCCACTAAGAAGGCCTTGCGTTCCTGGCTATGAAGGTGGTAGGACTGAGAGAAGGGCCTCTCCTGATGATCTCAGGGCCCAGGCAGGCTCATGTAGGAAGGTGTGGTATTTCAAATTGTCTGGACCTGAACTATGTAGAGCTTTATGGGTCCCAACCATCCCCTTAATTATGCTCTGAGATGGAAGAGTAGCCAGTGGAGCTGTTATAAAAAGGGAATCATATGCTTCCCGTGTTTGAATGTGGGACAGAAGCAATAGGAGGTCCATACAGCACCAGGATTTTCCTGCCCTAGTGTTTGTTCTTCTCTGGTGCCATTGTACCAAGCAGCCACTTCTACCAACATTCTCTGACTCAGGGAGTTAGGCCTGAGCAAACGAGTCTTGCTCAATTTGCAGTGGAAGGGGCCTTCCCATTTTGGTGGTTTCCAGGCGGCCGATCCTCTGAGGTAAGGAAGTGGGGCTCTCAGAATCCAATGAAGAAATAGTTTATTGGAGATCCAACTTGCCAGTGGTTATTAACAATGGTGATGAGAAGGCACTTTTGGGTTTCTGGAAACAGGTTAATCAGGAGGACACAGCTGGTCTCCCATCTTGCCTGTTGGCTACCCAGGAATTATTTGGTCGACCACTGGGGGAAGCAGAATGCTGGACTAGATGAGCAAAGTTCATGGAATCTCTCTTAGCCTTAGGCTGAATTCAAGTTGAGAGAGGTTTGCAGTGGCCACATGCCAGTGGTAGGTGGTGGAGCCAAAAGTCTAGAGAACCATGTTTAGCACCATGGCCAAAGATGCCTGACCACTTAGATAGGTCTTTGGTCTGATCCAGTAGGAGTGTGTGACAAGGCCTGCTTTTTCTCCTCACTGACTGGTATGGCAACTTCTCTTCCCCCAGTCTGCTAAAACACCTTGCCCCTTTATACAGCTCTGGTTTTCCCTAAAAACACCACCTCTGTGTAAAAAGGGTAAAGCCTTTCCATTGTTATTTAGAATGATTTACTAATCTATAGTAGCGTGTCTCTGCCTGGCCAGAACCACTGAAAATTACTCAGCTGAGACAGAATTTATAATAATATACTATAATCTTTATTCAATCAATCAATCATTTATTTATGGTCATTGACCAAATGAAAATATATAAAAAAGTTACTGTAACATAATAAAAAATACTAATACACAATTATAGTTACAGGTGAAATTCACATCATACATAGATACACTGGATACAGGTGCATTAAATGCATTACATTTATAACGAAAGTCCAAAAATAGTACACCTTCTTTGTGATTTGTGAATTGACTCTGCAAGGAGGAAGGATAAATACAATCTTTCTGATCTCCCTGGTAATGTTTGTAAAGTTGGAGCTATTAAAATAGAATGAGCACCTTGGTAAAATGGACAGTACAATAGAACATGGTTAAGCGATTCTATTATAATCTTTATTAAAACAACAAACAGAATAAATTTTTGGTTTTGTATGTATGCCCAATGCATTAAAACAATTTCTTATACCTTTACAATAGCATAAATGCACAGATTTCTCTCACACACACAGGCCTCTAGCTACCATTTTGCCAAAGGCTCTGTTCTCAAATTTATGTCATGTGCTCTCTGACTCTCTCTTGTGCCCCTCTCTCTGGGCTTTGTTTTTTTTTTTTTTTTTTGAGAAAACACTCTTCTCATTCAACCCCCTTTGACAGAAACTCTCTGGCTGAAGGACTGACTCTCAACCTCTCTTCTGGAAGTCTGACTCTAAACCAAATCAGTGTGCCTGCCATATAGGCCTCTTCCTCACAACCCTCCAACCCCTCTTTCCCACTAATGGGCTGGGTTTCTCTCTGGAGTTGCTGTTCTGGTTGCCTAGCAACCTGTTGCTGGATGGTCTCTCCGACACCCAGGATGCCACTCTCCCTAGAGTCTGTCACAGAGTGCTTTTAATGTTCTAATGAGATCTCTGTTTGTTTGTTCCCACAGGTAACGAACAAGTGCAAGATGAGGAGGAGGAGGAATCCTTTCAGGCTGACCAATCTGAGCAAGTGGGTACTGGTGGAATGTCATTAGACCGAACCAAAGGGAAGTGCTTCCAGGGCCCTGAAGTGGACAAGATGCCTGAGAGCCACCAGGGACCAGATGGTCACCAGGAGAACCATCCTGGGAAGTCAGCAAAGCTTTGTGGGGAAGGAGACAGGGGCGGACGGGAAAGTTCCTTCCAGGAGGGAACCCACAGACACACTGACTCAGGGGAAAGTTCCTGTCAGAGTTTTAGCCATCAGGAAATCCAACCCATTGAAAAACCGCATAAATGTTCACTTTGTGAGGCAAGTTTCTATGAGAGAACCCATTTGGTTATACATGAGAGAATCCATACAGGGGAGAAGCCGTACAAATGTTCAGTGTGTGAGACTTGGTTCTCTCATCCCTCGGAGCTTATGAGGCATGAGGAGACCCACATGCCTGAGAAACCTCATAAATGTGGGGTCTGTGGCAAAAGTTTCAACCAGAAAGCCTCCCTTATCACCCATGAGAGAACACACACAGGAGAGAAACCATACGAATGTTCCGAGTGCGGGAAAAGTTTCAGTACCAGCTCCCAGCTCATTACACATAAGAGAGTGCACACGGGTGAGAAACCATACAGTTGCTCATACTGTGGCAAAAACTTCAATCAGAAAGCATCCCTCATCACACACAAAAGAACCCACACAGGGGAGAAACCTTATGAGTGTACGCTGTGTGGGAAAAGCTTCAGCGCTTGCTCCCAGATTATCAATCACATCAGGGTCCATACAGGAGAGAAGCCCTATGAATGTTTAGAATGTGGGAAACGTTTTGGTAGCAGCTCCCACCTTACAGACCATAAGAGAACCCACACAGGTGAGAAACCGTACAAGTGCTCCGACTGCGGGAAGAACTTCAGCCGAAGTTCCAACCTTACAGCGCACAGTCGAATCCACACAGGAGAGAAGCCATATATATGCTCAGGTTGTGGAAAAAGCTTCAGACAGAAAGCATCTCTCATCACACATAAGAGAACCCACACGGGAGAGAAACCCTTTGAATGCTCTGAGTGTGGGAAGAGCTTCATTTCAAGCTCCCGTCTCGTCAGCCATAAACGGGTGCACACAGGCGAGAAACCCTATGAGTGCTTAGAGTGTGGGAAGTGCTTCATTTCTAGCTCCCACCTTTTAAGTCATAAAAGAGTGCACACGGGAGAGGAGCCATACAAGTGCTCATAGAGCAGGAGAAGTTTCTGTCAGTGGCCCCCCCTTCCAAGGGCCAGTTCCCATATAACCCCAAGGCAGGGATCCTAAATACCAAGAACAGTCTAGATTCTGTAATCTTGAGGGCCATTTTATTCTCTAGATGTAACCTGAAAGCTCAGAACCTCTCTTAAAGATTAAAAAAAATCATTTTTCTCAGGCCAGGTAAGTTTTCTTCAAGGACTTGATCCGGCTATTAACTGCCTGTCAGCAGTATTATGCTACTTGGTGCATTTTCTGGCCCTGGCAACGCAATGTGATAATGCACATCAACCTGGGTAGAGAACACAGCCCTGTTGTGTGTAGCCTTTTCTCTCCTCTTCCCCAAAAGGGTAGTGAGGAGGAGCAGGCACATGAGGCGCACACGCATGCCCCATAAAATGTGAACTTGGAGGTGCATGCATTGGATGAACTGGACCAGCGCTCTGCCTTGGTGCAAGGTGGTTTCATGTGTTTGTATTTGCGCACGGTGTGTATGCGTTTGAAATGCAACCCCTGAGGTGTGAGATTCTCTGTATAGATAATAGGCAAAGGGAAACTTGACATCTCTGTGTCAGTCAAGGTAGCCCTCGCCAGTCACCCCACATGGAACCTGAGTGTATCCTAGAGAATTCTGGGCAATGGTCCACAGGCATAGTTTGCATGGGGAAGGCTGGCTGGCTTGGATGGCTCTCGCAGTAGCCTTGCCCCAGCCCCTTCCACTGTGAATGATGAGTGTGGCTTTGAACACACTCAGTTCTCCAGTCCAGGTGCAGGATTTTCCAGTGTTTACAAAGTTTGTCTGCTGTTTGCAATCCTTCTGTAGAGAAATCACCTAGGAATGCCAGGTTGCCCTTCAACACAGTTTGAAAACAATTGCTATAATGAACCCCCAGCTCTAGAAAACCAGCAGGATGTAGATTTGGGGAAGCCATCTAATGCTGGGTAGACCTGCTGAATTCTAATCCCCATCTGTCCTCAGCACTACACACTCTTGCTGGCCAGCAACCTCCTGCCCTTGGTTTAAAATGTATAAGTCTGGTTCCATCGTAGTCACCTCCTGGCCTGTGACAGGGGGTCCTATTTCTGTTTCCCGATTCACTGGGGTACGTGGCAAGGTCACCTCTGCTCTGCCCTTTTCTGTGAATATATCCATACCTGTGCATTCTTTTTCTGCCTTAGCATGCTTCCTGTGTGTCTGACTTCAGCTAGAGAATTCCCTGGCTGGTTTATAGGCTAAAGGCAGAACTGGGCGAACCATAGGCTGCATGCAGTCAACAAACCATACTACTGAAAATTGGTGGCATCGCTTCTGCAGAAAAGCAACATCACAGTTTTCTCCATCACAGTCAAATTTTGTAAGCAGTGATGCCGCCCTAGTGAGATCCAGGAGGTTGACTGGTGTCACCCTGTCCAGCCCCTAAAAGTTGCCTGCTTGGGGCTAAAGGCCAATAGCTGCAGACATAATTTGTAGGTAAGGAAACAATCAAAGATTTCCTCCCTCTCTCCTCTGCTTCACTTCACTGTTTTTAAATAGACTAGAGACCTAGGTGGACCATTCATTAACTTTTTACAAGGCAACAGTTGTGATGCTGCTGGATACCAAGCCCAGAATGTGCCAGGCAGTGACCCCACTTGTTTGATCTGATCTTGCCTTTCTGGTTTCCTCTTAATCAGCCTGCTTTTTCTCTAGCCCTGTTGACTGTGATGTCAGTGGGATGGTGAGTTTGCTCCATGGTTTAAACTGGGATGAGCACAGTGTAACCTGCAGGCCAATGTCACCCTTGGGATCTAGAAGTATAGCCCCTGAAGTCCCCCCTTGGGCTCCTAGACAATTTCTTTTTTAAAATTTAGGCTGATTTTAAAGGATTTTTTTTTGCCTCAAGCTTGTTCCCTAACTGCCCAAACCATAGCAGCTTGCTTCCTCTGATCTTTCAAGGCTCCTCAAAACAGGAAAGAAATCTCAAAAACTGGTCCAAGTTTGCAGCTGTCGTATCATTTTGGGCACACCAAAATGATCTAGTTTGGTGCACTGAGCAGGTGAGAGTAGAAAAAATGGCCGCTGCCCTCTGCACAGTTCCCCACCCCTTATTTAAACCAAAATTCAGAGTAGCTATCCATGGTGCTGAATTATGGTTCTAAAATAGGTCCAGAACTTTGGAGAACTTTTTAAGTTTTGGGCTAAGATCAGAGCAGATTCATGTCCACTGAATTTGGAGCTACCGCCTTCCACTGGTTCCTAGTTTCTGGATGTCTGCATGTCTGATTTAGGCCAGTTTTAGCCCTGTTGTTTGGTTCTAAGCCAAGAGAGCGTGGAAATTTTTATCCTTTTGGAAACTAGGGAAGGCTGTTATACAAAAACTATGTGAGCCAGCATGCTATAGTTGTTTCAGTGTTGGACTATGACTTTGGAGACCAGATTCAAATCTGCACTCAGCCGTGGGAAACCATTGGGTGACCGTGAGCAAGGCACACACTCTCAACCTAAGAGGAAGGCAAGGCAAACCTCCTTGGAAGATCTTGCCAAGAAAACCCTAGGATAGGGTCACCGCAAGTCACAGTCAACTTGAAGGCAGATAGTAACACACCACAGGTTATGACTGTGAACTACCTACCCTGTGTGACCTAGTGTTGGTGTTGTGGTTTTTTGAGCATTGGGCTATGACTCTGGAGACCAGGGTTTGAATCCTCACTCAGCCATGGAAACCCACTGGGGATGGGTTTGGGCAGGTCACACTCTTGGGCAAGTCACACTCTTCTCAGCCTTAGAGGAAGGCAAAGGCAATCCCCCCCTGAACAAATCCTGCCAAGAAAAAACCCATCAGAGAGTCGTCAAAATGTCAGAAATGACTTGAAGGCGTGCAACATTCAAAACTATAAGTCACAGGCTTCTAAAGTGTCATGATGTGGAAGTGGTAGCCATTTAATTAGTTTTAAAAAGGCCTGGTTAAAGAGGAGTAAGTCCTGTTAAAATTATTGAGTGAAGAGGTGTTAAGAGTGGGCACCACAGTTCAGGAAGGATATTGACAAGCTGGAAGGTGTGCAGAGGAGGACGACCAAATGCTAGAAGGCCTGGAAACCATGCCATGTAAGGACTGACTTAGGGAGCTGGGTATGTTTAGCCTGGAGAAGAGAAAGTTAAGAGGTGGCATGATCTGTTGGGAATGCTTTGATGGTGCTTTTCTGCCTGGCAAGGGGGTTGCACTCGATGGCCCTTGTGGTCTCTTCCACTGTTATTGTTGGAGGGGCAAAAGAAAGGAGGGCCTTTATTCATCCTTGTATTCAAGGACCAGCGTGGTCAGCTCAGGTGACCAGGAATTGTATGCAGGTGAGGGAGTAGTCCAGGAGTATGGACACCATATGGGCCTTTTCTATAGCCAGCATAAATGCTGGATGGGGCAGTGGGTGAGTTGCCAGAGGATAAATGGCTGCCTCCATGCAGCTGGCTCCAAATATCTGGGGCAAAAGAATAACTGTCTTCTCCAGCAGTGGGTCCTAGTAGGTTTACGTAGAAGTGCAGGCAGGTAATGGCCAAGTGGGGGGGGGGCGGATTTTAATTTGGCAGAATATCCTAGTAAAAGAGAGCCAGCATGGTTTGAGCATTGGACTACAACGCTGGAGGCCAGAGTTCAGTTCCCACAAAGCCATGGAAACCCACTGGGTGACTTTGGGCGCATGATACACTCAGCCCCAGAAAACCTCATGGTAGATGTGTAAGTTGGAGATGAGTTAAAAGCACACAACAGCACAACAGCAACCCCAGTAAAATGCTACATGGGGGGTGATGGGAGAATGTAAAGCCAACTCAGCCATGCAGCACTAGAGTACCAGGTTGGGGGGGGGATTATAACAGTCATCTAAAGATGTCAAGAGCACATGCCTAATGTTGGTGTTCCATGCCTCCTCTGCCCGCCACCATGAGGCAGCTAATAAAAAAAACCCACTGACAAGACGTTCTGGGCTTCTAAACTTTGCTGGGCTTGCTGCCTTCCTGGCCAAAATACAGGCTTCTTAGAGGTGTCTGTTTGGCCAGGAAACAGAGTCCTCAACCTTGCAGCCTATTACTCTGATCCACAAGGCACCTCTTCCATTATGGGTAGCATGGATGGGGCAACTTCCAGAAGCCAGTCTTGTTAACCTGGGACCTGGTCCACACAGCACATTCCCCAAATTAAAACTAGAAGTGGTTAGAAGTTCACTCCCTAATTTCTCTCTCCCCACCCCAAAGTACAGCGGGGCTGTGCCTTGTTTTAAACGAGAGTCACACTTCTGAGAGGTAGCTGGAAGTGTAACTCTCTTTTAAAAACATTTTGGGGGCAAGGATTTCTGGGTTTTCTATGAGCTGCAAAATTGGACTGGGGAGAGGCCTACATGAAGCCCCTCCCTCATACATGAGGAGGAAGGGAGAGTGGGAGGCCAGGGGATTACTTTGGAGAGGGGTTTAGAAGTGACTAAGAAGGAGTGTGTGGTGAGCTCCCTTTCCTGAAAGATGCCCACGATCCTGGAAGCGAGCCAGCCAGGGAAGTAAAATCACTTGACAGATAACAAGGAGGATGGAGTCAATCTCCCTTCTCCTTCACGGGGGGCTGGTCCTACCATTTGGCAGAGTGAGACAGCCACCTCAGGCAGCAGACGCATGGGAGTGTGGACAGGGCATGGCATGTTGTAGGTGGGCAGAGCTGTCTGTGGCAGGCAGCCTTCCCTGTGCTCACTAAGCTAGCCCCTTTTGCCCTCAGTTGCAGTCCCGTCACTGTTGTCAGAGTAAGATTCAGCTGTCCGTCTGGTCAGCTTTTGAATGTGCAGTGGGCGTGGAGTTTGCCTCTGGCCACAGAATGTCTTGGGTCAGTAGTTGTGCCCAGCGCACCACCTGTTTGCACAAGAGTAGTATGTGGACATTATACACTTGCAAACCACCTTCGGGCCAAATATGTATTCAAGGATCCAGTTCTGACTTTCAGCCCCACAAATTCATATGATGATGAATACTGATGTTGCAGATCATCTCGGAGACCAGGCTGTGGCCCACTTATGGGTCCTAACCAGAGGTTGGACCAACCAGAAGTTGCTTTTTTGGAATGTTAACTTCTAGAATCCCCCAGTGCTGGCTAGGGAACTCTGAGAATTGATGGGAGTCCAAAAAAGTAACTTTCCCAACCTCTGGTCCTCATCCTCAAGGTAGAGGCCAATAATAAAGGACAGGGTGCTCTCTTGCTCTGTTTTTATGGGATTGGGGCAGAAACACAATTTACGTACACAGCCTGTCTTGTTGCATCTGACTTTTGGTCCTTCATTTCATGGATGAGGAAACATTTGAATCCGGGTCTTGCCAGTCCTAGGATGGCATGGAGACTTCCCTTATTTCCAGGAGTTTGACACAGTTTGCCCTGCCTTGCTTCCACATGAAGAAAACGGCTGCACTTCTGCACCTCTTCAAGAAAATGGTTGCCTCTCTTTGATAGGACAGCTGTCTTGGATTCTGCCTTTGCTTCCAAGTGGAATGTCAGCTGAAGTTTCTGTCCAGAAATTATAATCCATTCATCCTCCTCCAGTTTCCTCGGCCTCCTTACTTATACTCAGCTCCACTTTTCACATCCGTTCGTAATCCCTCAATGTGTATGCATGTCTGCTGTTCACAATGCAAAGGCCTGGAGAGAGGTGAACACTGCTTCCTTCCCATGAATGTTTGTGAATCTGTAGTTGTAAATGCATTAAAAATTATCTTTAATTTATGCATATGTGTTACTTGTAGATTTTACATTAAATTCTTTTATCTTTTGCTCTTTTTTGGCATTAATTTTTATATCCCTAGGTCCTGTGTGGGAAGGGGTAAGAGACTGTGGACTCCAAGATCTGTTTGGGTTGCCAATGCCCTGGTCCCCCCATCACTGGCTAGGCTGACTGGGGATCATGGGAATTTGTAGTCCAGCATATTCTGATGAGCCATAATTGTCCAGTTCTGTTCTATATTCTGCTTTGGTCAGACCCCACTGGAATCCTCGGAATGCTGTGGATGTAGTATATCTTGATTTCAGTAAGGCCTTTGACAAAGTTCCCCATGACATTCTTGCAAAGAAGACAGTAAAATGTGGGTTGGACGGATCTACTGTTAGGTGGATTGGTAATTGGTTGACCGACTGACCGAACCCAAAAGGTGCTCACCAATGGCTGCTTTTCATCCTGGAGAGAAATGACTAATCGGGTGTCAGAGGTTTCTGTCCTGGGCCCAGTGCTATTCAACATCTTCATCAGTGACTTGGATGAAGGAATAGAGGGCATGCTGATCAAATTTGCAGATGGCACCAAATTGGGAGGGGTTGCTAATACACCAGAGGACAAGGTCAAAATTCAAAATGACCTTGACAGATTGGAGAGCTGGGCCAAGGCTAACAAAATGAATTTCAACAGAGAAAAATGCAAGGTCATGCACTTAGGCAGAAAAAATGGAATGCACAAATATAGGATAGGGGATACATAGCTGGATTACAGTATGTGTGAAAGGGATCTAGGAGTCTTGGTGAGTCAGCAGTGTGATGCGGCAGCCAAGAAAGCCAACGCGATTCTTGGTTGCATTGATAGGAGTATGGTGTCTAGTTTGAGGGAGGTAATGGTACCACTCAATTCTGCACTGATTAGACCTCATTTGGAATACTGTCTCCAGTTCTGGGCACCTCAATTCAAGAAGGATATCAAAAAGCTGGAGCGTGTCCAGACGAGGATGACCAGAATGATGAGGGGTCTGGAAGCCATGCCCTTTGAGGAGTGGCTGAGGGAGCTGGGGATGTTTAGTCTGCAGAAGAGAAGGTTAAGAGGGGACATGATGGCCATGTTTAAACGTTTGAAGGGATGCCATGTTGAGGAGGGAGTGCACTTGTTTTCTTCTGCTCCAGAGACTAGGACAAGGAGCAATGGATTCAAGCTGCAGGAAAGGAGATTCCACCTGAACCTCAGGAACAACTTCCTGACGGTCAGAGCTGTTTGGCAGTGGAATATGCTGCCTGGGAGTGTGGTAGAGTCTACATCTTTGGAGGTTTCAAGCAGAGGCTGGGTGGCCATCTGTTGGGAATGCTTTGATGGGTGTTCCTGCATGGCAGGGGCTTGGACTGGATGGTCCCTGGGGTCTCTTCCAACTCTATCATTCTGTGAATCCTGTATCCACTTCTGGCTACCACAGTTCAGGAAAGATATTGACAAGCTAGAACATGTCCAGAGGAGGGTGACCAAAATTATAGAGGGCCTGGAAACCATGAAGCCCTGTAAGGAGCAGCTTAGCTGGGTACGTTAAGAGAAGGTTAAGGGGTGACATGATAGCTATGTTTAAATATTTGAAGGGATGTCATATGGAGGATGAGCAAGCCTATTTTCTGCTGCTCCAGAGACTAGGACATGGAGCAGTGGCTTCAAACTTCAGGAAAAGAGATTCCGTCTAAACATTAGGAAGAACTTCCTGAGGACAAAAGCAGTTGAACAGTGGAATGTGCTGCTGCCTTGGAGTGTGGTGGAATCTCCTTCTTTGGAAGTTTTTAAAGAGAGGCTGGTTAGCCATCTGTTGGGAATGAGTTAATGGTATGTTCCTGCATGGTGGGAAGTTAGACTTGATGTTGCTTGTGGTCTCTTCCAGCTCTATGATTCTGTCTGTTCCTGGGCACTAATTCGTTAACAGAATTAAAAGAGATCAAAACTAACAATATATGCATGTGAAATTAAACATCCATCCATCCATCCATCCATCCATCCCTTTATTTATATCACACCTTTCTCCCAGGCTGGGACTTTACAAAAAGACAGAATACAATACAAATGTAATAATTGAAAACATACAAAATCAAAATTAAAGCAGTATTAAATAACATTTTTTGGCCCCCAAATACCCTCTGAGGGAAATGGGGTCATGTTTTAGGCCTTTCTGGCCTCCTGGAAGGTATTTTGGGCAACATGTATATACCTACCTACAGACACACACGCACACACACACATGCACACACACACACACACACAATTTTCCAAAATGCAATCAGAGATGACTTTTTCTTTTACAAGCCTCCACTTTTTTTTTCTTATGATGTTCACTTTGGTGGCCAAACTTAGAGAACTACAGTATGCATTTTAAACATATTGGGCAGAGCTACTGAATTAGGCTAATCTGCTTTTCCCTTTCTTTTGCCACCCATTCGTGCTCAATAAGGGATTCTGGTGATGGCCACTGTTTACTTTGACCGTTTACAGGTGGACAAACCCAGCTACAATGAGACTGGCTAGAGTAAGATGCCATTCTTTCCCAGCTCAAGGTTTATTGATTAGTTACTGCAGACACACTGTTGCAACCTAGCACTGAAAGTCTTATGTTTCTCTGGCCTTACTTCACCCTCCTCCCAATTTCAGTGCTGCCAAAAAACCTTCCATTTCTGCACTATGCTGTTACAGTACTATTATTCCACTTTCAACATCCCATGGAATCCTGGGCTTTGTAGTTTAGTGAGGGGCCTTTATAATTCTCAGCCAGAGAACTCTTTGGCCTCAGTAAACTATGAATCCCAGAATTCCATAGGATGTTGAAAGAGGAATAAAAGCACTATAACGGTGTAGGGCAGAAATGGCCAAGGAGGAAAAGGAAGGATTGAGCAGGCGAACTTAAAACAAGCTATCCAGGCTGCTGAATCCATTTTGGGCATAATGCTTTCCACCTTGGGTAGCTTTCAGATTTATCACCTCATGGTGATAAATCCACTAGCCATGACTGTTAATATAGCTTCAACTGAAAGGAGATGGAAGATGTAAGCACAACAGACAGAGCATGTCTGTTTCTGGAAGAGTAACTATTGAACAGTAAATGAATATTGAGGGGGAAAATATATGTTCTACCTTTCTACTAAAAATTGACTGCTTAGTTGTATAATAGCTCCATCATGCCTGGGACCAGAAGGAGAGGAAAGGCCCTCCCTCCATCCCAGCTGCCACTGCTTTGACCTCGGAAGGAGAGGAGAAAAGGTAGCATCTGCTGAACTTAATCCCCTCCTATACTGCCATCCCCTTTTTCTTTTCTGTCAGGTTTTAGTTAGATTGTAAGCCTGAGGGGAGGGGACTATTTTGCTCTTTTACTTGCAAAGCGCTATGTTTAATAATGATTGAAGACAGATATAAAACAACCAACACCATCATAGAAACAAGAGAGGCAGCTCAGCAGATGAAAATAGGAGACCAAACAAAACCAAAAAGGAAGCAAAAGTGGGGCTGATATTGGCCAGAAAAAAAAAAAATCCAGGGTGATTATATACCTAGCTAAACAACTGTGGCATTAACTAAGCACTAGAAAATACAACAAGCAGAACCTACACAGATTTCTCATGATAGAGAATGGGAAGGAAGGCAAGACAGAGACCCATGTCTCTTTTAAACAATGGCCTAGGTTACCCATTACAGCGATGGGGATGGGGAATTCATTCAGGGGAAAGTTCTCAGTTGGGGGATAAACCCACTTTGGGTTTTAGTCCAGACTTTAAAGGAACTGTTTCCCCTAGGTTAAGCACCTTAGATCAGAGGTTCCTCATGTGGGGTCTGTGGTCCCCCAGGGGGCTAGGATATCCTTACAGTGGGCCCAGAGAGGCTTAAAGAAATGTAATAAACTTTTACAGTTAAAACAGAAAGAAAAGAAGAATGATAGAACAATTGAAAAGAAAGAAAAGTCTTACATTGATCTCAAAGAGCAGGAGTCTTTTGCTGTGACAGACATAGTTTGCACCAAGTGTCATTACAATATTTCAGACTGTTCAAAAGTTATGAAAATAACTTTGCTAACAAAAAATGTACTCAGCACTTGCAGCTTCTGCATGTGAAGAGAACATGCCAGTGACTGATGCTGAGTTGCCCCCAAATTGTAACAACTAAGCAAATTTAAATAAATATTTGGTTTTAAATAAATATTTGGTTTTAAATCTTAAGTCTGGGGTCTGCAGCAACCAAAGATGTTTAAAGGGGTCCATGGTAAAGAAAAGATTAAGAGCCACTACTTTAGATACTTTCAGAGTCCAGACTAAAACCCAGAATGAATTTACTTCCTATTGATACGCAAGCCACCCCCTGCCACTATTCTGCACTTGGAGTGGTTCTGAGGGTGCTAGATCAAGTATTGCCCACTGCTACTGGGCGGGGGGGGGCAGTTTGAAGAGGGTCCTCCAAATATCAAACCAAAGTATCATCAGAGCTGAAGTCACACCTAGTTCTCTACCCAAGACCTTCTCGTGCAAGGAGTCTTTCAGAGGAGGAAATAGTTGAACCTGCTCAGTTCTTGCTCCACACCAATTCTCAGCAGTCCCATCCAGCATAACTAGTGGTGAGGAATGCTGGGAATTGCAATTCAGCAACATTTGGAAGGCTGTGCCACTCACACCCCTGGTCTGAGGGCATTTAAAAAATGGCTGGCAATTATTTTTTTTAAAAAAATGATGTTTACAATTATGTTACATTACTACACTAGTTGCCTTACCAGAACAAAGGAAGAAACACTTATTAAATCTTCTTGTTAAAATCTGTGCAATTCTTATTTAACCATTGTGTAAAATCTTTTTGTTAAATCGTCTTGTAAAAACTTGTTAAAAGAAGAAAAAGATGTCTTATTCTTCCTTCCTTTGTTGCAGTTTTAGAAGACAAGGAAAACAGCCTCAAGAATTTTTGATTTTTTTTTTAATTTTCTTTTCTCCCTCCCTTACAGTCTATCAGGAAAAACTTCTTGACAGTAAGAGCAGTTTGACAGTGGAATATGCTGCCTGGGAGTGTGGTGGAGACTCTTTCTTTGGCGGTTTTTGAACAGAGGCTGGATGGCCATCTGTCAGGAGTGATTTGATGGTGTATTCCTGCCAGTGATGTAGGCCCTTTCTGCACAGCGTGGCTGCCCCACAGTTGGGACATGATGGCAGTGCTCCGTGGGTCGTCACGGTCCCACCGCCATCTTGTCCCCGCATGTTCCGTGAGCACGGTATTTGTAAAATGGAAAAAATCCGTTTTACACCTACCATCACGCTGTGCTGCTGCCTTTCCCAGCCACACAGAAGGGTGGAAGCACACTGGCGACACCTCCCTCCTCAGTGCAGCAAATGACAAGAGTGCCAAGAGTGGCCAGCTGTGCTGCAGAAGGGAAGAAGCAGGGTCAGAGTGTTCCCCTCTGCAGCAACCAGGCAAGGTGTGGAGGTGAGTGCTCCCAATGTGCTTTCCTGCCCCGCCAGGGCTGCGGCAAAACTGTTGGGAAATATTAATATAGAGAGATTGGTAGGTCTCCTAACCAGCAGAGCATTTAGTAAATGCACAAACAGAAGTTGAACCGATTACCAGCCCCACTTCTATCATTCCACCGCAGACACACTTAATCTAGCTCAAAATAAAACACAAACAGTTTGGTTAAAAGTATGTAAAAAGGATTTACTCACATAATCTTGTGCATAGTTTACACAGGCGCAAATTCTTGAAGAAAGGTAAGAAATTAAGCAGTCACATGTTTACAGGGAAGCATGCTTCCTAGAGGATTGAAGAGCACATACTTACAGGGAAGCAGAAGAACAAAAGGTAAGAGGAAGAGAACATGCAAGGGGAAATGGCTGTTGACTGAACAACAGGAAGTTTATTCTAGGCAATCTCCTCTATGCCTACAATAGACATGCAAACTAACTAGCGAGTTAATTAAGCATGCAAAGGTTGCCCACTCCCAACAGAAAAGATGTCACTGAGCCCTGTTGTGCTGAAAGGGCCATAGACTCAAGTCAGTCGAGTCGGACTCAAGTCAGATTTTGAGTCCTCCCAAGGAGAAAAGTGGGAGGATGATGATGATGATGATGATGATGATGATGATGATGATGATGATAATAATAATAATAATAATAATAATAATAATGTTGCTTCAGTGACTTGATTTGGACTCAACTTGGCAATAAATGACTCACTGACGTGACTGGAGACTTGTATATTTTTACTGATTGACTTGCTGCCCGTGGTTCAGTAACAAAACATAGTCATCCAAAACTTTGAACAATGCTTCCTTCTCCTTTTGCCTACTGGTCACATGATGATTTTCTCAAGCCCGAAGTGTGGGCCATTTCTCAGAAGGGAACAGCAAATGGCTTAGGCAACAGGCTTGAGGCAGGGCTGAAGTCTGCTCAGCAGGCTGTCCTTGCTGCATGCAGGAGGAGCTTTCTAAATCTTTTCCTAAGAGCAGGAGGCAAGACTCACACCCAGAGCACAGGGCATGTTTCTCAGAGTGGTACAGCAAATGTGTTAGCCAGTGGGCTTGAGGAGGAAGGATCCTTCCTTCTAAAGCTTTTAAAGCTTCAGTAAAGGGAGGTAGGAAGGATCCTATTCCTCACTTCCGAAGCTGCAGACTTATGCCCATTGCTACAAAAGCCTCCAGCTTTAGGTAGGGGGAGTAAGGATCCTATTCCCCACTTCTGCTTCTTTGGACGTCTTCAAGAAGAGGCTGGGCAGCTAACTGCTGCGGACATTCTACCTGGAGATGGAGATCTTGCACTGAGCAAGGGGTTAGACCTGATGGCCCACGAGGCCCATTCCGACTCTATGATCCTATGACTCTATGAAGTGATAACAACAGGAAACAGTACAATTTGAGCAGTCACTCAGGTGGACATTATGACATCAAAGTTTCAGAACTGCAGAGATCTGGAACTCAACTTTGTATAACTGTGTACAGTTCTAGCAGAACACTGGAATCTGTCTTGGGGAAAATGAATTTATAAATGATATAAATAATACAACAAACAGCAACAATAATAATTAGCAAGAACAATCACAAAAGGTATAGTAAAACTGGAAAAGGAACCAAAGCCAATCAAAATGATCAGAGATGGGATGGTGTGGCATGTGGTGATGCAACTCTCCTATGAGGAAGGTCATTTTACCTGAGGAAAAAAAGGGGAGTTAAGGGAGACATTTAGATTTAAAACTACTCATAGTGTGGAGAAACTGAGAAAATAGAAACTCTCCTTTTCCTTTCCCTGTTGGCTCTATTCCATGAGGATAAAAGCTGAAAGACTGAGGACAGCCAAACAAAGTACATGTTTAAGTGGAACGTAAATATCACAGCTAAAGATGCATTGACAGCTGCCAACTTGGATGGCCTTAAAAGGGAGATTAGAAACATACATGGGGGAGAAAACCATCAGTCACTACTAGACATGAAACAATCTCTACGAACAGAAGCAGTATGCAGAATAATTTATTGTTAAACATCTGAAGAGATGTTACGTAAAAGACGGAGCAAATTTATTTTCTGCTAATGGATTCAAATTCCAAGAAAAGAGATTCCACCTAAACATTAGGAAGAATTCTCTCCAACTTTTGTATATGTGCTGCTGAAGCGAGCACAACGTTAGGAAGAATTTTCTGACAGTAAAAGTTATTCAATGGTGGAACTGCCTGCACCTTGCAGTGTGGTCCAAGTTTGTAGTCTTTAAACAGCAGATGGATGGACATCTTTCAGGTGTGCTTTAGCTGTGTAATGCTGCATGTAGGGAATCAGATTAAATGGGCTTTGTGGTCCTTTCCGACTCTATGACTTTATGAAAGCATCTCATTCTGCGAGCTGCTTCTGTATTGAACACAAGCTAAAATATCCTTGTTTATCCACAGTTTCCCTGCCGAGACCAACTTACCATTTACCTCATAGACTGCAAAAATATTGTAGGTTAATTTGTATATCCTGCTGTGGCAACCTGTGACTCCCATATTAGAGCGGGCAGTGAATTTGGGTCTTTCTGCGCTACAGTTAGAGTGGTATTATTCCACTTTCAACATGCTATGGAATTCTGGGATTTGTAGTTTACTGAGGCCCAAGAGCTCCCTGGCTGAGAATTCTAAATGCTCTTCCCTAAACTGCAAACCCTAGGATTCCACAGGATGTTGAAAGTGGAATAATACCACTACAAAAGTGTAATGTAGAAAGGCCCTTTGTTCCAATTCAGTCTGAACCTTCAAGAACAATCCAAGGCACTGAGGTTATTTGGGGTGCCTTTAAAGTTTGAACTACAACCCCAAGCAGATCCACCCCTACTGACACAGAACTCACCAGCCACCCCTGGCATTTTCTATTTGTGTAGATTATATCTTTGATTATCCCTATACACCGCTTTGAAACACTCGAATTTAAGTGGTTTAAAAATTCTCATAACTACCATCCAGGCAACAAAGAAGCCCAGCACAGTTATCTGCTGGGCACCTGCCATCCACGTCATCCAAACAACACCTGCTGAAATTCCCTCTTCTCCACAATCATTCAAGGCGCAGGAGCCCTGTACTTTGTTTGACTTGGTATCCCCAGTTCATACAGGCGTAGGTCAATTAATGGAGCAGGTTTGTTCCTGGGCATTATTTCTTTAACAGAAAATTTGGCAGAAATAATATAGAAAGGACAGAAATGCATTCTTACACAACAAAGAACAGTTTAAACATGTTTCAACAAACTTTTTCTTCATCTGGCCACCCTAATTCCCCATTATATTCCTCCATTCTTCTAACCCAGAGAAAACAACATATTGGACCTTTCCACACAACACTGTTATAGTGCTATGATTCCCCTTTCAACATCCTGTGGAATTCTGGGGCTTGTAGTTTACTGAGGTCCAAGATCTCTCGGGCTATGAAGTCTAAATGCTCCTCCCTAAACTCCAAACCCCACGATTCCATAGGATGTTGGAAGTGGAATCATAGCACAACAACAGTGTAGCGCGGAAAGGCCCATTGTGTGCAAACAGTCTCAAGAAATCCTGCGTGCAACCAAAGGATCTACTGTCTACTCGTTGTAGATCTACGGTGCATTCTCTGAATCGAAATATATTAACAGTCTAACTCACCACACCTCTCCGCTAAAACCCTTCTATGCCTTGTAAGCCTAAAATATATCGAAGTTAAAGGTAAAGCAGCAAGTCTGAAAGAGAATTCCGAGTTAAGATGGACTTTCCGATTCAGCAGGTAAGTACGCAGGAAAGGCACAATGCGACTGTTAAATTTTTAACCGGAAGCTCGGTACCTCTTTCAAATATATACGTCTGTGGGGCTCCTCCTCGCTGAGCCAATCAAGCGCGGGTGTCGCTCTAGCCGCAGGAGACTCTATGGCGGGAGCTTTCTATGGCTTCCGTGGGAAAGAGCGGCCAATACTGGAGGTTCCTTTTAAGCTCCTTCTCTGCGCAGCTGGGGTTTTGAATGGCTTTGGAGAGGGAGGAGAGAGGCTGGTGCCTGGAAGCTGGTGAGTGGGCAGCCCTGCTTTTGGGTGGGTATTGTTTTCTGGCAGAGAATAGCAGGAAGCTTTGAGTTTGGAAACTCCCAGGGGCTTGTGAGGATGAGGTGGGACCACCATGGGTTTAAGTTTATTTCAACAAAAGTGGGATATAAATGCAACTAGCCATGGTATAAGCAGAACTCATAAAGAATTCATACTTCTGCATCCCCTGTCCTGAGATGTAATGAACAAGTAGGAGGGAGCAATGGGGAGAATATGAAATAGAAGATTATTATTAGATACATTAATAATAAGTCTGTATCAGCAGTATATATATTCTGATATTAAGAAGTACATTGTTAGTTACACTGATGATAAGTCTATACCAGCAGTATATACATTCTGATAATAAGTACATTGTTAGTTACATTGATGAAAGGGATGTATATCAGCAGTACAGTCAGCCCTCCACATTTGTGGGTTTCACTTTTGCGGATCTGATTATTCACAGTTTTTTTGTTGTCGCCTCTGCTGCCCCCCTAGGCCGTTTTTAATAGAGTCTGCAACCCTTGTGAGACTGAGAAATTGCGAACGAGGCTGGTAAGTCCCTTTCAAAAATGTTGTGGGGGCAACAGTGGAGGTGGCCGTAAGCCCCACCAGCCCCCCACTTCTGCCTTGTGAAGGAACCCTGATGCCTTAAAGGAATCCACGGTGGATTGGATAGGGTGATCATTACTTTTTGTGTGTGTTAAAAGTGGTTTGGGAGGGCCTAAAGTTATTCATGGTTTCCCCCCTTTTACAGGGGCCCTGTGCTCCTAACCCTAGCGAATGTTGGAGGGATGACTGCACTATATTGCAATGTTATTACAAGGATTTTTTTTTTAACAATTGCAACCTATCCAACCTCCCCACCCCCAAACGGCTAACAGAAGATCTAGTTTTTGCCGTAGTTGATCCTAAGGTGAACGTTACCATTGGATTTTTTTTTTTTGAGCTGAGACTGTGTGACATGCCCAAGACCACCCAGGGGGTTTCCATGGCCAAATGGGGAATTGAACCCTGATCTCTCCAGGGTCAAGCCCCAATGCTCAAATCACTGCACCAGCGCTGGCTCTCAAGAAGTATATATTCCTTGTGAAACATGATGTTTCCACTTACATTATTGCGTTTAGCTGGGATTTGTAATCTATACGGAACTGCCAGAGCCCAAAGATCGGGAGGGGAAGGCTTTCTCTCAGTCCCGCTACTGTCCTAGACTCGCTTGCTGAGGACATGGGAGAGAGCCTTCTCAGTGGCTGCTCCCACTCTGTTCTCCTTTTGCCAGCAGACGAAAACATTTCTTTCCAAGCAGGCTTTTAATGTGTAGGCAGGGGAACTTTTTATTTATCAAGATGTTTTTAATTTTTTTGTAGGTTTCAATTATTTTATATGCTCTCATAATGTTTATAATTGCTGTAAGTGTTCTGTTAAGGTTTTTACTTATTTTTATTTTTTTTTGGAGGCCGCCTTGGTTCCCACTCTGGAAGAAAAGGGAGCATATAAAATAAATAAATAATCTTTTTTGCAGTAATTTTAGCACATGGCTTTCTCTCCCCTATTTTATCCTTACAACAAACTTGTGAGGGAGTTCAAACTTGTGAGGAGTGACTGACTGTGGATGCCTAGTGAGTTCGAAGGTGATTTGCGGAATAGGAGCTGGTTTTCGAGTCATACTTGAACACTCTACTACAGCCATGATTAACAATATGCAACAAAACACGCCAGGAGATTTTCAGGAATGCATTGTGGTTCATTCATTTTTTACTGAATGGTTGTCTTTAGAATTCCAACCGATTGGCATCCTTGAACCATCTGATTTTTGCCTGACTGTTTATGTCAGCACTGGCCTCTTTGCATTTGCAGTTAGAGCAGAGGTGGAAATAGCGTTCCTCGCCCCCTAGGCTGTTGAATGACAGTTCCCAGCATTCCTCACTATTGACTGTGCTGCCTGACAGTGCTTGGAAGTTCAGCAGCATCTGAAATGCCGTGCTTTGCTCACCTCTTTGTTATAGAAGGGAGCGTGAGATTAATTGTGGATTCTTAGGACACGAATATCCTGCGTTTTCTAAGCTTTGATATTTTTAGTTTTTGCTATCTGGGGTTCCATTCCCTCCATTTTTTAAAAAAATTTTTTTGTGTATATGTGCATTTTTCCCCCTGTCAATGAGGAGTGGCTTAGGGAGCTGGTTTGTTTATCCTGGAGAAGAGAAAGTTAGGAAATGACATGATAGCCATGTTTAAATATTTGAAGGGGTGTCATATGGCAGGTGGAGCAAGCCTGTTCTGTGTGGCTCCAGAAACTAGGACACGGAGCAATGGCTTCAAACTTCAGGAAAGAAGATTCTATCTAAACATTAGGAAAAACTTGGTAAGAATGGTTTGACAGTGGAATATGCTGCCTGGGAGTGTGCTTGAGTCTCCTTTGGAAGTTTTTAAACAGAGGCTGGGGTGCCATTTGTTGGAAGTTTTTAGATAGTGTCTTTCTGCAGGGCAGGGGGTTGGATGTGATTATCTTATCCAACTCTAGGATTCTATGATTCAGGTCTCAAAGCACTGAATGGTGGTGGAGGAGGGGAACTTCTTGGCTGTTCTAGGTAATTTCCTGTTGAAAGGAGGCTCTTCTTCTGTTTTTCTCAGCATGCTGGGAACCAGACATAGACTGTAAAGTGGCCTTCTCATTGTGGATGGACTGTTGTTTCTCTCATCTCTAGTCAACACAGGCAGTTGTGAGGGATGATGGGAGTTGCATTCCAACAAAATCTGGATAGCTGGGCATTTGCCATCCCTTTAAATCAAAGCCGGAAACCTTGATTGTTTCTCAGGTAACAAGGCAGATGGTGTTCCCGCAATGAAAGATAACACTGTGTGCCAAGGAAACAAAATCTTCCACCCACTTTTATCTCCTATCCAGGCCATGGAATGATGTCACAGCTCCACTCTGGATCCAACCATTCATGTCATGAAGAGGTCTCAGTTGTGATGGAGCCAATTCAGGTGCTGGCATTATTTGTTATTTCTTGTTATTGTTGGTGATCATGGTTATACACAGTGTTTTTACGGCTGTGTGGGACAAATAGTAGTTTATCTTTTACTTTTTGCTTTGCTAAAATGAAAGGAGTCTGTATTGGCCGTATGAAAAATCTCCCCAAACCAGTGGTTCTTAACCTGAGATCCGAGCAATTTTGGTACCCACCCACCCTGCCATGTCGCTGACAGAAGGGATACTGTGGCAGGCGTGTGTGCGCGCCCAGACTATGACTCTGGAAACCAGGGTTTGAATCCCCACTTGGCCATGGAAACCCAGCAGATGACCTCAGGCGAGTCACATTCTCTGAACCTCAGACAAGGGCAAAGTCAACAAATCTGGCCAAGAAAACCTCCATGCTAGATTCTCCTTAGAGTGACCATAAGTCAGTTTTCAAAGGGGAGAGACATGATGGCTAGAAAGAACCTCCCCCTGTCAGCAGCACTTTGTTGTACCTTCAAGTCACTTCTGAGTTATGGCAACCCTAAGGTGAACCTAGCACAGAATTTTTTTGCAAGATTTGTTAAGGCGGGGGTTCTTTTGCCTTCCTCTGAGGCTGAGAGAATGTGACTTACCCAGGGTCACTCAGTGTTGAACCTTAGTGTGCAGAAGCTTTTAATAAATAAATAAATACTGGTATTTGAATATTTAAATCTAAATATTTAAATCTTGAGTGAAATCTTTCAGGTCTCTGGCAACAAATTACATTTACAGGTGGTCCCTGGTAAGGAAAAAGTTAAGAACCCTGCCCCAAACCATGTAAATATACTATAGTCAACTCACCACTTTCATGGGAGTTAGGGGTGCAAGACCCCTGTGAAAGTGGAAAAACCATGAATAAAAATGAAAACTGCAAATGCATTTTTTTTAAACCTGAGAACACTTCTCTAAGAATCTCTAGGTCCTCCAGCATGGTTTTATGGTTAGCTTTCAGTGGAAATAGGCCATAGGGTCACGGTGGAAGATTTTGCAATGCTTAGAGAAGTGTTCTCTCTAGGAATCTCTAGGTCCTGTACCCCAACAGTAGCGAATATGGAGGGCCAGTTGTGCTTCTTTAATAGAAACTTTGGTACTAGAAGCAGAAACAACATGGAAAAAATAAGGTAGGTTCCTAGGACACAAAAGAGAAGAGCCATTTGACATGTTCCAGCAAACTTTTTATTCAAAACTCACATTATCCCTGTGTGAAATGAAACAGCCAGGTCAGGTAAGTCTCACGTAAGTAGACATAAACATTTTGAATATTCCAGAAATCACTTGAAAGCTTCTTCCAAGATGTATCTTGGGATGATTTTTTTTTTCTTTCACCAGCCTCAATTTTTATTATAGTTTCTACTTTGGTGGCCAAACTTACAGATCAGTGTCTTTTTTCATCACGCCAAGGGAGCTGGGGAGGAATGTTACCCCAAAACATAGGTGCCACAAGGATCACTTTGCAATGCTAAATACCTCCTTGAAAAAGTGGGGAATTAATTAGCTCAACGAGGAGGCTTGCAAGAGGGGGCAACTTAGCGAGATCTTTCCTACCAGTGTTTACAGGTACACGCAGGAAAAGAACAGCCAAAGATTCAAAAGTAAGCTAAAAATGTGTTTTATTGAGGGGAATTTGCTCATGCATGCACACAAGGTACACACAATCACACATTCATGCAACAGCTAACTGAAGGAGAAAGGGAGGAAAAATCATAGAGAGGCTGAGGGGTTTGGGGGATTTATAATTACCAGTCCAGAAGAGGAGTGAAGAACAGAAATGTATTTTGGCTTAGGTAGGACCTAAGGACAGTTCTCATTCAGGAGCCAGATGGACAGAGTGACGGGTAGACCTTCATGAGACTGCACTGGGCCTCCTCAAATCAGGGCTATTTGTACCCTGAAAATGGCTTGTGGCAGTGAAGTTTCCAGATGCAAGACAAAGGGAATCTGTTGTGGACAGTGGGTCTTTCGCCTGTTGATGGGCTTAATGCCTTGATTGATAAAGACATGATGGGTGTTGAAATAGCTGTCTATTGTGGGTGCTGAGAGGAAAGAAGAAAGAATCCAGGTGGACAAGGGATGGATATCTGTCAACTAGTGTCCTGGTGGGCTCCTCACAGTTGGATTCCCTGGAAAAGTCCAGCTTCTATTTAAGCCTATTATCCACAGGAATGGTGTGTATTTGCCTGACAGATGACTCAGTCTTACCTGGAGGAAGTTTTGAGTTGACCTATCCTTCTCAAATTTACAGTCAAATTCTTTCCATTCCAACACTCGATTTGACCTCTCTGTCACCTCTCAGGCTTGAGTTTGATATCAAAGCCAATAAAATGTGTTGTCAATTACATATGATGCCAATTAGGTATGGTGCCCATCCAAACCATACTAATATCAGGGACTCCCAAAGCAGGGCCTTACAGGAAAGCTTATCTCCTGACTCCTTTTTTCGCTCTTCACATAGGCTCAGTGAATGGTACCGAAAGCTTGACTACCGTATGTAAGCACCCACAGCTACAGTAGAAACTAGAGCAGAAGCTTGTTTTTTCCCAATTCAAGCTGTATTGTATTGTATTGTTCCCTGCAGACACGTGGTTGCAACCCAACACTGAAAGACAAGAAGGGGGGTTGGCCTCAACTGGGCTGGCCTCCTGTGGAAAGACTGTAAAAAGAAGCATCTTTGTCACAGGGTGTGATGGAGTTCTGGAGGTGTGGCTATCTTGAATGCCAGAGCAGCCTAGCAACAGGTTGCCAGGCAACCAGAATAGCTCTTCAGGAGAGAAAGCCCGCCCATAATGTGAAGGAGGGCCAATGAGTGAAAGGAAAAGATATAGAAAAGGAAGCACAGATTGTCATTTGGAAGTCTTCAGTGAGAAAGAGCTCTAAAGTCAGTCCTTGAACCAGAGCACTCTGGATTAAAGTTCTTTAGTCAGGGAAATTGTCTGAGTGGGAAAAGGTTTAATTCTCAGGGAGATCTTAGAGCAGTGGTTCTCAACCTGTGGGTCTCCAGATGTTTTTGGACTTCAACTCCCAGAAGCCCTGAGCATTGACCATAGTGGCTGGGGCTTCTGGGAGCTGAAGTCCACAAACATCTGGGGACCCACAGGTTGAGAACCACTGCCTTAGAGAGAGCAGAAGAGTAGTTAAACCATTATAGAATCTGGTCAGAAAATGTGACCTAGATTGGGGGTTGAGTCTTTGGTAAGAGTGTAGCCAAAGGGCTGTTTATGATACTTGTGCTTACATGAGAGTTTAAAGACATGAGGTGTGATGGACCCTGAAGGTGCGACTAACCTGAGTAGCAAGGCAGCCCTAGCAACAGGTTGCTGTGTAACCAAAGTGGCTCTGTTTAAGAGAAACCCAGCCCATTGGTGAGAATGAGGGGCTGAGGTTTGTGAGGAGAAGATATATATGACAGGGTGCTTTATCAGATTGGCAAGCTGCCATACCAATCTGAGAGAAGAAGAAGTAGGCCCTGTCACAGAGGGTTTGTTAACTGAGATATCTGTGTGTGTGTGTGTGTGTGTGTGTGTGTGTGTGTGTATCTAGTGATTAAGTATGTCCTTCTGGCATCCCGGTCAGTGTTGGTAGGTGGGGTTTTTTGGCTTGCTTTTAAGTTATGTATGTACAAATATATAAACTTTAAATTATAAAAATATATATAGTTTAATTTATCTAATATATAAAAGTCAAAGTTTGTGTGTTTGTCTGTGTGAGGCAAAGACCTCATATGGTTGGCTGCCTGAGAAGATTCTATGGAATCCTGGGGTGTGCAGTTTAGGGAAGGGCCTTTAGAATTCTCAACCAAAGAGCTTTTGGGCCTGGCCGTTTGCTATAGTGATGAGGCCTAACAGCAAGGAGGAGGGCAGTATTCCCTCAGGAACCCAACCTCTGTGTGTTATAATAACTGAATACAGATTGGATTGGGGAATATGGTAAAAAGTTACAGGTACTGGACAAGACAGTTTGGGAAATTAGAGACACAGGATCTCAAATCTTTCTAACAAGTATTACCTATAAGAAAATAAAATCCCAGGCAACGCCGGGTAAATACGCTAGTAAACTATAAACTATAAAAATATTGTAAAATATATAATTAAAATATGCGAGTATATAAAATAAATATATTAATTTGTTTCCTGATCCTGGAGAAATTCAGAGTATCGATTTGGGATTTAAGCAAAACTCCTTAGCCACAAAAATCAAAATCAAAAGTGGATGTCTGATCACTTGTGGTATGAGAGTTTTTACCCTCTGTTTTTAAGGCTGTTTCTGGCCATGATGTGGGAACTTGCCAGTCCTAGGGGTGAACAGTGGGTTCCCAGCCTTTCCCCAGTTGTCTCCCCTTGGAATAAAGCCAAGTGGATTGACCGTGTCTTTTAACAGAAGACAGCATCATAGAACTGTCTTTTCTTGTCTCTTTTTAGCAGGTCCCTGTAACTTTTGAAGACGTGGCTGTGTATTTCTCTACAGAGGAATGGGTTCTCTTGGATCCTGGCCAGAGAGCTCTCTACCGAGAAGTCATGTTGGCAAATTATGGGATGCTAGCCACTTTGGGTAAGAGTTGCTCTGCTTGCTATGAGTAAAACCTGGGAAACATGGGGGCTTTCTAATGCCGTTGGACTGTAAGTCCTATTGAGCTGTGCTGACCAAAGCTGATGGGAGTTGTACCCCAACAAAATCCAGAAGTTCACAGTTTTGTTGGCTCTGAGTTCTATCAGTTTGGATCTTCCCCTTCCTGTTGCTTGACAGTACGCTGCATATAATGTTCTTCTACTATGTCTTTTCTCTGAAAGCAACACTCCATCTGCTGTCAATTGGTGGAAGATTATGGGTTACAACTTTGAAATTTTGATCACTCAGTCCTAATACCAACAGCTTCATAGTTCTGTGTAAAATAAAATATTTCTGGGATGGGAGTGAAAAAACATGCATTTTGAGGAATGGAGTGGAGTTTGGAGTTTAACAACATTTGGAGGGCAATAAGTTCCCCATCCATGCATGAAGCAGTATGTGAACATCCCGAGTCACAAAATAGTGGTTGTTGTGTGCATTCAAGTTGTTTCTGACTGATGGTGACCCTAAGGTGTCTTCTTGGTGAGATTTGTTCAGAGTGGGTTTGTCTTTGCCTTCCTCTGAGGCTGAGAGAGTGTGATCTGCCCAAGGTCACCCAGTGGGTTTCCATCGCTGAGCAGGGATTTGAACCCTGGTCTTCAGAGGCATAGTCTGACACTCAAATATTATGCCACATATATCACCATTTTAACGGGGTGTTTTGGATCATGTGATATTCACGGCCAGAGAGCCTCCAATAAGATTTGGGGCCCCCTGAGTGAGAGGATTGTTGCTGTCTCCTCTCAGTCTGCCTTCCTTCAGCCCCGAGGTTATCTGGAAGCAACAGCAGGGTCTGTGGAGCCAGCTGCAAATTAAAATTACCCACAAAGCCTTGCAGCAACACTGTGTTGTAGATTGCGTTGGGAAACACAAAATGGTGGCTGGTCCCCCAGATCAACCCATTGCTTCCAGGTAAGTCTGTGGCTCTAGAAACCAGTTTGAGGGTGAATAGTTCTTTCATTCCCATCACCCTGACAGGAAAATCGAATGGGACTACAGGAGAGGGCCTTTTTGATGGCTGCTCCCAAACTCTCTTCCTAGGGAAGCTCGACTGGCTCCTTTCTTGCTGTCCTTTCATTAGCTGGTGGAGACCCTTTTTATTCTAACAGGCTTTGGAGAACTGAGTATTTTTAGAAGAGAAAGGTTTTTCTTGCCATGCTGTAGTAGATGTTTTAAGTTCTTTTAATTCTGCAGATAGTTTAATGTTATTATAGACCTAAAGTTTGGTATGTTTTTAGCTATGTGTGGTTTCACTTATCATGTTGTCGTTGCTTGCTGCCAAGTTGGCTTCAACCCACAGTGACCTTACAAGTGAGAAATGTCCAGAAAACTCTGCTATCAATAGCCTTGCTCAGGTCTTACAAACTCGGGGTAGCTGTAGTTTGAGTCTTCTTTCTTTTCTAGCCTTATTTCTTCATCTCTGGGGTTGTCGCTGCTTGCTAATCTCACTAAGGCTTCAGCAATCGTAGTTAACAGTCCATTAGATTCAGAAAGATACTGCTTAATTGCTTGAATATCCTTATACATGCAAATGGTCTCTCTTCTTATTCCCTCTAAGGGATCATGGTTCTTTGCCATCTGTATTGGATTCACTTGTCTACATTTCGTATCCTTGAAAATTGCCCTCTCCTTGTCCTGATTCGATAGCTTAGAAAAACAGCTTATCTCATCCTGACCTGGGAAACTGTTCATAGTTTTCCCAGCTAATGCAATTTCCGCAGCCAGATTTATTCCTGAGGTCTCATAAGGGTTAAAGAGGATTTGTTTATGATCTAAAGTCCATTCTAATTGCTCTTTAGAAGAGAGTTCCGGTCTTGGGCTCTGTATTTCAGTCACCGGAGAGAAATATGCAAGTATTTCAGTTTGTTTCTTTCCACATTCTTCGCTTTGCTTTTTAATCGGTGATGACACTCTGGGGGAGGAGATGTTACTTTGATTTCTACAGCTTTTCCTAGTTTGAACCACCATGTTATCTTTTGCTCTTAAAGATTAATGCTACTAAGATGTTCTGTGGCTTGAGTCAATCCACCTGTAATGAGATCTCCCTGTCTTCCTACTGGTCCTCCACTTTACCAAGCATTATTGTCTCTTCTAGTGCCACCTTGAGTCACAGCTGTGGGAAGAAGGGAAGTTTCTTCACATTTGCAGGTTTCATGGTTCATGGATTTGATTATTTGTGAACTTCTCCAACCCTCTGCCTCCCCCACCTCAGATGCTTTTTCTCCAGAGGAAACTTTCCTCTCAGTGGCTCTGATCAGGCCGCACAGCCCTTTAAAAACCTGGCTCTGGTCCTCTTCCTCTTCTACCAGCTGCTGCCTGGCCAGCTAAGGACAGCTCACAGCTCAATTTGTCAGCACCACAAACCCTCTCCCAGTGCCCCACACACACTCAAGGAAGGAGATATGTGTGTCAGAGCGGAAGTATAGGGCCACCATTTTTCCCACCTCTCCTTCTCTCTCCTTCCCCTGACCTGGTTTGGACCCTGTGTGTCCATTCTCCCCACCGTGCTTCAGCCCATTTCCCAGAGACATGCACACTTTTTAATATTTGCGATTTTTCTGCTTTTACAAGGGTCCTGCACCACTAACCTCAGCAATGTGGAGGTCCAACTGTAATCCAATCCAAAACTGCCATTGATTTTTTCTTTCCAGTTCAGGAGGTGCAGTCAGGAGTAAATACAGAGGAAGAGAACCCAAATGCAGTTCTCAAGACCTGGCAGAGGACGGAGGGAGAAAGAAGAGACTCTCTTATTATCCCACTTGGGACCGACCCAGAAGTTCTGACTGAAAGAACTCAGGCAAAGATTGAACCCAACCCAGCGGGTGGCTTCCGTCAGGAGTGGGGAGATCATTTTCTGGACTTCCTGATGACGACAGCATCCTTTTGCTCAGGATGGTCGCCCTCTCTGCCCTTGTCGGAGTACGGTGGGAGGGAATTCAAGACCGCTTTGAAGGAGGTGACTCTTCTCAACTAGTTGGCTAGGGGAAAAGGGGATGAAAGACTTTCTCTCATGCCTAAACAGCAACTCCCATGGAAACCTGAATAATTTTGTGAAAGTAAAGGGTGGTGTAATAGTTTGAGTATTTGTTGGGAAATTCTAGCATTCTCTTTTCCCTCCCACCCTTGTTTGAGGACAAATGGGGGTTAGATAGGATAGGGGTAATTTTCTTTTGAATGTAAAAGCCCTTCCTGGCCTCGCAGCTAAAGTCTCAACTGTTGTTCTGTGTTATTTTAAAATGATTGGCTATGGTATTCAGACCATAGAAATGTAGAGTTGGAAGAGACCCCAGGGGCCATCCAGTCCAACCCCCTGCCATGCAGGAACACCCTCAAAGCACTCCCGACAGATGGCCATCCAGCCTCTGCTTAAACACCTCCAAGGAAGGAGACTCCACCACACTCTGAGGCAGCATCTTCCACTGCCGGACAGCCCTGGCTGTCAGGAAGTTCTTCCTGAGGTTCAGGTGGAATTTCCTTTCCTGCAGCTTGAATCCATTGCTCCTTGTCCTGGTCTCTGGAGCAGCAGAAAACAAGCCCACTCCCTCCTCTACATGGCATCCCTTCAAATATTTAAACATGGCTATCATGTCCCCTCTTAACCTTCTCTTCTGCAGACTAAACATACCCAGCTCTCTAAGTCTGTCCTCACAGGGCATGACTTCCAGGCCCCTCACCATTTTGGTTGCCCTCCTCTGGACTTGCTCCAGCTTGACCAGGTCCCTCTTGAATTGGGGTGCCCAGAACTGGACACAGTATTCAAGATGAGGTCTAACCAAAGCAGAGTAGAGTGGTACCAGTATCTCCCTCAATCTAGACACCATACTCCTGTTGATGCAGCCGAGAATTGCATTGACTTTCTTGGCTGCCGCATCACACTGCTGACTCGTGTTCCGCTTGTGGTCTATGAAGACTCCTAGATCCCTTTCACACGTGCTGCTATCCAGCCACGTGTCCCCCATCCTATATTTCTGTATTCCATTTTTTCTAGCTAAGTGTAGGACCTTACACTTCTCTCTGTTGAATTTCATTTTGTTAGCCTTGACCCAGCTCTCCAATCTATCCAGGTCATTTTGAATTTTGATCCTGTCCTCAGGTGTATTAGCAACCCCTCCCAATTTGGTGTCATCTGCAAATTTGATGAGCATGCCCTCTATTCCTATTCATGAAACTTCCCCAAAGGGCTAACACCCTAGAAAACTCTAACCTCCAACAGTATTGCAGTTAGAGCTCTGGGAGATCTGGGTTCAAATCTCTACTCAGCCATGGAGACCCACTGGGTGACCTTGGACAAGTTCCACTAACTTGGTTTCCCTTAGGGTCACTGTGGGTTGGAAATGACTTGAAGGTACACCACAACAACAAAAGAAGATATTTTGTGGAGAAGAAAAGTGTTGAAGTAGAGATGTAAGATGGGCAGGAATTAAAAGTTACAGTATTTAAACCTTTAGTTTATCCTCAAAAACTTGAGAGCTCACTTTTATTCTACATTCAGTATGACAAGAGTTTGATACCTCTAGGGCAGACTCAGGTTTAGGTTTACTCAGCTTCCTAAGCCGCTCCTCGTTAGGTCATGGTTTCCAGGCCTTTTACCATTTTGGTTGCCCTCCTCTGGACACAGTTCAGCATGTTGATATCCTTCTTTAATTGTGATGCCCAGAACTGGATACAGAATTCCAGGTGAGGTCTCTCCCTTCTGGCACACATCCAATAAGGTATCTCTTTTTCTCTCTTTTAGGTGGAGAGGTCTTTGACTCCTGTGTTGGAGCAGGAGCCTTCAGACAAAATGAGGATACAGTTCTTGATGGATGCCCTGCAGAAAGATGACTTCCTGGGTAGAAGTTTCTCTTTTTTAGAAAAATTTCAATTTTTCAATTTTAACAGTACATTGTGATTGTAGTTCCCCTCACTGTTTACAGTATGGTTCAATGATCAGTCACCACGTGCACAGCAAAATCAGTCTGAGCTCATTGCCACTTATTCCACAGCTTTAAAGGAGATGGTGGTGGACCTTGTGTAGAAAGGTGGTTTGTAATACAGTTTATAAATTTGGACAAAATGTTCCATAAAGGTGTCCTTTGACATTTACCCTTTGTTCATCTGAGCCAGGGTGGTTACTGTATTTGCTGGTGTATAAGACTCACTTTTTTCTCGAAAAATACTGTTGAAAATGGGGTGTGTTTTATACACAGGGGCATCTTATATGCTGGCAGATACGAGTAATTTTTCTGCTAAGGCATTCTACCAGTGTTACTGACTTTCTTGGTAAACCTTGTCACGGAAGGTATTAACACGGATTCTGTGGTGGTCATTTGTATTTACAAGCACCCCCTTGTTTTTCAGCTGATTGTTTTTCAGTACTCTATGGTTTTGACAGCTCAAAATTATAGTCATGTGTGACTCTTTTGACTCCTAGTCTGCCTTTTCAACCATTCCCGCTCTCTAAGCACAAACAGATAATATTTAAGGGCTGTTTTTTTTCCTTTCTGAGCATGCTGTTTTGTTTTCTGCCTGGTGACTTGGTGCCATCTAGTGTTTAGCCTTGCATTTGCAAGCTAAAAAAAGATGGTTCTGTTTTTCGATTAATTTCACTTTCTGACAGTGCTCCATTCCCTAACCCATTAGATAAGTGGTGACTTCTGTATCTGTTTTTCTGTTAACATTTTAAAGAAAGTAAAAAGAACCCTGCTGAATGAGCGAAAAGTCTGCGTCCTCTTCCCTTGTACTTTGGGAACAGGTGTGGGGAAAGAAGTAATAGTGGGTGGAGATCTGTTTCTGTGCCACTGGATGGAGCTTTTGAGATGGTATTTCTGTAAATAGCTTTTGAGATGTGGTTGGGATGCAGCTGGATACAGCTGCCTCCCTGTGAGAGAAATCTTAGCTGGCTGAACATTTTTTGGGTTTAATATTTTACCTTGTTCACAAAGAGGCTCAGGGTGGCTTATAATAAGATTGAATAAAAATACTATTAAAACATAAAACAGATTCATAAATGTTGCAGTCATACTTAACTACCTTCTATTTTAATTTAAAAAGAAAAGGAAAATAAAGTTATTAATGTTTAAAGAAGTAATAAACAGTAATCAAGCAAGCAATAATCAGTCGCCAAAAATTAATAATAAGTCTTCAACATTAATAATAAACCTCTATATTGTAAATAGCCTTTAACAACAACAATTATCATCTATTGATTTCAATATAAGTAAATTCAGATTAATTCAGATTAAATAGGTTTAAGTCTTTATTAAATTTTGAGGTTTGCTATAATTGTTTAAAATTAGCTTAATCTAATACAATAGAATAATGTTGACAAGTGATTATTACCGATTTTGTATGTATGTATGTATGTATTTATCCATCTATCTATTTATTTATTTACTAATTAGGTAAATTTCCTTTTGGGTATATAAAGCTATAACTACTACTAGCAACAAGAATTAATTCTGGTTTTAAATGAAAAATCTGACAGTTAAGTATAACTGTTTACTTAATATGAGCTGTTTGCAACAAAAGTGGGAACTAGTTTTTTAGTTATTTGTAATTTTTTTTAGTTGATTGTAGTCTTGTTAGATATTAGTAGTTTTGTTATGTAGTGTTCGTTAAATGTATTGTAATGTTTTGTATTTTTTAGTTTTGTGTACTGTTTTGTAGTCTTGTTTTTTTGTTTAATAAAAATTTTTATATATAATATATATATAATATATATATATAATATATATATATTATATTATATTTATATATAATAAAAAACCAAAAAACCAAAACCAACAACCCACGAAACAAATTCAAATATTAAGTTTGTCAGGCTTTGTAAACAAATAAATGTCGTTTCTCTCTTTGTCTCAGGAAATGGTGACCAAGTACTGGAGTCGAAGGAGAATTTTTGGCTAGAAGTAAATGATCAAACAAATCCCAGTGGAATATCACTGGAAAGTCTCCCTCCAAACGCTGGCCTTATTGAGTATCAGAAAATACAAGCAGAAGTGACTAAAACATATTCGTGTACCTATTGTGGGAAGTGTTTTGATGAGAGTTCGGACTTGGTTATCCATGAGAGAGGCCACATCAGAGAGAAAATCTATCAGTGTTCACATTGTGAGAAACGATTCTCTCATCACCCTGATCTCCTGACCCATAAGAAAAACCACCAGGGTGAGGATCCTCACCAGTGTGCTCTGGACTGCAGCAAATGCTTCAAGCAGGGTACTTTCCCTACGATACACCAGAAGACGCCTGGGGAACAAGCATGTCAGTGCCCGATCTGTGGGGTAAACTTCACTTGGAAATCGAACCTTATTAGACATCGGAGAACCCATACAGGAGAGAAGCCCTATCGGTGTTCTGAATGTGGCAGGAGCTATACCCGAAAAACAGCCCTTGACAGACACAAGAAAATCCACATAGAGGAAAGACCCTGTGTTGGTGATCCTCCAAGCATGGAGCAACCTTCAATATGGGTTCTCCATGTATGAATCATCGGAGGTGAAAGAGAGGTGGGGATGGTACGCATCTTATTGGTGTATGTGTGCTATGGGAGTACTGTCACCTAAAGATCACGTTATAAAAACTGTGCCTGTTTCTGGATAGGCCAGTCCTAGTGGTATAGTCTCGTCAATCTGAGATATTACTAGCAAGGATACAATCCTGCAGGTAGACGAACCAGGGCTCGGGAATCTAGGAGTGAAGTTGGAGAACAGAGTTGAAATCAAAAACAAAATTCTGTCTGGAAATTAGATAACCCAGGTGAGGGAGATCCAGAGCAAGGTCAAGCCAGAAAAGTCCTGAAAAGCAAGTTGGCTGGGATTGTCCATGAGATAAAGTAAAACAATCTGAAGTTAGACACTAGCAAATCAAGTCGCAGCAAGAGGCAAGAAACAGCTAGCAAGGTCTTGAGTTGCAGACAGGCATTGTTCTTAGAAAGTTGACTGAACTAGTTTTGAAGTTGTCAGGGCTGGTTTGTCTGAAGTATACCCAGAACTAAGGTGCAGCCATAATCCCATAGAGCTTTCCTGGAAGCAGAGTACTTCATTTGAGGGGGCCTCTGGCTTCTGAGGAGCTCCTTTTCTTAAGGAAACCTTCTAAGGTACTTCACTTCGCATTATTCCTGTGGATTGGAAAGGGTTTCCAGCCCTCTCTTGGGATGCATTTTCAGAGGCTCAAACTACTTCTTGCTTGAGAGGTCCTCCAAGTGGGAACATGATACTGTTCTCCTCCACAAGGCCATGCTTCTTTCTAGCTGCTCATCTGGGTTAGTTTAGGAGTTGTAAAATTCAGAAGATTGGAGAATGTCTCTTTGATGCATTCTTCTGTAACTGGTTTCCCAGTCCCTTCTAATCAAGTAAATATGGGGCATGCCCTTGAGAGCCCTGGATGTGGGGAACTGCACTCATTTTGCCTGTTACCATTTAGTGTGGCAGAATAAGGTTACATCTGAAAGGGATGTTCTGTCAAGTTAGGAAGATGAAGGGAATGGTAAAAGAAGCAGTTAATTCTGAAAGAAGTTGGCAACTAAAAGTGATAGTCCCACTGTTCAGCAATTGCCGATAAGACAAGCATCCAGCTCATGTGTTGGGCTGCAGCAATTGAATAGCCATACTTGATCACTGACTGCCCAAGCTGGGTTTGGTTGTCCTTTCTCATCCATAAAGTATTTGTAGGCCTGCCGGGTTTGGTCTAGGCATTCTTGCAAAGTGAAAATCTTGGAGTTCTTGAAGCATTTCAAGCTGCAACAGGTGTCTTTCAGTTTCGGGAAGAATTGGGAGTGATGGCCATAATTTGTAGGAAAGGGTATTTGGCAGATGGTGGTGGGCTGAGAATTGCTGTAAGCAAACTTTGCTTCTAGTTGCTCAACCCAGTTATCTTCTTGGAAATATACATAACACTAGAGGCACTGATCTAGTTCAGCATTAATCCAGTTAATTTGTTTGTGTGACTGAGGTTGGTGGGCCACAGGCAGATGGAGCTGTGAACTTAATGCCTTGAGCAAAGTATGCCAGAAATGAGCTTAGGTGCCAGAGTCTGAAATGTGTTTGGAAGGGTGTTGCAGGGGGATCATATGCCGCATGAATTATTAAGTGGTTTCCTTGGCTAAAAGGATCCTGTGTAAGGAAATGAAATGTGCCTTCTGGCAGAACAAGTTGATCACTACAGAAATGCCATTTTTTTGCACCTGAGTACTTCATGGTGAAGTTCTACTCTGGACTAGTAATACTAGTATTTAATTTGTCTCTAGGATGGGTGAGGAGCCCAGTGTTTTCCAGATGCTGTTGGCCGTGGCGTCTCGTCTGCCCCAGCCAGCATGGTTTATGGGCAAGGATGATGGGAAATATAATCCTGATTCAGCAAGAACTGGAGGGCCAAAAATTCTCCTCCACTACCATAGGAATTCTGAAATATCTTGGTTATGACCAGAGTTCCCAGGAGAGGTCCTGGCATGGGAGTTCCCAGGGAAATTGGTGCAGTAGAGCAGTGTTATTTAAGGTTTCTGCTTTTCAAACTGTAGTAGGAGCATACTGCCATTTAGGCCTAAGACTGGAGGTATCTATTAATGATGTAGTCTTGATTAGACTCTTGTAACAGGTGGAGTTTTGGAACTTAAGTGTTTAAACTCATACCTTACCACATTAAATTGATAAAGAAAATGAATATGTTAGTGTTAATCTGTTTGAGAAACTTTGTTCATTATTTTCACTTCCTGATTTGTTAAACTGCCAAGTTATAAATACCATTTAACATGCTCAAAACTGGCTGGTAATGAATTAAAACGGCAAGAACTGTGGATTGTTACTCAGAACTGAAATTAAAAGCAAAAATTTAAAACAGTTGTTGAAAATTCTAATGAACAAGAGGTAAATAATCAATATTTAACAAAGGATTTCCAAATTTTGGAATTGGAATGGTGCCTAAGAATTTACTACTGATTTTTTTTTAAATGCCCTGCTAATTCTGTTGGAACTTGTTCTTATTTGGTAACAGTTTCAGTCTTCAGTTAATAGGTACTGCTGTGCATCTCACCTGAGAATTCCATTTTTGTTGCCAAAAGTGGAGAATTAACTCAAATGATTCTTATATATTTTTTAAAAAACACTGAATGGATAAGATTATTTTCAATTGCTGTTAGCCCATCCAGATGGGTAGAATTAGGTATAACTGTGAATAAATAACTTTGTATAAAATTATATTCTTTTCTAATGATGGCTGGCTTTCTGTTCACATTAAGCTTAACATGTCAAGTTCATATCAGAGGGGTGGGAATTTTGCAGCCCTATAGATGTAGTCAGATGGTAATTCCCAGCAGTCTAAGCCATCATAGACAATGGTGAGGAATGCTAGGAGTTATAGAATCATAGAGCTGGAAGCAACCACAAGGGCCATCCCGTCCAATTCCCTGTCATGCAGAAATATACAATGAAAGCATTCCTGACAGATGGCCATCCAGACTCTTTCAAAACCTCCAAAGAAGGAAACTCCACCACACTCCCAGGCAGCATATTCTATTGTCGAACTGCTCTTACAATCAGGAAGTTCTTCCTAATGTTTAGCTGGAATCTCTTTTTCTTTAGTATGAATCCATTGCTCCATGTCCTAGTCTCTGAAGCAGCTGAAAACAGGCTTGTTCCATCCTCCATAAGACATCCATTAATATATCTAAACATAGCTGTCATGTTACCTCTTAACCTTCTCTTCTCCAGGCTAAACATACCCAGCTCCCTAAGCTGTAGATGTTCTCAGATGGGAGCTCCCAGCAGCCTAAGCCATAATAGACAATGGTGAAGAATGCAGTCTAATAAGATTGGAAGCCACACAGTCCCCACCTCTGCTGTCTACCATTCACATGTGGAAGTGAAGGATAGGAACATTTTTGGGGGAGTGATGGAAGAATTCCTCTTATTTATGCCACCAGCTGTAGACTAAGATAGGTCCCACTGACCAGCCATAACTAGGAATTGGGGTGTGGTCATGCATACGAGGTTGTTGCAGACACAGATGTCATAACCTGAATGCTGCTCGACTCTGCTGAAAGGGTCCCCTGATGAAACCAAACCTGCTCCAGAGCAGTAAAAATGCGAGATCCTGGTTATTAAACAAGCAAGGATGGGTGAGGTTGTTTCTCAGTGCTCACTTTCATCGCTTGATGGGTCTTCCCTTCTGCACATGGTGCAAAGATCTCTCTGTGTTTAGAGGTAGACATCTGTGACAAGCGCTTTCCTCTTTCTCTCTCATATTGGTATGACAGTTCCCCAGTCTGATAAGACACTCTCTCTTTTTTACACAGCTCTGCGTTCCCCTTCATAACACCACCTTTGGGTGAAAGGGCAAGGCCTTTCAATAGTTCTTTAGAACCCCTTAATAATTGTATGGCAGTGTGTCTTCTGTGTTGTTTTAAATACTGTATACCACTCAGCTGAGTCAGTATGTATAAAAATAAATTGTAATGTTTATTAAGACAACATACAGAACAAGGTAATAGAGATCATATTCAGGTCAAAATTAATACAATTCTTCAGAGTACTTTTAGACAGTTTTATTATATCTTTAAACCCTCATATAAGCACAGATATCATAGACACCCCTTTGGTTACACTTTCACTGAAGACTCGACCCCCAATCTAGGTCATACTTTCTGACCAGATTCTATAATGGTTTAATTACTCTTCTGCCTCTTTCTCTCTAGGCTTTCCCTGAGAATTAAACCCTTCCCACCAGTTATCCTCCTTGGCTGACTGAGGGACTTTACTCCAAAGGTTTCTCTGGCTAAAAATTTCACTGTAGGACTGCCCAATAACACTCAGTGTTTAAATTTATGTATCTTTTCCTCTCAGCTACCAGCCCCTTTCACACACTATGGGACTGGGTTTCTCTCCTGAAGAGCTATTCTGGTTGCCTGGCAACCTGTTTCCAAGCTACTCTGGTCCTCCAGATAGCCACACCCCAGAACTCTGGCATAGCATCATGCTGCTTTCCAGCTGTTGTTACTGTTACTCCCAGAATTCCTCACTGTCCCTTATGCTGGCTAGGACTGCCGGCACTTGCAGTCCAACAATCTCTGAAGGGGCATCGTGATTTACTGCCTAGTCTGTGCTGGAACTGGTGTACGTTCAAGCCTCCCCGAGAGTTCTGTTGGTGCTGAGCACTGCCATAAAGCATAAGATTTATTGGTGGTAAATAATGCAGCAGAATGTACACAGCAGAGAAACATTCCAGCCCTTTGATTGATGTATTCCTTCATGGCAGGTGGTTGGACTCAAAGGCCCTTGTGGTCTCTTCCACCTCTATGACTCTATGAGCTCCACTCTCATATCTGGAGGATGACAGTGGTAGCTTAAACCTGGGACACCTTCATAGCACCTTCCAGGAGCCACAGAGATACATCTGACACTCAGAACAGAGTATCAGCAGATGGGAATGGGTGAAGAGCTGGGCCAAGACAGTCTCTATAGTGTAGTGCCTCACACATGAAAGGTTCCTGGTTTGAAAGCAGACAGAAACATCAGCTTTTTTTCTTGCTTGGTGAAAAAGAGAACTGGCACCACCCCTTCTTTGCCTCTCTGAGGATGTACTATCTGTGACTCCTCTGCCCATGTAAAGGACCTGAGCTGGCAGAATGTTAAGAATGTCCAAGAGACCCGGGTTCAATCCCTGATGGTTGCTTTTTGTTCTTCTTTTGCCATTTCATCTTCCCTCTTTGAAATTCTGTTCGTGTGCTCACTCAGTATTTCACAACTAGGGTTGCCAGATTGAGAACTGGAGAGGGCTCCTGTACGTTTAATGGTTGGTATATTTAAAGAGCTGTTTTTAAATGATTAGCCTTAATGTTATGACTTCACCAAATCAGCAATATGTATTTTACCTCAGTTATTATTGTCGGGGTTTTGGACTAACTATAAAGTGGGTTAGAGGAATCTGACACTCTTGATTCAATTTCTTTTTTGCCAGTCCCTTCATCTTAAAGGCGTTTTCTCTTTCAAAGTCAGATGTGAGTGTTAGCAGTCATACACCTGCATGCTTTGTTATGGTGTAATTGGCAAATATTAATTGGCATGAAATTAAGTTATATACACCTATGGCTGAAAGGCCATGTGGAGAAGGGATGCTGGCTGGGAATATGTGCAAAAGTAGGTCAGAGATGACCTCAGCATAGCCAAGTCATGAGTTCACTGTGGATTAGCTTGGAAAGGCTGACTTAATGGCTCTAAGGTAATCCTCACAACTGCTCAACCTCAGAAAACAATAGTCAAACTGCTCAGGTGCAGGCAAGCACCCCTGCTGTGTGCATTTCCTACCTAAACCTTCCTCCAGTCACATCAGCCAACCAAGACATTGAAAAGCTACCAGAAAGCAATTAACTCAGACCTCTTCAAGGGGAGAAATAGAGTATAAAAATCCCTAGTTTTGAGCAAGAAGCCTGCAGTTCACCAATTGACAAGCATCATTCTGCCACTTTGATTACTGGTTGTGTAGAGCCCTTAGACGCACAAGTCTAAGCCATATTGCTGCTTCTTCACTATTCTTCTGGATATGTCAGGATCACACTTGTACACAGGACCAATAAACTTACATAGCAGATTTATTGAGAAGATGCAGAGCAGAGCAGAGCAGTACTACTTAGGAATGTACACCTGCTTCATCCTTACTACAAAGCCATCAGGAAAATTACTAACAGTTATGCATGTTCAATCTACACACTAAACCATAATCCCCTCATATGGAGGGCAATCCCGACGTCCTGCCCCTCTTCAAAAAGAAAGAAGCAAAAGAAAAAAAAACAATGGTACAGGAGATTCAACAAGAATAATATGAAGTAGATGCGCAGAAAATCAGCGTGGTGGCACCATGGGGTCAGGCGTCGAACAGTCCAGCAAAGGGCCCCTCTTGAGCAGACAGGAATGGAAAACCGGGTGGATACCTTTAAGAGAGGGGGCAATTGCAATTCAAAGGAAACATTGTTTATAGCACGCTTTACAGGAAAAGGCCCTAGATATTTAGGAGAGAGTTTTTTAGAAGGCGAAGTAGAGGAAATGTTTTCGGAGGAGAGATACACCAGATCACCAGGGTTGTATAAAGGGTTGGGGGAGTGCTTGGCATCAGTGAAACGTTTATGAGAGGCCTTAGAAGCAGTTAAAGATTTAGAAACAGCTTGCCATACAGAGGAAGACTTGTCAATCCAGGCAGTGAGAGAGGGGGGTGAGGCAGGGGATGGTGTGGGGAGGAGAGGAAAGGGGATTGGGTTGAAGCTGTATACAATTTCAAAGGGGGGCTTTCCAGAGGAAGAATGCAAAGCAGAATTAAAGGCAAATTCAGTGAAAGGAAGAAGAGAAGACCAATTACTTTGATTAAAAGATACAAAACAGCGGAGAAATTGCTCAAGCGTGCGATTAACCCTTTCTGATTGCCCATCAGTTTGTGGATGATAAGCACTACTGAGTTTTTGTGTAATGTCCAATGATTTCAAAAGGGAAGTCCAAAATTTGGAGGTGAAAATAGGATCACGATCAGAAATAATAGTGGAAGGCAATCCGTGAGGTCTCCAAATATGTGCAATGAACAAATCAGCAAGTTTTTCAGCTGTGGGGACTTTCTTTAGCGGCACGAAATGGCATTGTTTTGAAAAATGGTCAGTAATGACCCAAATGCAATGGTACCCAGATGAGGAGGGGAGACCAACAATAAAGTCCCATGCTATAACATCTCAAGGTCTTGAAGGGATGGGAAGGGGTTGTAACAATCCTTGTGGTTTGGAAGTAGAGGATTTAAATAAATTACACGTGGCACAGTCTTTAACATAGGCTTGTACATGAGAATTCAAACTGGGCCACCAAAAAAGTTTACAAATGGAGTGTAAAGTCTTGAGAAATCCGAAGTGACCAGCAGGTTCGGTGTCATGGTAGCGATGCAAAATAGCAGGGCGGGCATCAGGAAGTACATAGATTTTAGAGCCATAAAAAGGGAGACCATTTTCATAGAATCATAGAATCATAGAATCATAGAAATGTAGAGTTGGAAGAGACCACAAGGGCCATCCAGTCCAACCCCCTGCCATGCAGGAAAACCCTCAAAGCACTCCCGACAGATGGCCATCCAGCCTCCGCTTAAAAACCTCCAAAGAAGGAGACTCCACCACACTCTGTGGCAGCACATTCCACTGTCGGACAGCCCTGACTGTCAGGAAATTCCTCCTGAGGTTCAGGCGGAATCTCCCCTCCTGCAGCTTGCATCCCTTGCTCCTTGTCCTGGTCTCAAGAGCAGGAGAAAACAAGCCCACTCCCTCCTCGACATGACATCCCTTCAAATATTTAAACATGGCTATCATGTCCCCTCTCAACCTTCTCTTCTGCAGACTAAACATACCCAGCTCTCTAAGTCTGTCCTCATAGAGCATGGCTTCCAGGCCCCTCACCATTTTGGTTGCCCTCCTCTGGACCTGCTCCAGCTTATCCATATCCTTCTTGAATTGGGGTGCCCAGAACTGGACACAGTATTCAAGATGAGGTCTAACCAATGCAGAATAAAGTGGTACCAATACCTCCCTCAATCTAGACACCATACTCCTATTGATGCAACCAAGAATTGCGTTGGCCTTCTTGGCTGCCGCATCACACTGCTGACTCATGTTCAGCTTGTGGTCTATGAAGACTCCTAAATCCCTTTCACACGTACCGTTAGCCAGCCACGTGTCCCCCATCCTATATTTCTGCATACCATTTTTTCTGCCTAAGTGTAGGACCTTACATTTCTCTCTGTTGAAATTCATTTTGTTAGCCTTGGCCCAGCAATCCAATCTGTCCAGGTCCTTTTGAATTTTGATCCTGTCATCAGGTGTATTAGCAACCCCTCCCAATTTGGTGTCATCTGCAAATTTGATCAGCGTGCCCTCTATTCCTTCATCCAAGTCATTAATGAAGATATTGAACAGCACCGGGCCCAGGACAGAACCCTGTGGCACCCCGCTAGTCACTTCTCTTCAGGATGAGAATCTGCCATTGGTGACCACCCTTTGGGTACGGTCAGTCAACCAGTTACAAATCCACTTGACAGTAGCCCTGTCCAGTCCACATCTTACTAGCTTCTTTGCAAGAATATCATGGGGAACTTTGTCAAAGGCCTTACTGAAATCAAGATATACTATGTCCACAGCATTCCCTTCATCTATCAAGCAAGTAACTCTATCATAAAAAGAGATAAGATTAGTCTGGCATGACCTATTTTTGAGAAATCCATGTTGACTTTTCGTAATTACGGCATTGTTTTCTAAGTAATTAGAAACTGACTGTTTGATGATCTGCTCCAGGATCTTTCCAGGTACTGATGTCAGGCTGACTGGGCGATAATTATTTGGGTCCTCTTTTTTCCCCTTCTTGAAGATGGGGACAACATTTGCCCTCCTCCAGTCTGCCGGAACTTCTCCTGTCCGCCAAGAGTTTTCAAAGATTATAGCAAGAGGTTCCGCAATAACCTCTGCTAGTTCTTTTAAAATCCTAGGATGCAATTCATCTGGCCCTGGAGACTTGAATTCATCCAGTGTGGCCAGGTATTCCTGTACTACCTCTCTATCTATTCTGTGCTGCATTTCCCCCACTTCCTCACCTGCTTCCCAACTGCCAGGTTGAGTGTTTTTATCCTTTTGGGAAAAAACTGAGGCGAAGAAGGTGTTGAGGAGTTCTGCCTTTTTTCTTCCTCCTATTAATTCACCATCTTCCTTGCGCAGTGACCCCATCGTCTCCTTCCTTTTCCTTTTGCTGCGGACGTATTTAAAAAAGCCGTTTTTATTGTTTTTAATGTCTCTGGCCAGCCTAAGTTCGTTCTGTGCTTTAGCCTTTCTGACCTTCTCCCTACATCTCCTGGCTACTTGCTTATAATCTTCTTTGGTGATTTCCCCCTTCTTCCATTTCCTGTACATGTTTTTCTTAATACTTAGCTCAGCTGAGAGCTCTTTAGTCAACCATTCCGGTTTGTTCAGATGCCTTCCATTTTTCCTCCTTAATGGCACAGTTTTAGCCTGGGCCTTCAGTACCTCCCTTTTAAAGAAATCCCATGCATCCTGAACACCTTTCTCATTGACTATTCTTGACTATGGGATTTCAGCCAGCAGCTCCTTCAGTTTACAGAAGTCTGCTTTTTTAAAATCCAAGACGAATGCCTGGCTACACTTGCCTTCTCTTCCCCACTGAATGCCAAATTCTAATAGGGCATGGTCACTCTCTCCTAAAGATCCAACCAGTTCTACGTCATTAACAAGGTCTTCCCTGTTGGTCAGGATCAGATCCAGAATATTTGATCCCCTTGTCGCCTCTTCCACCTTCTGGACCATGAAATTGTCTGCAAGACAAGCAAGAAACTTGCTGGACCTTGCCACCTTTGCAGAGTTTGACTGCCAACATATATCCGGGTAGTTGAAATCTCCCATTATTACTGTATCTCTCCTTTTTGAATGTGCAGTCATTTGGTCTACGAAAGCGCCATCGAGGTCCTCAGTCTGGCTTGGAGGTCTGTAGTAAACCCCCACTATAATATCCCTATTGTTTCTCGCTCCCTTAATTCTTACCCAGATGCTCTCGACCTGGCTTCTGGTGTTCAAGTCATGGATCTCTTCACAGGTGAAAACATCCTTGACATATAAGGCTACTCCTCCTCCTTTCTTATTTGTTCTATTTCTACAAAATAGGCTATACCTCTCTATTCCTATATTCCAATTGTGAGACTCATCCCACCAGGTCTCAGTGATGCCTATCAAATCATATTTATTTTGCTGTACTAGGAGTTCAAATTCATCTTGTTTGTTTCCCATACTCCGTGCATTAGTGTAGAGACACTTAAGTCCCCATGCCCTTCCTGCAAGTCCCATAGCATTGTTACCACCCCTCCCACGATTGGATGCTATTCCTACTTGGCCAATATCCTTTGGGCCTTTTTGGGCCTTTTTCCCCTACACTTGCCGAGTCCATTCCCAGGCAATGGAGTCTTTATGAGAAGAAAGCCAAGGGTCTTTGTGAGAGGAATGCTTAATGAGGTCTCGAAGAGTTGTATCACATAGAATGGAAGCTGAAAGGCGAGCTTTGGTAAGCGTGTGAGTGGTAACTTGAGATGCAAGAGAGTCAGTTGGAAACAAAGTCTTTTCAGGAGTGGTGGCAGAGGGGAGGGGTTTGTGACAAGGTAGATGAGAGAGTGGGTCAGCGAGAGTGTTAGATCTGCCAGGTTTGAAAATTTTTTTTAATGCAGAAGCGTTGGAAAAATTCAGCCCAGTGAGTTTGTTTAGGAGTCAGTTTTTTAGCTGTTTGCAGAGTTTGTAAGTTCCAGTGATCAGTCCAAACTTGGAAGGGAACATGAGCGTCTTCCAGCAAATGTCGCCAGGTAGACAAGGCAAAGTGGATAGCTTTAGCTTCTTTTTTCCAAATTGGCCAATTCAATTGCTGAGCAGAAAATTTCTTGGAAATAAATGCACAGGGCTTAAAGGCTCCATCAGCGTCGTGCTATAGGAGCACCGCCCCCATGGCAAAATCCGAAGCATCGGTTTGGATGATAAATGGCTTAGAAGTATTGGGGAAAAGAAGCAAAGGCTTTGAGGTAAATTTTTTCTTCAAGGCATCAAAAGCGGTTTGGCACTTATGGGACCAAGAGAGTTTGTGGTTTTTAGTGGACTTGGTCCCTTTAGGTTTTTTCAGCAGATCAGTGAGAGGCAAAGTTTTCAATGAAGTTACGATAAAAGTTGGCAAATCCAAGGAATTGTAGCTGTTTAAGAGTTTTAGGAACTGGCCAGTTAAGGACTGTATCGATTTTAGCAGGATCCATGTTGAGAGTGTTATTAGAAATACGATAGCCCAGATAATCGAAGGACTGGGTGTCAAATTGGCATTTATTTAAGTTAGCAACCAGTCCATTATCAATCAATCAATCGCTGTAACACAGTTCTAACCAGCGAAATGTGTTTGTCCAAGGAATCAGCGTATATCAAAATGTCATCCAAATAAATAACCACTCCTTCGTAAAGTAAATCATGAAAAATAGAATTGAGAAACATTTGGAAAACTGAGGGTCCAGATTGTAATCCAAAAGGGAGAACAGTCCATTGAAAATTGCCCAAAGGAGTGGAGAAAGTCGTTAGCCACTCACTATCAGGGTGCATTCGAATTCTGTGAAAAGCTTCCTTAAGATCCAGTTTAGTAAAAAATTTCCCTTGAATCAGTTGATCCAACACATTTTTGATAAGAGGAATTGGGTAACAGTTCGGCATAATGGTTTGGTTAATTAGATTGTAATTGACAATTAGCCTGGGGTCAGCATTAGGGTCCTTTCACTTGCGGAAAAATACCGGCCTGGCTGTAGGGGCAGTAGATGGCTTTATGAATTTGCGTTCTAAGTTTTTGTTCAGGAATTTTTTTAAAACAATGAGTTCTTGGTGACTCATGGGATAAATTTTTTGTTTGGGGGAGCTTTGCGCCATCGATTAAATTTGGTTTACAGTCGAACTCTCTGTGCGGGGGTAATTTATCAGCTTCCCGTTCATGGAAAGCTTTTTGTAAATCCTGATAGTGTGCAGGAATGTGAGCCAGTTCCTCAGGGGTTAGGGAAAGTGCTGGGAGCTGTGGTTTCACAGCTAAAGATTCATGGTTCAATAACTTCCCAGCTGTCCAGTCTATATTTGGGTTGTATTTTTGTAGCCAGTCAATTCCCAAAACTACTTGAAATTGTACTGCCTTAGGCACCAAAAACCGCATTTTACATTTATGGTCCCCCACCCTGAAAGAAAGGGGAGTGGAGATTCGCTCAATGGCTTCCCCTGACATTGGGCTTCCATCCATTTGTGTCAGTTTAATGGGTTTCTCTAGGAGTTGATAATCCACATTAAGTTCCATAGCCAAATCTGGGTGTATGAGGCTCCTGGAACAGCCAGAGTCAATCAGAGCTCTATGAATTAGAAGTTTTTTATCTTTTCCCGCCAAAGTCACAGTTGCAAACAAATGGGGGGTCTTACGGTTACTTACATATGTTGTTCCGGCAATGTCCCAGTCCTCACAGCCGCTTTCAGAGTCTTCGTCCGAAGGCGAGGAAGAGGAAGAAAGGCCCTCCTGTTGAGGACCATCTCCCGCGGCTGCTGCTGGGTCTTTGATGTTGTGTTTAGTTGTTTGCTTGGGAGTAGTAGATTTATGAGGGGCGATTTTCCCTTTGGCAGTATCAGGTTGCAGTTCCTTGGAATTGTTGGGAGTTTTGTTTTCAGGGCAGTTGCTGGAGAGATGTCCCAGCTTTCCGCAAGAAAAACAGATGCCCAGACGGAGGTGTCTGTTTCTTTCTTCACTTTTGATGAATGTGGATCGGCGTGGGGGTTTTCGTGGCCCCATTTCTTGAGCTTGTCGTTGTCGAGTTAGCTGGACGGTTTGAGTTATCCCTTCAACCTCCATAGCCAGCTTAATCCATCCAAGCAGCATTTGGGGGTCAGCTTGAGTCAAGCAGCCGTGCAGCACAGTAGGGTTCAATTCGTCCTTATACAATTCCACCAGGACTTCATCAGACCAGGGTACTTTTGCTGCCAAGTTTTGGAATTATCTGGAGTATTCTCCCACATCGCGTTTGCCCTGTCTCAATTTTTTCAGCTGGTATTTAGTTTTTTCTTGCAGGTGTGGATCTTCGAAGTGCTCACAGAGATGGTTCATAAATAGTTGCAAATTCTCAGTCTCTGGAGCATGTGAATCATATAGATTAGCCACTCAATCAGCTGCCAAACCTTTCATTCGTTGACTTATGTATCTGATTCTGGTTGCATCATCTTGGAACAGATGCCCATAATCCAACATATAAGTGGAAGCCATGGTTAAGAAAAAGGAGAGTTTTTCTCCCTTTCCATTAAATGAAGCTTTCAGCTCACCAATAGTCCTTGGGACTGCGGGCGGTAATGCAGGGGCAGCTGATGGCGCCGGCTGTAGGGGCTGTCTGTCTAGTGGTGGCTCGGCTTCTGCTGAATTGGCAGCCGGGATTCGTGGCTCCCTGGCTGGGGTTCTTCCCAATTTTGGCCCCATGGCACGCATTTCATGGATCAGAGTCCGGAGTTCCAATATTTCTTCATCTTTTTTCTCCATTTCTTCTTCTTTATTCAGTAGTTCATCCATAAGGGCCAGTTCTCTCTCTGAAGTGTCCCATCTGGCTGCTCTTCGGCGCTGTCTCTCCGTAGTTCTAGGCTCTCTCCCCCAAGCCCAAGTGTGACCGCTTGTAGAGGTGGTGGCCGGTACAGACAGCTGTACTTTGGGTCTGGTGGCTGGGGGCAATTCACTGGGAGTAGCTCTGTTGGAATCCACTGAATCCGGTTCCTCCTCTGTGGGGCGGCTTTCCACCTTTTCGGTAATTTGATGCATGGAAGACTTCTGTCTTTTCTGTCAGGATCAGACTCGTACACAGGACCAATAAACTTACATAGCAGATTTATTGAGAAGATGCAGAGCAGTGAACACAGACGTCAAAAGACAGAAGTGGCAAATATTCCCAAAGTCTCTAAGGTTAAACAGTTCAGTTTCACACAAGAGATAAGTGAGTGCATATTTTCTCTATTGCAGGTCAGGATGACCGCCAGGTCACATAGCTACTATCTTTCTCCTCTACTACTTAGGAATGTACACCTGCTACATCCTTACTACAAAGCCATCAGGAAAATTACTAACAGTTATGCATGTTCAATCTACACACTAAACCATAATCCCCTCATATGGAGGGCAATCCCGACAGGATAGGTAATTATAACCCAAAAACCTCAGCCTTACCATCCATAATTTTTCCTCCTTTTATACTTTAGTTAGCTCTTGTGTGAATGTGTGACTGTTTGTATCTTGCATGCATGCATGAGTGAATTTCCCTCAATAAAACACAGTTTATTTTGGAATCTCTGGTTAGTTCTTTCCTGTGAGACCCCATAAACATTGGTGGAAAGATCTCATTAGGCTACCCCCCTCTCACAGGCCTCCTAATTTGAGTAGTTTTAGTAGATTAATCTCCCACCTTTGAATGGAGGTACTGGCATCACAGGTGGACTCCCGAGTCACCCACATTTTGGGGTAACAAGAGCATCTTGGACTTCCTTGACAGTTTCCACTACGTATAAATTCATCCAGATAGCACAGTGGTTACTCTTTGAAATTGGTTTAACCAACACTCACATTTCACAGCTAGGGTAGCCAGATTAAGAATTGGAGAGGGCCCCTGTACCTTTAGTGGTTGTATAACAGTAGGAACATCAACAGGCGTGACTTGTCACACAATCTGTTAACAAGACACACCTTCTAAAATTCCCCACTGCTACACAACCATTAAAGGTACAGAAGCCCTTTCCAGTTTTCACTCTAGGTCCTGGGCACTGATAAGAATTATCTGAAGGATTTCCTCACTTCTGGCAAGTTCCCTGGACAACCATTCTAGTGATGTAACAGTTCAGAATGTCCACTGGTAGACAAAAGCCAAAGCTTAGGTTGTTGTGGGTTTTCCGGGCTTTGAGGCTGTGTTCTATCGGTATTTTCTCCTGACGTTTCGCCTGCATCTGTGGTTGGCATCTGCCAGCCACAGATGCAGACAAAACATCAGGAGAAAATATTAATAGAACATGACCTCAAAGCCTGGAAAACCCAAAACAACCTGTGGATTCCAGCCGTGAAAGCCTTTGACTTTACAAAAGCCAAAGCCATTAGCAGACACTGGCAATGTGACTGAACTCTGCTAGGAACCAGGAGACATCTGTTTTCTTTTGCTTCCCTGCACGATTGTTCCAGGAATTAAAAATACCCATCTAGTGTGGCAGAAGAATGAAGGCATCCTTGGGAAGTTCTCAATCTTGTCATACAGGTTGTGGGCCTGGGTGGTGTATGCTTATGTGAAAAACCAAAAAGTCTGAACCTACATCTTTTATTCAGTGGGGAAAAGAGACAACAAGTGGTGGTATTGAAATCCGCAAATGAAATGCGTGATGAATTATCATGGTCTCCACTCAACCACCTTGTCAAAGGTGGGTTTATCCACAGCTGTCCCAAGGTGGGCTCGAACCACCACCCTTCTTCTGGTTAACAGCCAGATGCGCTAACCCATTGCACCACAGAGACCTGCCTTCAGGGCTGCTATTTCAGTTCCTTTAACCTGAGCCATATCCAGCCACATCCTGGCTGGATATGGCTCAGTGAGAAAAAAATGACAGACAAGACAGCAAAGTTCATCTTCTGTCATCTAGCAGAGTAGCACTGCAGAAGTGTGCTGGCCCCATAATGCCAAGGATGACAGACTGAAACCATCCTCTGCTAGGTGCATGCAACTTTTTATCTTCAACCCCACTAGAGGCAAAAGGAAACCCTTTGTGCTGCTGAGGGTAGATACACTTCTTGTTAAAAATTTTGTAAAGAAGCAGCTTCCAGCTTTCTTCCTGAGCTATGGCCTTGAACTAGCAATCTCCTCCTCTCTGAGTCATGGTTGTGGACCAGGCAGTCATGGGGCCGAACATTTGTGCCAGGCTTTGGCTAGGAAATAACTGAACTCCTGAATGATGCCAGAGAGGTTCCTGCCAATGTTTGCTTCTCTGAAGGGTTTTTTTTTTCCTCTCAGGAAGGGAAAAGGTCTTTATCAGTGATACTGGTGGACTGTAGAAGCATCATGCAAGATTCCTGGTTTTGTGATCCCAACTTAAGCCGTGATTGACATGTACCTTTCTCTGTTTTTTGTGCTTCAGAAAAGGAAAGATAATATAGCCAATAAAATATTTTGAACCCAGGTCTTCCATGCAGAAGGGAAAAGGGTGAACAAGGGGAAGATCCAAACCCACGTGGAGAGAGAACAATGGATTAGCAGTCCATCCCCTTTACCCCTCGGCCACATCATCAAGGGTGGGGCACCCACAGCCGTACCTGGGTGGGCTTCAACCACCACCATTTTGGTTACCATCCAGATGTGCTAACTGACTGTGCCACAGATACCTGGCTGTAGTGCTGTCCCTTGGTCTTCCTTGGCCTGATATTTCATGGCCAGCAGCAGAATGATATGAATCACAAATGACTCACTTTCCTCTACTCAGAAAAAGCACATTGCAGGACTAAGCTGATGCCATAAACCAGATTTCAGGGCATTAAAAGCCATTCTCTTGTAAGCAATGTTTGGGGTGTATAGATCTCTATTCAATAGTTCCACAGTGCCTAATTTGAGACTGGCGCTGCTCTCTTGTCTTCAACATTTTTGTTACAGCAGCAGAACAAATGCCACAATCATGCCAAAGGCTTTTTATTTCACTACACATCTCAAATCACCACATCATTACAAAGATGTTTGCATGGCCAGCTGAGTTCCCAGGTTGAAAGTGGGCAGAATTAAACAAACATTCCTCTCTGTATTGCACTTTTTCAATCTCCTTTTATCCCTCTAATTAAACTCCAACTCTGCTTAAGTGTTGGTAAGGAGATTCAGCTTGATCTTGTCTGGTGTCAACAGGAACAAAGGCTTTCCTTCACAGTCCCTCTGCTTACCAACTCATTTGAGGATTTCTGTGCCACCCTCCAACTCCCAGTCACTGTTGGTGCTGCCAAGCCTTGGTTTCTGTAGTGTAGTGGTTATCACGTTTGCCTAACACGCAAAAGGTCCCCAGATCAAAGCTGGGCAGAAACATAGCTTTTTCCTATCAGCTACACAGAAAAAAAGAGATGAGAGAAGCCTACATCACAGCCTTTGAAACAAGGTGGGTAAAGCCCAGCACCTCTCAGGCTTTATTAGGGCTTGTGATTTTCGGGGGTAGAAGACCTGAATTCATCCACTCCAACTAGAAGCTTTCAAAATATGAAAGAATCAAAAGAAAGAAGCTGGAAATGAACTTGAAGCTATTTGTGTTTTGTCTTTGTTTTAAAAAATCTGCTTCATATAGCATGTGCAATGTCCTGGAGTCTCATAACTGGTTGGGAGATTTAGTTTCTGAGCTTTGAATAAAACATCAATAAACCAATCAACCCCTTTAGTTAGATCCTGCTTTTTTTTTCAGGAGTAGGCTGCAAGGGAGCTTGAGCAAAAATGACATTCCTTCTGTGGGGTGTCCTAGGCTGACAAACAGTGGTGATCCTGTAGCAGAGGTGATGGATTAAAATCAAATTATGGACCCAGCTTGCTACCACTGCATCCTCTCAGCTCAAAAGAGAAAAATGACCTCTTTCACAGAAGCTTTACTACTTTTACTACATGGCCACTCTGTTCCCATTTCACAAAAAATTTCATAGTAATAGAGTTGAAAGTGCCAATCAAAGTAGACCACCAGGGGAATAGACCCCCTGGTCAATCTTTCACCTGATGGGCTCCATGCGTGAAAGAATATCACGTACCAGTGGGGAAATCATTGCTCAGATCCTATACATTCCTGACACAGTGTAAATATAGTGCTGAATACTGCATATGGTGTAATGTGTGGTAGGGTTAATTCATTGGAACAGCATCCTTCTGGCTTGGCAAAAAGAAGTCCTCTTCACCTGTGGAAGCAAGGGGGCCAAGTCCTGACTATGACATCACCTGGAACAGGGTAGAATGTTCCCTCACATGGGAGGGAGTTCTCTGTAATCTTCACATTCCAAAGATGGTTTTGCATGTTAGTTAAATAAATAGGACACCAAAGAAGCACCTCTGTCCATGGCTGGGCACCAAAAGAGGCCAATGGATGCATCAACCATGAAGCCACTCCACTTCTTAGAGGTATTACCATGGAAAAACATGAGCCCAACGAGCCCTTCGATAGCTCAGCTGGTAGAGCGGAGGACTGTAGTGGCTGATTCAAGACATCCTTAGGTCGCCAGTTCAACTCTGGCTCGAAGGAGAGCTCCCTTTTTGTCCTAGTTCCATCTAGCAGTGGGAGTGTTACTTTGGTTAGTGTGCCTTGACAAGTCACTAAAGTTGTATATGTATGTTTCTTTAAGTCACCTGCTGATCTACAGTGACACCATGAATTCTATATAGTTTTCTTAGGCAAGGAATAACTTAAAGGTGTTTTTGCCAGTTCCTTCCACTGACATATAGCGTACAGCACCTGGTATTCATTAGTTATCTCCCATCTAGGCACTAAACTGAGCTTGCCCTGCTTAGTTTCCAAGATCAGACAGCACCTAAATACCCAAGGCACCAGCCTTTTATCTGGTTCACCACTGAGCAACACCCAACCAAGACACCTCAAGCCAAAGGAGTCTGAGAGACAGCATTGCACAGGACTCTTTAGCATAGGAGAGCTGGCATCCTGTGACAATGGAACTCCAGGCCATTATCCAGGGACGGGGGACCAAGCTGAATCCAGATTAACAAAAATGAATTTAACCATAGAAGTGTGGTGGAGACAGTTTCGGGTCAGCCCAGATGACCTCTGGGTGTGAGGGAAAAGCAGTTGAGAAAAGCAGTTAATTTTCCCTGCAATTGAAGTGACTCTGTGTTTGAGAAGAACAATAGGACACTGTGAAATAGAATGTTAGGGAGGATGAAATGTGCCTCGCTATGGCCTTGCCATGCTTTGCAACATTAGTAAGGTTACGCAGAAAATGATGAGAACTGTTGTTTGTGTCAGTTTCCTTTCTTGGACACGTGATGAATTTGTACTGGAGATGTATAAATTGTTTTGGATGTAAAGAGGCGGGGCTCAGACTTTTGAGAATTATCTCACTGAGACATTGTGCGCAAGAAATCTTTTTTCTAAAACCGCGGGTCTCTATCTCAGTTCCACTACAGAAGGGACAGAGTTCTTTAAAATCAAGGGACATATCCTTTGCCAAACAAATTCCATGTTGGTTGGAAAGGTATCAAAACACTTGGAACCTTTGAGAGCTGAAGGAATGCAAAAAACATTCTGCCTTTGTTCTCTGCTTCCTGTTCTGGTTCTATGCCGTTGGCCTGAACCCAGGGAAGGATAGTGGAGTCTGGAGTCAGATGAGTCAGAGTCCCACTTTCTTCAGCTGCGGAAAACTTGAGGCCAGATTCTCTACCCCAGGTAAGTGGAAAGGGACTGTTTCATTATGCGCATCAGGGATTTCTGTTACGTTTCCTGACTGGCTGTCGGTTCCAAAGTACATAAATGTAACTTATGTTGTAATTCTGATATTTCTTAAGCTAATTACCTGGATTGGTACTCCAATGAGTATGATGCCTTACTAGCCTGATATAGTTCTTCTCATTTAGGATATTTTTTCCTTTCCGTACCCTCTTTGTTAAACCTCACTGGTGCTTTGGCTGCTCAGGTGCACAGGGCTGCATTTTATCCCAGTAAGAGAAGAAGGAGAAGGGAGTTTCAGTCTGCCCTCCATATCTATGGGTTCTGCATCTATGGGCATCTAAGGATCCAACCTACCATGGCTCAAAAATATTTGAAAAACAAACAAACCAGAAATCTAGATTTTACTACCTCCTAAGCACTGCATTGATAAGCAGGCACATCCTGCTGCAGCCTCCCACCATTTTGCAGATCCGCAGGCTGCCTTCAGAACCCATTTGAGTTGTTTACTTATTAATTTATATAAGGAACACCATTCTACTATGCCACAATATATAACAGGACCTGA